>JAQFVV010000008.1:9584180-10184180 GCA_028023455.1 Epiperipatus broadwayi | reverse complement strand
AGAAATCATAATATTTGTAAATTCAAATCTGATTGAAAAACTAATGTTGAAACATACATTAATGATTTACATAATACTGGATACAATATTCAGTTCTTACTCACATCACAAAAACAGTCTGTGCTAAAATTAATAACAGATGTACTCAAGCTGATGAAAACCCTGAATATCACTTCTATACATATATGAAGCTACCCATTGTATAACAGAATCTGCACTGAAATATAATGAGTTAGGTTCTGCATTTCTCCCATCCTGAATTGCTCTATTAACAATACAAAAGATAAGCTGCCTTCAGAGCAGATTTTCCAAGTTGTGTATAGAATTATATACAATAAGACAAACTGCAATGCAGTTTATTTTGGAAATCTCATGCCAATCTCTACAAGAATTGTGTAGCATAAATATTAATACAATCAACCTAAAATGAATACTGATATTAAATCTATTTTCCTTGAACAAAAGTCTAGTTTTGAACCCACATCCACTATTATTGTCTGTTCTGAAAAAAATGATGCACGCAAAGTTAAAGAGGCCTGGCCTATCACAATAATATATATATAATCAACAAGAAGGAATCCTGTGTTCCCTTGTCAAAAAAGTGGCTTGTTTATATAAATTCATTTATATCATGTAATCAAATTTTATATAAATCATTTTTGTGATTCTTCTATAAATCTCACAATCCTCTTGAATAATTAGAGTTATGAGTATGACTATTAGTTATCTAAAACATACTCATAATACTATGTTGATGTATTTAAATTTTTGTTTTAAAGTTTTAAACAAGCTTTTCTTAGTATAGTGTTGTATGTATTATTTATATTGAATTACATTTTTTTCTGAGAAAAGCTTAAAATTATTTGAATTACAATTTATCTCATAAAAATTATTCAGTTTATGTATGTTTAATTTTTTTTAAATTTAATTGATTTAGGCACCATCTGACATTAAACATCAGGAAATAGACCAGCATATATATATAAGATTTGAAAATATTTTCTTTAATGTCATCATGATGACCACTACACAGTCACTATTTGCAATACCTGGCTAGATCACATGAAACATAAGTTACTCCTAATGGAATGGACATAGAATGAATATGCAAACCTGACAATATTATATGTAAAGAAATTAGTATATTATTTAAACAAATAATAAACAATAGTTTATTTACAAAGTATTATAATTGTCACACTAGATATAATGACATTTGAACAATCATATTTATTTGATTATTGCTTTAATAAGCTATCTCTCCTCCATCTTTTTTTTATATTTCATATGCATTATAGAAAACAATAGTAGTTATTTATAAAGTGTCCAAAGTTTATTTTGATTAAATCTTTCAATCACATCTTATAATACTAATATGGTTATATGATCGAGCACATTTGAGGCAAAGTAAATCCCTGACCTTTATAATCCTGCATATGGTTGACCCTCACAAATGGAATACATTTATTTATACCATAAGCTTCATAGCATAAACACACACATATATTTATTAAGGGATAATTTTAATCAATATAAATTCTTGCTAAGATTGGTTCTAGGGAGTGGCAGCTTTAAGTTTGAAATTCAATTTAGTTACAGAGATGTCTCTTTTGAATCTGATCCCTAATTTGATATTAACTTTACTTAATTAACTGAGGACTCTTTGGATCTGACCCAAATTTACAAAACAAAACTGAAAAAAAAACCCATCATATAGATATAATAAATATTAATTATTCAACAGTGATCTAACAAGTGCATTTTATAAGTTCTACTACATAAAATCTAACTGTAATTAAAAGGAGAATTAATTTATATGCAAAAGAGCTTGAGTGAATTTCAAAATAAATCTTTAATTTAAAATACCAATATTTATATTACACTCATTATTTCACCCTTGGATACTTTAAATGCTTTATAAGTGTATATTTAAAATGAATTTTACACCATTTATTTTCTATAACTTTACATATTTGCTGACAATTTCACATGATAAAATTTTTTTCTTTTGAAAGAAAATAAAAAATTAACTAGTCATATTATATATATAATAAAAGCAAGATGAAGTTAAGTTTTTTACAAATATCAAATTTTGGCTTCTTTAAAATACAACTAACTTTTTTTTAAATATTTGCTTCTACCTTTAATTAATCCATTAAATAATATGTTATATAAACACTCTATACATAATAAAATATAGTTTGTTAAAATTAATGATAAGATATTGTAAAATAAGACTTAAAATGGATAATACATTTGTTATAATAGTCTAAATAGTTTTTTAAAACATACACAGCAAATTTCTATAGCTGGAGTTCTCTAAAGTTCATTTTGAGGAAATTTTTTTTTTTTTGTGGACTAATATTTTTTCTACTATGGTTTTCATTAATTGATTCTATTTGTAATTTTGTTCCTTTTCTTACAAGTTTCTATAATGTACTTTATGATTCTCATGTCTTTAAAATTTGAGGTTTATTTTTTTTAAAAAAAATTTAATTACTGATTTCTTGAAAATAACTTGGTCAGATTCCACAGGGATCCAGATCAAATTTCAGCAGCTGGCAGTTGTTTCTCTTTTCTACTCAGTCATTCTAATAAAAGTTCAATGTAGCTTGATTAAAACAAGAATTCAGACTCCCAAATTTAAGAAAAATTGACTATATATAGGTTTTAATCTCTTGCTTTTAATACTTTTGATATCTTGTTTTTCATACCTTTGATAATCTTTTATTTTCAACATTTTTGTGATCTCATTTAATTTTAATTACAAGAATTTTAAATGCATCAACATTAATTAATTAATTGAATTTTTCACCTGTTTTCAAATCTCAGACCTCAAAACAAGTTTAATCTTTTTATTAACTTATTCTTAATTTAATTACTTAAAATCTAATTTTTTAAATACTAGTACAATTAATTGATTCATACATTCTTTTAATCTTTGATAAGAGCAACAATTTTAATATAATTTACTAATTTTTTTAAATGTAAACTTCTTTAATAAATCTATTAAATTATTTAATATTATTGTAAAATATGACGTTTAACACTTTATTTTAACATTTTGAATATATATATTATTATTACATTTAATACTTTATTTTAAACTATTTGTTCTATTTTAGGTAATTTTTTTCATGAATACTATATTTATTAGCATCATCACAACACTGAAAATCAGCTGTGGAATACTACATGGCTGACAGTAAAATGAATAAGACATTATTCATTTCCATATATGTGTGTATATGTAGAATTGTTTTCATGTTAAGTTTTCTGCATAAAATAATAGAGCATAAATATCTAGTACAGCATTTGATCACCATCTTTATTATTAATTCTATCATCTTATTTAAACACTGTATTACTTTTAATTCAACTATCATTCTTAAACTTTTATTAAACTTCTATATTATTCACTTTGGACTTCGGACTAAATAAATATATACATACCAAACACTTTCATAAAATACCATTAATCCTATTGAATATTTTGTTAAGTTTATTTTGGTATCTGCAATCATGGCCATATCATCAGTAAACTGATGCATTGAACTTTCCTATCACCAGTGTTAATTCCATTCTCATCTAATAATGTTATTTCATTAATTTATCTCATGAAAATGAAATAAAAGAAAGGTAACTCACTATTATTATTATTATAATACTTCATTCATATACACTTTAATGCAAGTAATTTTCTTAATCTTCTTTATTTTCTTACATATTTCCCTAAGTCACCCACCTATTCGGTCAATCTATATCCCACATTATAATTTACTCTAAACAAGGCAAAACTCTCTCCATACAGTAGGAGCCTTGGATCTGAGAGCGCTTTGCAGTGCTCTCAGATCCAAGGCTCCTCACTGATGAAGGACACAAGCCAGAAACTAGTTTGGGGATATTGGATGAGTAGGCACTAGATAGGGATTTTATGCACTAAGCCTTCTGGCATCCATTTATTACTTTGTTTGGCACAGGGTGGCACTACTGTATGGAGAGAGTTTTGCCTTGTTTAATAACAATTATGTGCTAGTATAAGAGATGGTGATCATGTGATGTTTAGTGGCTTATAATTCACTCTATTATACCAAATGCCTTTCTTTTTATTGTATATTTTTTAACATGTCTTTAGCAGTCTAATTATCTCTCTAAGATATCTAACCTTTCATAATCTAAACCATTTTTAAAACATCAACATAATTAACTGTTACAAATATTTTTTTTTAATATTCTCAGCAGTACATTATCTACATATAAGATTAATTTTCTTGTTCTAAACTTTATATGCCCTTTGCTTTAAATAAAATATAACTATACAAAGAAAATCTATTGAATATTCTCCTGAATTATAAATTAAGTTACAACTTACAATTAAATTTCTTTTAAACTCTCTTCCTTTAAAGTTTTGAGTAATTTAAATAAAATAGAATCAGTTCTCTCTAGTCTTTAACTGTCTCCATTTCAGCTATAGGTTTTACAACTTCATCCTCTATTATTGTCCAACTTAATTTTTTTTTATATATGTCCCAATTTTATTTTACATTAATGAAATGAGAACTAATTATTTTCTACTATATAAATATAACAACTTCTATAATCTTCTCCCTTTTTTTAATAGTCTCTCTTTTTACTAGTAATTCACCATTTTTTGATTCAATCTGCCATTCCTACTTTCTCTTCCTAAGTGCTTTATTCTACTATAAATATACTCTGACATATATATATATTTAAGAGATTGTCAATAAATTTATTTTGTTTAATAAAAAATATATTGATTCCTTACAAAAATAAATTTATTTTAAAATTTTAATGTAAAATCGTATTTTTGATTCTTTTTATCCGGGGATTTGTGAACAAAATAAAACTTTGCGATTGTTAATTAATAAACATTTTTACCCCTTTTGTGGAAATACTTTTTTAAAATTTTTTTCATAACTCAATAAGCATCGCATTCAGAATTTATAAGACGGGTTCCTGCCTTTGATAACCTTTATAAGATTTGTTTTGCTTATTAATTTGCAAATTATCTTCTACATGATAAATAAATTAGATCAGATGTCTGCAAATAACTCAAACAAAATTAAAATAAGTAAATGGTAATTAATATATTTGCATAAAATTGAAGATTATAATGTTAAAAGAAAAAAAACATTAATATGAAGTTGTTGTTTTTCTTTTTTAAATTATTGTGTATTAAAATGCTTTTTAACACATTTTACTATTTCTGATATATATATTTTACTTAATGCTTTTTAAATTTATACAAACGAAAAAAATCCTGGATATTATTAATTTTGATATATATTTAAAATAAAGTAATAAACGAATGCCGTATTGCTCTGAGCTTATAAAAAGATCGAGTATCGGAAATGACAATTGGAGTCGTGATCCACAGCTTCAGAGTCGTCACTCAACTGCACTAAAACATACAAGTAATTTTTATTTAAAAAATATATGCTGCTTAAAGAAAACTTAAATTTCTACGTTAAGCCTAAAATTAAGATATTTTTATATAAAATTTAATTCATTATTTTTTTTTTTTTTAAAAAAAGATAAACTTCTGACACTGGCCAACATATTGAGTACATTAATGTTATATAATCCCAGTGCTAACGCAAAACTGAAATAAAAATCCAAATATTAAATCACCCCACATGGGTAAAAAATACAGCACTGCCCCCCGTGAAATAAATATATTTAAAATCCGTATTTCAAAATAGTCTGCTTCAATATAATTCACAGAGGACGATGCTGGATTTTTTAACCACACTGGGGTGATTTAATATTTGGATTAACGATGTAACAAAAGTGTTAGCAATATTTACATTTTACTACCTATTGTATTACCTGAAACCACTTTTATTAAATCAAATGGAGTACCTAGTCATAAAAAGTGTAATCATTGTCAATGAAATTTGCTACCAGATTCCATCTAAAAAATCTAATAAAAAATTAAATATTACCTAGTAGTGGTTGATGGCCGAAGGTGGAGGGTACTAAGAATCCCCTGAGTGCGGACCGAGGCTACTATTTGATGACTTTTTATTTAGGTACTTACAACTGCAGATCACTTTTAAGTGAAGGAAGATTGCAAGAATTAAAAGAAGAACTGTCTTGTATTAAATGGGACATTATTGGATTTTGTGAAGTTAGAAGAAAAGGTGAAGAGACAATAGATTTAAAAAGTGGACATGTACTCTATTATAAAGGCACAAATATTGGAAATACAAGTGGAGTAGGATTCAGTATAAATAACACTTGGAGGAACAACATTGTTGAGATTGATGGTGTATCGGACAGAGTGGCAAGATTAGTTATACAACTTAATAGCAGATACCAAATGCAAATAATTCAGGTTTATGCTCCAACAAGTTCTCACAGTGATGAAGTAATAGATTTTTATATGGATGTACAAAAGGCTTTTGACCAGTGTAAACAACATTTTAAAATTGTTATGGAAGACTTTAATGCTAGTATTGGTAAACAACTGAAAGATGAAAGTGCTGTAGGTAATTTTGGTTAAGGTAATAGAAATGAGAGAGGACATACACTTGTGGAGTTTGAGGAAAAAGATAAACTTTATATTATGAATTCTTTTTTTTTTTTTGAGAAAAAATGTTAAAAGGAAATGGATATTGACACATCCAAATGAAGGTTCAGCAGAATTGGATTATATTTTGACTAACAGAAAATACATATTTCAAGATTGTAATGTTCTTAATAAATTTAACACAGGAAGTGATCATCGATTAGTAAGATGTAAGATATGTGTTAATGCAAAACTAGAGAGACAAAAATTATTAAGAAAAACAATATTTACAGTTGATATTCCTAATCTTCAGAAACATTCTAATGAATTTAAATTAGAACTTACAAATCAGTTTCAAGTATTAGTGGATTTTGAACATGATTCAGATTTGAATGAAATTAATATGAAAATAACTGATACACTTTTAAAAACTGCAACAGAGATAGCTGGTAGAAAAAAGCAGTAATTGACTAATAAAATTTTTACTGAGACTAGAGAATTTATGAAGAAAAGAAGGAATATGAAGATATACAAAAATGATGCATTAAAAAGGATTGAATATCTTGAATTTTGTAAAATGGTGTGGAAAAGAGTTGAAAATGATATAAGAAAGTATAACTGTGAACTAGCAATGAAATCTGTAGAAGAGAACAAAAGTCTCAATAGTGTAAAACAACATTTTGGTACTGGTAGGAAATTTATATTTACAATAAGATAAAAAGATGGAATTATTACTAAAAAGAGAGATGACATCATGAAATGGGTAGAAGACTTTTATCAAGAATTATATAGTAATAAGAAACAAATACCTCCTATGACTATTACATCTTCTGAATTGCTCAGATTTTTAAATGAAGAAGTGAGACATGCAATTAAATGTATGAAGAAAGGAAAGGGTCCAGGTAATGATGGAATTATAATTGATATATTAAAAGAAGCAGGTGAAGAAATAGAATTTTTTTTAGCAAAGTTATATACCAAATGTCTAAATGATAAAGATGTACCAGAAGATTGGAAGAATGCAGTAATAATATTTTAAAAAGGTGATAAAGAAGATATTAGAAATTACAGACCTATCAGCCTTTTATCAGTTTTATACAAAATTTTTACCAAGATAATTACAACTCATCTACAGAGAACATTGGATTTCCACCAACCAAGAGAACAAGCTCGATTTAAAAGTGGTTGTAGTACAGAAGATCATATCCAGGTATTGAGAGAAGTTATAGAAAGGAAAAATGAATATGAGTTGTCATTATGTTTTGGATTTGTAGATTATGAAAAGGCATTTGATTCTATAAACATTTCTTCAGTGATTAAAGCATTGGATCATGAAAGGTATAGATCCAGTATATTGTCATATTTTAAAGAATATTTATAAAAATGCGACAGCAACAATTAGATTACTTAATGATACTAGAAAAATCAACATTGAGAAAGGTGTAAGGCAAGGTGACTCCATATCTCCAAAACTTTTTACAGCAGTGCTGCAAGAAGTATTTTGTGGATTAAAATGGGAAACTAAAGGAATGAAAGTAAATGGAGATTATTTAAGTCATTTAGATTTTGCAGATGATGTAGTTGCTTTTGCAAATAATGCTTCAGAGCTGCAGGAAATGTTGCAGGAGTTATCAGATGAAAGTAGGAAAGTAGGACTAAAGATAAGTGTTACAAAGACTAAAGTAATGTTTAATTGATTTGCTCAAAATATGAAAATAAAGATTGATTATGATGAATTTGAAGAAGTTAACAGTTACAAATACCTTGGTCAGATTATTAAAACAGATGGAAACATAATGGAGAAAATTAATCATAGAATTAAACTTGGTTGGAGTGCTTTTGATAGAAATAACTTGATATTAAAAGGAAATATGCCAATGTGTTTGAAAAGGAAGGTTTTTAACAAATGTCTTTTACCACAAATGTCTTTTACCAGTTCTTACTTATGGATCTAAGACTTGGACACTTAATAGAAGAGCAATACAGAAACTTCAGACCACTCAAAGAAGTATGGAGAGATGCATGTTGGAAGTAACAAGAAGAGATAGAAAATGCAATGTATGAGTAAGAAAACAAACAGTGTTACTGACCTCATTGAAAAAATTAAAAGATTGAAGTGGAATTGGGATGGACATATTGCTAGAAGAGATGATAATAGATGAACGATTGAAATCTTAAACTGGATTCCAAGAGATTGTAAAAGATCCAGAAAGAGACCACATGTGAGATGGATAGATGAAATAAGAAAGTGTGCAGGGGTGATGTGGAGAAGAGAAGCTAAAGATCAGAGAAGGTGGATTGAACTTGGAAAGATCTTCATCCAGCAGTCAATTGATAATGGTTGTTGATGATGATGATTATTAAATAAGAACCATCATTCATCTCTTTGAGCCTTCATTCAACATTTACATTAGGAGAAGTAATCTATTCTATTTATTTCATTCAAAAACCATCTGTTCCCTAATAAATAGTAAATGGTAATACGCAGACTAGTTTTTAGTGATTTTTTTTTTGGTGGGGGGGGATTTGATTGCTATACTGTCTTGATTATTGAATCTAAGAATAAATGGTTTTAAAGTGTAAATATAGTATATTGTTGTTCCTAATAATATATAATATTCCGGATCCAGGTATTTAAAAATTCTTGATTTAAAAACATGTATAAAGAGAATGTATAGTTTCATGGTAATAAAAATGGGTTTACAAACAGTAAATATATCATTGGAAACAGACTGCAGGATATTTAAAACAACAACATGCATATAAATTGTAAATGCACATCTATGTTTTGAACATTAAAAAACATTAATGCATATCTCCAAGATAATTGCTGATCCAAGATCCGTTGCAATTAAAATTATTCCAAGAAAGCATCTCTTCAGAATACTGGTTGTATTTCAAGATTCATCATCTGCCCTATATGGGTAGCAAGAAAAAAAAATCTGCTAACAGTGGCTTTTGTTTCATATCTAACAATGGTAAATGTTCTTATACTAAGAGTAAATGTCTACTTTATAAACATGAGTTCTACCCTTCTGTATTTTTAATAATTATTTTATGTTTTTGTTTAAGTTTTAGCAAACAAATATTTAGAATGATGATCATACACAATAAACTAAATCTTAACTAATTAATTGCATATCATGAATAAAAGTATATGCAAATGTGAATAAATTGAGAATGGACTTGTTTAATAAATTAAACATATTTATTAATGAAGAAAATTCTAAGAAATGAATATAACTATTAATATGTATATATAATTTTGTCTTTAATTTCGCTAATTAGTGCTGCATTAAGCTGAATGGAAAACCAAAAACATCGAATAAAGAATAATTACATATTTCATAAAAGCATATTAACAAACATATATATAAAAATAATGAACTGTGTTAATTACTCTAACAAGCTTATTGATAAATGTCAGCAAGAGAAAACATTCAAAAATCTCTATCTAGAAATTACACCCTAATCTCAGAACAATGGTTTCATGCTTTGGCACTCCTTAGTGAGCTGCTAGAGTAGTTTCAGACACTAGATCTTAGATGGTTTAAAAATATACATTTTGGTATATGTCTGTCTTTTATGCTATCAGTAGATATATTTTATTATAGTTCCTTTATTGCCTACAAATATCCAACAGTGGTGAAATTATTTTTAAATGGATTACAAACTCTGAAATGTATTGCAAATTTTTCAAATTCACCAATGTCACAACTTTACTATCAAAGTTACAAAATAAACTACATTTTGTCTTTAAATATATTAATAATACTAAAATTATAAATTATATGCATCTTTTTCATGTCTAAATAATAAAATTTCTTACTGATATTTTTTTTATAAACAAATTCTATACACAAACATTGATAGCTGTTCCCTAGCAATTCTTTTTCTGAAACTGGAAAATTCATTCTTAATTTAAAATTTCATTCATTTTCTTAGCATGGTTATTTTTAGATCTGTATGTGGTTAATCCATTGGCATAGTTTCAGATTGACTTCCCTAATTTTTTAACATTTCCCAGCCTCACACAGTAAATAAATACTAGAGAATCAAAGTATATCATCTTTAGGGAAGATTAGCATATATATTGGTTTAGTGAGCAACAGGTTATAACTTAAGATTTCATTTTATGTCTCAGGAAATCATCCATTTCTCTTTATGTATTATATGGCTGAAAAAGTAATGACGTGATACACATTTGGTGATTTCCAGCCAGACATCCTGTGAAAACTATAAGTACAAGTGCGAAATACTGTTGCAATTGTGAAATATATTGAAAAGTATTTTTCGTTGCTGGTAGCTTGTTTTCTAATATCTATAGACTGAATGGCAAAATTATTTCTGATAATGCAATCAAAGTTTATTGTTAAAATCAGCCAAAGGAACTTGTGGATGTATTCCTTATGAAGTGAATTTGCTATCCAAAAAAATATTAGTATAAAATAGTAAATGTTTGAATGCATAAACATTGATTCACTGAATAAAAGAATAAGTCTATATTTCATTAAACTGTTTTATATTCTTTTTATATCTACCCATCTATTGATCAAAAACCACAATTTCCAAAGCTCAGAAGTTATCTACTGAAATGAACATAGTATTTTTTTTTTTTGCTTTGATCATATACAAGTAAAAACCTAAAGCTTTATAGTATTTGTTTTTTAATATTATGGTTTTGACAAATGAATTTTATATAAATAATTCAGGCTGTAAATTATTATTTTTGCTGTCATTTAATCATTTTTAAACATATATATATAATAATAATAATAATAATAATAATAATTCACAAAAGCTAATACTTTTAACCCAGTAATGAAAAGTGGAATTTTAGCTCAGTGATCTTTACAGACACAAACTATAAAATGTATATAGCTTGAAACATTTACATAAATATTATACATTAAATTTGTTTCACTTTCAGTTATGAATAGGACCAAAAGTTACTTATATCACCCTCTTTTGATTTTTTTTATAGTGTCAAAGAATTCTAACTAATAAAATAAATGAACAAATATCACTAATTTATCATTTTCTTTGTTTTATTATAATATTTCATACAAACACAATTTATACATCTTACTTCAAATACTTCATAGTAATTTATTTATTATATATACATACACATACACAAACTGAAATTTTGACTGTCCTGCAGTCTTTATCAGAGCTATGATAAAATGATAAATAAAATAATAAATAAATGTAATTAAAAAAATATCTAATACAAAATATAATAAAAGTAAAATAAATTTAATGTGATAAATTAAAATCAGTAAAATAAAATAATCCAATATAAAATAAAATATACAACACTTTCTTGAAATATAAAATAAATATACATTATACGGATATATTCCTGTCTTTATATGTATTCATGAACAACCATTAATTTAAATATATTATTTCTTTTATTATTTTTAATATCCCCTAATTATTGCTATTCCTTATGAATTAAATCAATATAAAATTGTAATTTTATTATTCCCAAATAAATAAAATAATTATAATTTTTATCTTTATACTCTATTTTTTTGTTTCACATTAATTTAAATATATTACTTCTTTTATTATTTTTTAATATCCTCTAATTATTACTATTCCTTATTTACTAAAAATATATTCTTTTTATTTTAAAAGCATATACAATATTTACTATTCTGCTATTAATAATTTCCCTTTATATTTCCCTTTTTATTTTACAACTGTAAATCATAAATTATAAACCCTTTTTAAACATACTTGATACTATTTCAGTTCCTTAAAAATTTCCAAAAAATATTTTGTTAATGAATAATATTTCTATAATGTAGTTTTCACTACACCACTCTCATGCAAAGTAGGGACTTGTTTCTATTCACTTTTAACACTATGTGGAGGGATATAATCATAAACATATGGTGAAAGGCATGGGGGAAAAGATCTATGATTCCCAAGATGCACATTTCATGCTGAACCAGCACTCATTAGTTGGCATAGACCACAATCTCTAACACATAACTTAATATATATAATATTTTAATATATTAATAATTTTTATTAGTCATTCTTTAGAATAGAGATTATCCAATAGTAGTGGAAATTATACTATAGAAATATTATTCATTATTGAATAATCTTGACGCCAACAAATGACTAATAAAAATTATTAAACATTTTGCTAATTTTAATTGTATTATATTTTACTTCCTCTATTATATATTTAAACTAACTGTATCTACAATCACTGCAACTTTTTATTTATATATTCTATAAATATTTATTTAAATATACTTTAACTTATTAATCCATATCATTTATAACTTTCTATTAACTGTTGATCTATTATTATTTAATAAATTTCTAAATTTTTATATAATTTTTCCTTATTAAATCATATATCATACTATTTTATATTTTAATATTATACTAAGTTTTTTATTTTATAAATACATATCTATAAATACATTCATATTTACATTTATATTCAAAATTTTCTACAAACTCATGTATACATATATTTTATTGTTATTCATAAAAGTAATTTTATCTTTATATATTTTCTTTTCTACATCTCTTTTTAATAACTTTATGATAATGTCATCCTAATCCCAGAATCTCTATTCAATTTTTGTTTTATTGTTCTTTATTAATATTGCTTCTTTTATTTATTTTTTAAATTATAATTGTTTATGATATTATTTATATATTTATTTTATTTTATTTGCCATTAAATCATAGCTCTTAGAAAGACTACATGACAGTTGAAATGTCAAATTGTGTATATACATATAATTTTTTTTACTATGAAGTGTTTGTAGTAAAGTGTACAAATTATATTTATATAAAATAAATAGACATTGGAAACTATTCATTGCTGTTTGAATATTTGTATCTATATACACACTAACATATATATGTTTGAATGTTTTGTTTTCCATAATATTACAACATTGAAACCTTTATTCTTAGTTATTTTCTTTAAATCCCTGCCCATTATTATACTATTTATGTTTTATATCAACATTGCACCTAATTGATGTTACAGTTGTTTCAATATATTGTAACATTCATGGAACAATTAGGATTTTATTATATGATTTACGATCTCATATCCAGTGACCAAATTGCATTAGATTATATTATATATCACCTGTCTGCAACATTTTAAGCAACTTATCCACAGCAATTATTTTTCCTGGTGACTTAATTCTATTTTAAACAATTCAATTTTACTCAAAAAAAGAAAAACAGCTTTTATTTATTTAAGGCGCCAGAACTCATATTGAGAGTTTATTGGTTGCCCCCCCCCCCATTTTAACTGAACACTAAATGATCTATTTAAAATACACAGATGATTGTATTTACAGTACAGAGTCAGCAGTTTATTCATTAACTGGAAATCATGGCAGATTTTTTAATAATTTCAATAAACAATATTTAATAATTTGGTAAGTTATATTATTACCTTTATTAATCTATACTAAAATATCTTTACTAAGGTTAGATTAACAACAATTTAACAATGATAATAACCAGAGAGATTAAATAGGGTGGAACCATTTCTCAGATTTCTATTAAACTTAAGCAAACACTTAATATGACTATTACAGTTCAAGTGAGAAAAATAGTTTGAGAAAAATAGTGATTACTTTAAAGTTTCTTACTGGTAAGTCATTGTTAACAAAGCACATTATAAGTTCTACCATGCATGGATTTATTTTGAATGAGGGGATACTATTCTGTTACTGAAACAGCACATAAATAATTTGTGGGTTTAAATTTTGAAGATTACTTTGCTCAGCATCTTATGTGACATTGGGCAGAAACAACACTGGCAAATGATTTCTTCTACTCATACCTTTCAGATAAGCTGGCACACTTATGAGAGCATTTTGGAATGCTCT
Source organism: Epiperipatus broadwayi (assembly GCA_028023455.1). NCBI lineage: Eukaryota > Metazoa > Onychophora > Udeonychophora > Euonychophora > Peripatidae > Epiperipatus > Epiperipatus broadwayi. Next base: position 10,169,756 of record JAQFVV010000008.1, on the reverse strand, counting down.
TCATGACTTTGTGCAAGCTTTTCTTTTATGATTGATTTTTTTCATAAGCACAGCTCTCAGATTTCTCGTTCACTTTTTTCTTTTCTATCTACCATGCACTTTTTTTTTTAAATCCATGTTCTCTTTTTTTTTCTTTGTGCATTACCTGCTGACACCTATTAGTTCACTCAATTTTTATATAATTTTATCTTCAAATTTATGCTTTCTCTCCTTGGAATTGTCATCTTTAATTAGCAATCGACTACTATGCTTTGTTGTGGCTAATGGCTTTTGCAATAAGAAGTTATTTTCTTATCTTTTTTTATTTAATACATACAAAAATAGTTTTCTCCCTTTCTCTCAGGTTATTTTTAAGATAAAAAAATGTATCAACTGATGTTGTGTAAATAAAACTAACCAAATATTTAAAACAAATGCAATATTCTCATTTAAGTAATTTATGAATTTAATTTCTCAACTGTCAATTTTTGTACTAGAATAAATACAGTACAATACCTCCACAGTCAACAACAAGAATAAAATATGGGTACAACACTTTTATTTTCCAAGCTCTATTAATCATCTTTATTTGACATTTTAGTTTTACACAAAAGGAAAATATGAATACATCTAAGGTCTGCAGGGTTTAAATCCAACTAGTCTCCCCAATGCTATCTAATAGGATAATTTGTTTTATAAGATTTTAAAGCCCTTGTGTTATACATTTCTTTCTCTCCCTTTTCATTTACTAGGTTAAACATAACAAGATATCATCACTGGTGCACACAAAAAATATAAAATAAAGAGAGGAGGCTCATTTTATCATTGATAAAGACAATTGCCTTCAATTTTTTGGGTGGATGCACAACCACTTTCTGGAAATGATTTATTTTGTATTTTCTATTAGGAAAAATCTTTTTCTTATAAATGCTTTGAGATTTTTTAACTTCTGGAGTACAAGAAAAAATGACGAATTCTTATGGTTTTCTTTTTGTAAATACTGAATGGATTATCTCAGGTAAGAAGTATTATATATGTTTTGAATCAGAATTTTATGAAGAATACAAAAAAATTAGCCATATATTTTCTCTTAGTTTCTCTAGTTTCTATCAATGTATGACTTTTTGCTCTAACATTATTAAAACTGAAGTTATTGTAAAAATTATGTCTCAAATTAATTCTTTAAAAATTTAATATGGCAGCATAACAGGGAAAAGTCAGAAGAAAAAAACTAAAACTAAATTTGAAATGGATTAGCAAAGTATAAATAAGAAACTAAAATTATTCAATATCCCATTGAAACAGAAATTTAAAAAGCTTATACATTTTTTTTCTAAAATATAGCTCAGACAGTTAAAAAATAAGTTTTTAAAACATGGATTGGAAGAAAATGACAAAGATAAATTATTAGATAATAATAGGAATACTGGAAAATTAATAAAATGAGGTTGATAAAAAAAAAATTTGAAGAAATAAAAAAGAGAAAGATATTATTCGGAAATGTTCTTAGAAGTAGAAATTCATAAAAGAGAATTATAAAAAAAAAGATAGATGGTCTTAAAAGAGATATAGTTGTGAATATTTAAAAAACAGAACAAAAGATAAGATGTAAAGAAAGTTGTCTGAAGTTTGGTATGAACCAATCACATGATTGATGATGACATTGTATAAGACCAAACAAATAAATGCATATTTCTCTATAATACTATTCAAATAGTTTTTTTTTTTAACTTTTAGAACAGCTTTAGTGCTGTTGTTGTAATAATTAATTTGTTATTAATTTAAATTCTGTGTTTGTTTTTAATTTAATAGCAATAAAACAAATGAAAGAAATAATCATATGCAAAATGAAAATGAATAATTTTTTATGCAAAAGAATATAAAGTTTTTGTTTAATTATTCATTAAACCATGTTTTAACTTCCACAACATTACAAACATTACAATTATTCATTTCTAGTTTTAGAATAGATTTTATTATATGCAGTTTATTTCAAAGCTAATATTAATTTTTAATTAGTTTATGTTTACAGATATATGTCAGAGTATGTGTATCACAAAACTGGGATAAAATAAGATGAAGGATAAATAATAAGTATAATGTAAAGGATTGAATAATTTTCTTTAAAAAAGTACCATATGAATAATAATGTAGTAAGAATGCCAAACTTCACTTTTATCATTGATGATATGATTAGATGATAACTATCAGGATGATTCACATGATCACCATTTCCTATGCTTGCTCATAACTGTTATTAAAACAGGCAAAACTCACTATATATATTGCCACAAGCTAGAAACTAGTCTGGGGATATTGGATGAGTAGGCAGTAGATGAGGATTTTATGCACAAGCCTTCTGGCATCCATTGATTACTTCTGTCTTGCACTGAGTGACAAGACATATAGAGAGTTTTGCCTGTTTTAATATCAGGATGATTATAAAAAATTATTGTGATATCAACCTTGTCTATCACTGAATATATCTTCATTTATATGAGTCAATGCTCTTTGAACAATGAGGTAGAATATTGCTGTTAATTCTTTGATACTATAAGTATATAATACTCACTGTAAATACATCTTACCTCTGAAAATATGCACAGAATTTTTTTTAAAAACAGTGTTGTTAGGTAAAAGGAATTATTCGCATTAGCTCTATTTCAGTTATCAAGATGAAAAAAACAACATTTAGTAAGTTTTCTCTAATAAAATGTTTTTATGATTAACAATGATTCTTGGATAGCAGAATGATCTGGCTTTGCTTTCTTTAGAACCTACCAATCCCATAAATCAAGAAAAGTTAACCAAAGAATTTATCAATACCAAGATTAGAAAATATTTTACCCATTAACATATTAAAGTAGACAAGAATAAGATAATCAATAAATTTCATATTTTTCTTTTAAAAAAATCAAGTATATATATATATGACAGTGACATATATTTGGGAAAAAAATATGAAAATAATATAATTTTGAAACTTGAATATAATATGATTTATTTAGAAAACAACTTGAAATTATTTTTTTTTGGTAAATAGCAATGATTGAAAAATGAATGATTTTCCAAAAGAAAGTTTGACAGCAATAATCCTATAAGAAACTGAAATCCAAAAAGTTATCAGTTTCAATGTGATTGCTATAAACACACACACACACACAAATAAGTGCATGAAGTAAATTACATTGTAGCAAATCCACAAAGCAGTAAAAATAATTAACAGTTATTCTCATCAGTAATTTAATTTCTTACGGAATGTTTATATTGATCAGATTTTTGAGAAATTTGTTTTTCAATCATTGTTTATTTGCTAAATATACTAATTTCAGATGTTTTCTAAATAATACTATTTTTATGTCGTTTTTTTTTTTTTTTTATGAAAAAATGAAACGTATTAATTAGTTTTATTCTTGGCTACTTTGATATGGAAATGGTGATTCTATCAATGGATAAAACATGCATGCGACTAGTAACAATATTTAATTATTATTCATAAAATAATTTTTAAATTTATAATTTTCAGTTCCATTGCATAGGTTTGGTTGTTTTATGTTTGTTTGTTTTTTCATGATATTTATGCCAAAATATGAATATTGTTTTATTTTTTTATAAAATTTCTTTTAATTCATTTAATGTTATTAAAAAAGCATTATTCATATATATATTTAGCATATATATTCTAATAATTAAGTTAATCCAGTAAATAAAAATTTTCCATAAAATATCTAGCAGTAAAAATATTTAATAATATTTATAAAGTACTGTAATAAATTCTGAATGCACATTAATAATTTATGTCAAATCTACTAGAGAAATTTTAATATTTTGAATACAAATATATTATATATATATACTTGGAGTTTAGATGAAATTATAGAGATTTGAACATAGTCATTCAAGTTCTCTTCAGCTATCCACTCTCTCATACAACCGATACACATGACCACACCCATGTAAAAAAAATAAATGATCGCCAGTATACATGTATCGATTGTATGAGATAGAGTGAATAATTAAAGGGAGGTAGAGAAATTTTAATAAACTGGTAAACAATTCCCTCTCTTATATCAGTGCTAATCTATCAGTCAGATAGAAAATGGATCATTTATATCTAACTGTCATAATGTTAATAGATAGTAAATCAGTCATAATTGTTTGGAGGACTGAAACTTTATATTAGCATGTTCTTTGTAAAATCTATTAATCCAGCTCATGGTTTCAAATAATTAAGATATAAAATAAATTCTGCAATTAAACAATGGATGTTAAATAGCACTAAGATAAATTAATAATATTTATGAAATATTATAATAAACTCTGAATCTGAAAACTTATAATTATTCATAAGTCAGATTAATAGAATAGTTTTAATGATCAATTTCCTATCTATATAATAGTGTGAGTAGTAAGATAAAAGTGATCCATTTTTATTTGACTGATAGATTGGCATTGATAGCAGAGAGGGAAATATTTGTTAAGTTTATTAACATTATTCTTATATAGGGCATATGAGCTCAGACTTTCACATGACCCACCACTCTCCACACATCTCACAACACTGATACACCCAAACACACATATGTTGAAAAGATAAATAATCACCAGTATACATATTTTATGCCAAACCAGCAATCATCAGTTGGTCCAGATTATCATTTCTACACATATATGCTATAAGTGCTCAGATATATATTAAGATAGTCAATCATCATACTTTAATGGACAGGCTTCAATCTACTTCACACACCAACTCTTCAACCATCCATCCAATTGAAAATCTGAAGATGGAATGCTCAAAGGCCACCCTGAGGCTGAGATTCTTATGGATCTGGCTTTTGAGTTACTATGGTATGCACATTCAGAATTTATTACAGCACTCCATAATTAAATATGTATGACAGTTTCATACAATTGAATAATTTCTTCTTCTTCTTTTTTTTTATCAAAATGTAAGGAGGATCTGGACTACTAAATAATAATGGATTTAAAATTTCTGCTATTTAATCATCATTACTAGCAATTGATATTGTTTGGTTACTTCTTTAATAGAAAGTATTCTTGCATTTAGAAGGATCATATGATCTAATGATTAGTGCATTACTTGCCATGTTGTAATTTAGGATTCAAAACTAAAGTCTGGTTAGAGGATTGGGGGGGGGGGGGGACTAAAAAATTTCCAATAAATTTTTAATATTTTTTTGGGATAATTAATCTGTAAGAAATACTATTAGATAATTAATATTCTAAAATTAAAATGTGGTGCTATTTTTAATTGGAAGCAAATCCAGGATCACCTGGATTGATTAAATGAAAATCTACACTGATGTTAAATAATACTGGTCAACAAGGATTGTGATTTACTTATCCTATATCTTATCTTTTATTTTTACATTGTTAACTATAATGAATTTTAAAATTTTAAAGATACATTAAAAATTAATGAAGACCTTGAGATTTATATATAAAGGAAAACAAACATTTATATATGGCAACTATAAAACCTTTTGGTAATACTTTCAGAATTATGATTGTACATTGGAACAGTTTTTGAAAAACTTTCTATGATCTCTAAACTTTTAATTATAAATGATTAGTATTTTTTATGCACTGAAATGTATCTATAGCTTTTATTATGTATTTCCTTTTTTATTTCAATAAGCTGTATAGAATCAGAAGAAAAGAACTAAAAAGAAATTGGTAGATGATCATAAGAAAAGATATTATAAGTCTTTGAAATGAAGACTTTTGAAGAAGTTGGTTAAGAAAATATATGGAATATATTTATAGCTATAGAAATGAAGATAATTTTAATATCATCATCATCATTTTCAATCACTATCAATCCACTGTAGGATGAAGGTATCTCCAAGTTCAATCCATATTCTCCAATCTCTAGCCTCTTTTCTGTACATCACCCCAACCCACTTTTTTATTTCATCCATCCATCTCATATGTAGTCTCTTTCTAGATTTTTACAATCTTTTGGAATTCAGTTTAAGGTTTCAATTGTCCATCTATTATCATTTCTTTTAGCAGTATATCCAACCCAACTCTACTTCAGTTTTTTAATTCTTTCAATGATGTCAATAACACCTATTTGTTCTTTTACCCATGTATTTCATTTTTAATCTTTTCTTGTTACTCTTAACATACATCTCTTCATACTTTGTGAATGGTTTGAAGTCTCTGTATTGTGCTTCTATTAAGTGTCCCTGTTTCAGAGCCACAAACCATTTTCAAGCTCATAGACATTTCTTTTAATATTAAGTTATTTCTACCAAAAACACTTCAATCAAGCTTAATTCCAGGATTTTCATACATTATGTTTTCATCTGTAATAATAATCTGACCAAGGTACTTCTTCTAAATCATCATTATCAATCTTTTCTTTTTTTTTAGAAAATCCATTGAACATTACTTTAATCTTTTTAACATTTAAACTTTAATATTACTTTTTTATTTTTATCTGATAACTCTTGCAACATTTCCTGAAGTTTTAAAGTATTAATTATAAAAACAATTGTATTATTTTAAAAATCTAGATGGTTTAAATACTTTCCATTTACTTTTACTCTCTTAGCTTGCTATTTTAATCCACAAAATGCTTTTTGCAAAACTGCTGTAAAAGTTTCGGAAATATAGAGTCACTCTGTCACATACTCTTTTCAATGTTAATTTTCCTGTAATCATTACTTAATCTAATTGTTGCTGTTGCACTTTTATAAATTTTCTTCAGAATATAACAATATCTTGAATTTATATTTTGATGATCCATTGAAGAAATGCTTACAGAATCAAATCTTTTTCTTAATGTACAAATCCAAAGCATAATGACAACTCATATTCATTGGTTCTTTCTGTAACTTGTCTTAATACTTGGATACAATCCACTATACTAAAATCAGTTTTAAATCCAGCATATTCTTTTGGTTGATTAAAATCCAAAGTTCATTGCAGACCAATTGTAATTATCTTAGTAAAAGTTTTGTATAGAACTGATAAAAGACTGATAGATCTATAATTTCTAATATCTTCTTTATCACCTTTTTAAAATATTATTATTAATACAGCATTCTTCCAATCATCTGGTAGATCTTTATCATTTAGACATTTGATATATAACTTTTTAAAGAAAATATTTATTACTTCATCTGTTTCTTTTAAGATATTGATTATAATTCCATTATTACCAAAGAGAGCTTTTCTCTTTTTAATAGATTTAATTTAATTTTTTAGTTTTAATATCATTATTTTTTTTAAATATTGCTTTAAGCAAAAAAAAATATATTTTATTTTAGGATTAGATTAGATTTCATCAAATCAAAAAATAGTATATCTCCAATTAGACCAACACATCATAATATGATCTAAACTAAAAGAACTAAGTGTCAAGTGAACTTTTATTTCATGTGTTTGTTCATTTTTCTCTTCATACAGAATATTATTAAAAGATTCTGTCAACACTTTTTATTGCAGATTTATTTTTATGAACATGATAAATAAATGGATTTGAATCATAAATTCATAATCATCGTTGAATATATTTTATAGTATGTGCAAAATGAGTGCCTATAAATAATTATATCTGAAACAAAATGAACTATAATCAAGGACCTCTCAGTGTAGCTGCACATCTAACTACCATACCCCATGATATGGTTTCAAAATGCAGCTGAGTAAGATATAACAAATTTTAAAATCAAATACAATCAGGATTAGCTCCCCCCCCCCAATCAGCTGATCCATTGCTATTCCAGATAACCATATAATATTCATCAGAAATTAAATGTCGAATTATTCATAATTAGAAAGTAAAACAAGAATGAAAAACTGCTCACACTCCTATTACCCAGTAGAATAATGCCTTCTTCATAATTACTCTAAAATGGCCGTCTGGAAAATGTCTCTCTCTTTCAGTGGCCTATTTAAAAACTGCTTTATCTTACCTTTACCTTTATGCAGTGCAGCTGACGTTTTTTTTCTTTTAATGTATATGAAATGCCATTAGTTATTATAATAACAAATGGTTAAACGCAGATAAAATAATTTACTAATAAAAATAAAGCTGCAAAATAATGAGAGAATAAATATAAAACTAAATTATGTAAATATCGTAATGTATCAAAAATGTGCGATGTTTTAATTTTGTATTAAAATGACATAATTAGTTACATTACATCCATCTATTTAAAAGAGATTTAGAAGCGTGAGTACTTGCAGAATCCTTTGAAAAATATAATTAACATGACAAATTATTTAAAGAAAAGAAAAATAAAATTGCTACAGAGTAAAATGTGCTAGTGCATGTGGAGAGCGTTTTTGATTTTATCTATTGATAGTTTAATTGGATTGAAACAGAAGAGTTACTGTCTTTACGTTGCAGAAAAATCTACTGCATGAAAACATATTTTGGAAAAAAATGCAAAATATTCAACTATAATGCTCAACTATACATTGAACGCGGATTTAGCAAAGAATATAATAAATAATCTTAAAATCATCAGAAGTTGAGGGAAAATATTTTTAGAAATTTACGCAAAAAGTCTATGACAAAATCTTTGCATCTTATGTTTAAAAATATGATCGATAGGAATGAAGTGGGCGTTAAGAGTGAAAGAGTTATTGAAAGTAAAATCTTGATAAAAAAAGTTTTTTTTTCTTTTGAAATGTGATTCATCTCAAGAAATAAAGCAAAAACCATTTAATATTCAAGATCAAAGAATTAGTTTTATTTGACTCACTCCTTTCTCATTAATAATTAGAAATTACATATAAAAAATAAAAAGATACAGTCGTAGATAACATGCTCAGAAAATTACAGTTTCTTAGTTCTCACAATGGATTAGGACTACCCTCAATTTATTTGTAGGATTCAAAAATCTATTAATTAACCTTACGTCAGCTATGATAAAATTATTTCCACATCCGGACACGATACTTAAGGTAACACCAACAAACAATTCTAGCACCAATTAATCTAATAACTAATAATAAGATAATATTTCTACCATAAAAATGGTGATATTGGAAAATTCATGCGCTTCTATATATAAACATGAATGAAGTAACTGACTCTCCAATGCTTGGCATTAATAACACTAACTGATAAGAAGATTTAAGTATTGGACTATGATTGTGTGCTCAAAATTTGCCTACATTATTATTATTATTTGAGATATAAAAGAAATCTTGTCAACACAGAAACTATAAATTATGTTTCAAGGAAGAAGAAGATCAAAAACACCTATTTTTTAACAGTAGTGGCATACAAGATGTCTGGTCATACATCACAAATTTTTTTGGAAAGAATAATAGTACAATTCAATTGACCATTAACTCTTTTCTAAAAGCTTGCTTTGCAGAAATAAAAATAATCACATTCCTTATTTATATTCTGTAGTGCACAAGATGCTTATATCTTTATAACAATGATGCAAGAACACAACACATGAATATTTTTAAAAACAAACTAGACACAATTAAACAGAGACAAAAAATTACTCCTCAAAATATATTTGTAGAGCATGGCCACTTATTCATCAGTGCTTTACCCTATAGTTAGATGTTCTAAACCTATTAGTATAAAGTGCTGAAAACTTTGAAATTATTCAAATGGAAGTCAATCTCCAATAATGCAGTATTTGTGCATTATCGAAGATTGACTCCCATTTTAATAATTAGATGTTCTAAATATAATTTCTTATTTTTTTATATTGTCTGGTATATTCGTTACAACTGTGTATGATTAACAATATGTAGTGTGTTTTTTTTTCACTTCTTACAAATTAAAAATATGTCAAGTACTTTATACTGATTTTTTAAATATATTTCTATTGTAATATAAGTTGTTTTTTTAATCAATAAAATTCCCATTTGAAACAAAATACTAATAATAAAAAACCTAATGCAGGACTAAAACTTCTCCAGATTCCTCCAGAAGGGAATAGTGAAGAAGATAATATTTATCACACTAGACAACTGCTGAGTTGTAAGGAATATTATTTTACATCTTGTTTTTTTTATTCTTAAGAATAGCTAGATGCCCACTTTCCAACCAATAACTGGATGGCAAGCTAATGTTGAATATATACATACAATAAAATATCCTATAATTAAAACAAATACAATTAATTGAAGCAATGGTATTTGTTGAGAATATCCATTAGAAATGTTTATAACTCTATATTATCAACTAAGAAATGAATTTGTAGTAACATAATATATATATATATATATATATATATATATATATATATATATATATAAGAGACTTGAACCCAACTCCTTACAGCTATCTAATCCATCTTATATAATCGATACACATGACCATATACATGTGAATAAAAAAGATCTTCAATACGAACAATGTGGAAAAAATAAATGATCTCCAATATATGTATTTTATGCTGAACCAGCACTCATCAGTTCATCCAGATTGCCATCTTCCACACATATATACAATCAGTACTCAGTTTATATTAAGATAGAAAATCTTTAAACTTTAATGGACAAGCTTCAATATTCTCCACTCTTCAACCATCCATATTGTAATAGTAACTTTCAGTTAACTTCACATACGAATACACTAAAATATTTATATACTCTCTAATTAAACTTTATTAATCAAAATGTATTTGACTGTTTTAATTTGCATATATATATATATGTGTGTGTGTGTAAACTTTAAATAATACATACTTTAATTCAAGCTTTTAAGTAATCACCAGATTTGAAATTGAAAAATAAATAATTTTATATATATATTTTATAATATCTTAATAATTATTTATAACAATGAATATTTAAATTAAGCATGGAAATTGAAACAAAAACATACGAGGAGATAATTTTTTTGGTCTCTTGTTAATAAAGAAGAGAAGAAAAGAAAATGATTTCTTTTAAATAACTTTTCTTTTTTAAAAAAAAAAACATTACTATTCTACATTGGAATTGAATTTTAACTGTTCCAAATTAAAATCTATAGATTAAAAAAGATTACAAGAAAAATATTTTAATTTTCTTTTAAATTTAAAAGAGAATAGCAATATAAAAAGAACATCTATTTGAGTTATTGGAAACTACTTTATTTTAATACTTCATTTTTCTACATATATATATACATATTTAAAATAATTATATATATATATAAAGAATTTTACAATGTGCTGTGAGTAGAATAATTTTATATCGTAAAGGTTTCGAAACCACCTTTCGTGCTAATTTAAGATATTTATTGTGTAGAACATCTAATAGAAAATGGAAATTAAGAACATCAATCCTCAAAGGATATATATTTTATCTTATATCACCAAATCATTTGATAATATTAATAATTTATCAATTTAGGATAAATAAATAATTGCTGTACCAATGGATTAATACACTTTGTGGGAGAATTCCATTCGGATTATAAACTATGGACTTAAAGATCCATTCTTAACTCAGAAAAATAAGTTTTTCTTTATTTATTTATATTACTCTAATATGTTTACTTTTATTATTTTTTATTTCAAATTTGGCATTGTTTCATTTCTAGTAGAAATATCCAAATTTAATTTTATAAATGTAAATTGAAAGTTTGACAAAATTCATCAAAGTTAGATGAAGTATAAAAAAAAAAGGTTATTATTTAACAGATATTAAAACCAGAATTATTATATATACTATATAATATAATAAATGTATAATGTATTTATTTTATTATAAATGCATATAAAATAAGTTATACAATTGTAAATAATACTTATATAATAATAATTATGAAACATATGAACAAAAACTGTAAATAAATTAATAAGTTATTTAAATAATTAATTTTTGAATTTATATATAGTTTTATATATCTGTTAATTTGAATTATATTCTTTACTTTTGAAAAGTTTATTATGGTATGAAATTTTATCATAGGGTATTGGGTGGGAATATTATTTATTAATCTTTTGAAATGATAAAATTCATCCTCTTTTTTAATTAATATTTTATTTATCTTTTACATTATATTTTTTATTGTTTATTAAACATTAAGTTATTAATTTGATCTCTTTGCCTAATCATTATTATATTATATTATTTATAAATAAATACATTAATCATTATTAGTTACATAACAATTATTTTACATATATGTTAATATTATAAACATCATATGAATATCATTTATTAGTCAATGCTTATATAAAGGCATATTAGATAATGACTTATTTAAAATCATCCCTGAAAAGAACCAATTGCAAATTCTCCATGAGTTTTAATATCATGGCATAATGGTGACTGAAAGAGGGATGAGAGATGGATGAACTAGTCTAAATTATATCTAAATTTGTCTAATAATTATTGAACTAGCATAGTAAAGATGGATGTAATCATGGACTTAGCATTTCATCATTTCATTTCCAGCATTCTACGTGAAGACCCAAAGTCTGATTGCAGTAAAATGCATGCCCTCTTTCTGGTGAAAACCAACATCCCGTTACAATATCATTAAAGATCTGAAGATGCAACACTCAAAACCTTTGCTGATTCCAGTATTATCGTCATACCCATTTTGACCTTAAGTCAATCTGACCCTCATACATAGGATCTTAATATGTCCATTTAATTATGTGTATTTAATTATGGCCATTTAATTATGTGTATTATTGTATTTAAGGTCAACCTTGGCTTCAGCATCTTCAAATTTACAATGATATGGATGGCTGAAGAGTTGGAAAGTGGAGAAAATTGAAGCTTGGCCATTAAAGTTTGAAGATTTGCTATTTTAATATAAACTGAGCATTGATTATATATGTGTGGGAGATAATGATCTGAGCCAAAATGATGAGTGTTCAGCACAAAATACACATATTAGAGATCATTTATCTTTTTCAAATGTGTGTGGTCATGTGTATCAGTTATATAAAATGAATTGGATAGCTGTAAGGAGTTTGAAAGTCTGAGTTTAAGTCCCTTATAATTATATTAAGTTTAGTATAGTGAGACAGTCAGATGATGTATGTTGGTTTAACCCAGTTCGAATACTAGGCAAAAGTACCTCAAGGCCATCCATACGCGAGATATTAAATCAAGAATACTATGACCTCTGCCCTATTTGCCTATTCTCGAGGCTAATTACGAACAAACAACATTATCTGAGACACACATAAATTATTTTCTCACTGTCACAAAGCTTAGCAACAGAGGTAAAGACTTTCCTGGGAACACCTACAGAGCTAAATAGTTAAATGTGCAATAAAAGTACTAAGAAACATGTGTGTTTGCGTGCCTGGTTCATTGGAAAAGTAAAGTAAAGCATTATCATAAAATTAGGAAACTCAAGCTTTTGATAGTTAAATAATATGTTTAATTAATGACTTTAAAATATCAAGAATGATTTAATGGCCTCTGCTATTTCCCTAAATTAATGAAAACTAATTAGACAATAAAAACAGATTAATATGTTTGCGGTCTAAATCTTTTCTTCCCAATTTTATTAAAATTGTCAATCTGAATCTCCTCGATAAAGTGCAATAATAAAAATCTTTCACAAAGCATTTTTTAATTGCTTTGTGCTAAAACAGAGTTTAAAAATTATTTAAAACATATATAGCTAAATCTGATATACGTAATAAGCTAGTGGCGGACAAAAGAAGCATTATCGAAGAGATCAAGTTGGCAAACAAAAGGAAACTTACTCGTATTGAAGTTTACAAATATAATGAAAATTGGAAAGAGATTTAAATGAAAAACTAACCTTTAAACTTAACCGCAATGGAATACGAAATATAATGAAGAATAGCGAAGAAAAAAAGGTTAAATATATAGATAGATGATCACACAATATATATCTAAGACTAGTCTAATAAAAAAAATGGTTACATTACAAATATAATTAAATACAACAATTTATAATATAATTCAGTGAAGCACTTAAAAAAGGGTATGAACAAAAAAAAGTAGAAAGTAAATAGTTCAATGGAGGAGAGATACTATTACCGTCCTGGTTCCTTGGTCATGTTCCATCGATGAGCGTAGCTTGATCCGTCCATCGATAGGTATTTGTCCAGACAATGAAAATGGAAATATGTAGCATGGTTTCACAAAAAATCCTACAGACATGGCACAGAGTTCAGATCACTATTAGGTGGATACTACGGCATTTTGGATGGTATTTAGGAACCTCGGCAATAGGCAAAGCTATTTATTTGCCTAGCCAAGCATAGTAGAATCCATCAAATTCATATGACTTTTAGCTTGAGCATGTCCAAACTTCTCCATGATTTTGAAGATGACAGTTGTCTAACTTTTTGGAATAAAATCTGAATAAGCAAAATCTGAAAGAGTCCTCCCAAGAGAAATCTGAATGAAATTTCCAAAAGGGAAATCTGAATGCCAGCAAGAAAACTCTGAATAACCAAGTCCTTTGTTCTCACTTCTATTTATACCCTCTTTGTCAGCTACCTTCTATTGTTTGTATGGTCTTAGATAATGATAAGCCCACCCCCACTCTTTGTTTCAAGGTAACATTTTCTAAAAATAACTTTTACTTTTTTATTCTATATTTCTTTCTTTAAACTTTGAATTTTATTAATTAAAAAAGAAAGAGAAGGCCATCTTTAATTTGCCTTGAATTGGCTAATTAATTAAAAATATACATTCTTTTAGAAAATGTTGGCGGGCTTATCTCAAAATCAAATCATACTAAATATTTTAACAAGACTTAAAAAGAAAAATACATTCTTATTTCTTTTAATAAAATAAGCATTTTATTTCAGCAGAATTTTGCATTAACTCATATATATACGCTTGACGTATATATATGTTTAACTAATAAGTTTGACAAGTAATTTTTATTAACAGAAATTTAATCTTAGAATGGGATTTATTTAAAATGAAATAGTTAAATGCAAAACCCTGCTGATATTAGACTATAAACTTAATTCAGGTCTATAATACTAACTAAGTTTATAGAAGGCTGTGAAGCATGGATCAAACTTCAGACTTTATTTCCCAATAGTTAGTGAGCAAAAAAAAAATGTTAAAAAAATGCTGTTGCTTTAGGTCAGAGGTAAAAATTTTGTGCCAGGTGAGTTCAAGCCTACTCTTTATTTGCTGTAATATTTAATTTGTTACTGACTAACAGTCTTTCTTTCTTTTACTATACAACTAAAGGTTTATCCATAATTCAATCTTCTGTATCTTAAATAGAGTCTGTGTTGTTTTTAGTCTAACAAGCTATATTTATCTTTTTTAACTTCTAAATTTTCCGGTGTCCGGTGGTATGCAAGATTTTATGTTTGGAGCATTATACCGTCTTTGTATGCTGTGACTATCTTTCAACCGAAAAGCATTTTCTCCACACTTTTTTAATGTGTGAGGGCCTTTATATATTGGAAAAAACTTTTTTACTTCTCTCCGCAGTATCCTACTTGGCCTCAGATCTCTCAGCCACACTTGCTTCCTTTGCCTGAATTGATATTGGCGGTATCGATTCTTGCGATGCAGAGCTGTACGTCTTAATTTTTCCCTTGCCTTCTTTTCTTGCTCAGTCATGTTCTGGACTTGGAGACAGATTTCCAAGCTTTCAAGGTGGTGTCTAGGTTTCCCACCCGGTTCTTCTCTAAAATATTTTATGTTGCTAATCTTTGCCACAGGAGTTACAGTCTTGATTACTGTCACAGTAAAGATTTCACTGTCTTGTTGCATCTGGATTTGGTTCAACAGCTGTTGATCATTTGTTTTTTTACTCTCCTCATTTATTTGTCCAGAGAAATCCGACTGGTGAGTAGCTTCGCCTGTTTCATAATCACTCGAGGATTTCATATCAGTGTCATCTTGTTTTTGAATATCATTTTCTGGTGACACTTCTGGTGCAATACTCTGTTCTTGATGGAGTTCCATATGTGCCTCCAAACAGTCCAATCTTTGCGATGTAATATTCATGAATTCTTGGAACATGTTCATCATCATTTTGTTTTCGTCTCTTATTTCTTTGATGAGATCTTCCAAATTGTATTTTTGGTCACTATGAGTACATACTGACCTATAAACTTCACCTCTCTTCTGTTCCTCCATTTTTGCCTAATATTGGCTATTTTGTTATACAACAATCACAATTTAGTTGTAAAACGTATTTTAGTCTTTTTATAAACAATCTAAATACGTATATTTTATCACCCGTATCTAGGACCTATATCCTTCTGTATATAAAAAAAATTTAGTTCTTTCTAAACTAAGTCAGTATTCTAAGTTCCAACTATCTGTTTTCTTTATATGTTTTCAGAAATTAACTTTGCCTACCTCACGAGATTCTATCTTAAACCTATGCCTATATGTATCTGTGTGTACTTGAAAAAAAAAAATCCTGCCGTGTCTGTTTTTAATATTTATTACTACATATTATTCTCCTCACTTTACTTTATTTATTTTTATATTTCATTAAAATGTCACTGCTATGTTAATATAATTAAAATAACCCACTTACAGCTTGACCTGGCTTTCTCTGACACCTGAAACAACTAAAAAATGCATTTACATTAATATATATATATATATATTCCTTGATATATATATATATATCAAGGAATATGTGAGCAAAAATATACATAAGTCATGTTAAAAATTATTTTGGCTCACTACGCATACATTTTTATTTTGATCATCTACCTCCTATGTTTGTTTATTTGTAATCCGATATGAGAGATTGCACTTGCCGACAAATTTATTTGATGGGGGCGCCAGTCGACAAGACAATGGCCATCCATATCAAATATACATATTAATGCATAATGACCCAAGCACACATTGATAAAGTTTAATGCGATTACAATTTATTTTGATTTTCACTTCACTTTCAAAAAAAAATCTCTGCATGAATAAGTAAATGGTATTTTAAATGACAATATTAATTAAGTCTAAGATGTATAACAACTAAGTAAGGTAACATGTATGACATGGTTTCGAAACCATACTACCATTTTGGTCACGACACACAAAAAAAATACAACAAAAAAAATTAAAAATAAAAATAAAATCCCATGATAACCGCCACTCCGAATTATGAACCTGGGATCAAAACCAACTACCATTTTGGTCACAACCCAAAATAGATTAACAATTATCAAGCAATTTTACAGAAAATGCATTGAGATCAAAAACTGTTTAAAAAACATTTATATAAAAACGGGTTTTACCGAACTATAACAAAGTATATGCCATATACACCCATATATATGAATATGTACATCATTAAATAAGCATATATATGACTAAATATAAATATACAAACAGATATACCTATACAAATTTTTTTTTTATCATGTATATGATTTTATTAGAAAGATGTCATATTGCAGACCGCATACTCCTATTATTTCAGGCTAGTAAATGCTGGTCACAAATATAACACGGAAACAATGATTGCAGACATAGACCTATTATTTCAGGCTACTCAGCAATTCTAAACTCTAAAAATGTAAAGGGTCTTCACCTAAATGGTTACTAAAAGGGTCTTCACCATAAAAAAAAGGGCTTCACCTAACAGTTACTTCAAAGGGTCTTCACCTAACAGTTACTCAATAAATGATTCAATAGCATAATCCGAATTGAGAAAAAAAATCTTAACTAAGGTGGCTGACATATATGTTATACAAAAAATACTTTAATATATATATTAATTAAAACGAACATACGCATTTACTATTTATTAAGTTGAAAATTAAATTTGATATATTAACAAAACTTATACTTATATATTGTTTGCTAGGAAACGTAACTGCAAAATATTTAAAAGTGAAAAAAAAATTTGCATGATTAAAATTGTTCACTAAAGAAACGAAACGCAGAGAAGGTGAAAAAAATATTTGCTGACACCGTACATTGACACGTGTTAATTTGAACTTATCAAAACTTAGATCTCAGAAAAAATTTCTATTAACGGAAAAATGTTATCTCTTAGCTCTTTACAAAAATTTATACAAATGTAAAAACATTTTATTATGTATTTGTACTTTTTAGCAAAATATTAACACTATGAATATATGTTATACTTTGAAAAACATTATTACATCAAAACTTCTCATCTTTAAGCAATAACATAAAGTATGAAAGCTATTTTAAGGGAGAGCAGGTGGGTATATCTTTGACACTTTTGTCTCATCGAAGATATATACTTTATATGACAAAACTACTCATTAGGAGGGAAAAAATTTGCTATAACTCTAAAATCTCATTTTATAATCACAAAAAAAACTACTAACGGAGTGTTAACTTTTTAAATATAAAATATTCATTTCATATATATACTAAACTTGGGGAAAAAATATTTTACTTTATGACACATTTAACTTGTTAATTAATTTTAAAAAAATATTTGGCTCACGTTAGGAGACAAACTCGGAAAAATTATACTATATTTCTATATAACTATATTAGACTAAAACAAACTTCTCAGGGTACTACTACTTTTTTTTTTTAAAAAACGACATTCGTCCATGGCGACAACTCGAAGCAAAAAAATTCTACGTATAACTAACTATTATTTCATGTTATTTAAAAAAATCATTATATATATGCATACAAACCCGAGGGAAAAAAATTCTACATATATATTATTCATTAATTTAAAACAAAAGAAAGAAAAAACATTATACACACATAGAAATGTTATACAGGGCATTGCAGGGTATGGAAAATTTCGAATAGCCCCACATTGGGCGCCAGAATGCGGGAAAAAAAATTAACTGTGACAGTCAGATGATGTATGTTGGTTTAACCCAGTTCCAATACTAGGCAAAAGTACCTCGAGGCCATCCATATGTGAGATATTAAATCAAGAATATTATGACCTCTGCCCTATTTGCCTATTCTTGAGGCTAATTACAAACAAACAACATTATCTGAGACACACATAAATTATTTTCTCACTGCCACAAAGCTTAGCAACAGAGGTAGAGACATGGACGGGAACACCTACAGAGCTAAATAGTTAAATGTGCAATAAAAGTACTAAGAAACGTGTTTTGCGTGCCTGGATTATTGGAAAAGTAAAATAAAGCATTATCATAAAATTATGAAACTCAAGCTTTTGATAGTTAAATAATATGTTTAATTAATGACTTTAAAATATTAAGAGTGATTTAATGGCCCATGCTATTCCCCTAAATTAATGAAAACTAATTAGACAATAAAAACAGATTAATATGTTTGTGGTCTAAATCTTTTCTTCCCAATTTTATTAAAATTGTCAACCTGAATCTCCTCGATAAAGTGCAATAATAAAAATCTTTCACAAAGCATTTTTTAATTGCTTTGCACTAAAACAGAGTTTAAAAATTATTTAAAATGTATATAGCTAAATCTGATATACGTAATAAGCTAGTGGCGAACAAAAGAAGCGTATCGAGGAGATCAAGTTGGCAAACAAAAGGAAACTTATTCGTATTGAAGTTTACAAATATAATGAAAATTGGAAAGAGATTTAAATGAAAAACTAACCTTTAAACTTAACCGCAATGGAATACAAAATATTTATAAACGTTAGTAATGAAGAATAGCGAAGGAAAAAGGGTTAAATATACAGATAGATGATCACACAATATATATCTAAGACTAGTCTAATAAAAAAAATGGTTACATTACAAATATAATTAAATACAACAATTTATAATATAATTCAGTGAAGCACTTAAAAAAGGGTATGAACAAAAAAAAGTAGAAAGTAAATAGTTCAATGAAGGAGAGATACTATTACCGTCCTGGTTCCTTGGTCATGTTCCATCGATGAGTGTAGCTTGATCCGTCCATCGATAGGTATTTGTCCAGACAATGAAAATGGAAATATGTAGCATGGTTTCATGAAAAATCCTACAGACATGGTACAGAGTTCAGATCACTATTAGATGGATACTATGGCATTTTGGATGGTATTTAGGAACCTCAGTGATAGGCAAAGCTATTTATTTGCCTAGCCAAGCATAGTAGAATCCATCAAATTCATATGACTTTTAGCTTGAGCATGTCCAAACTTCTCCATGATTTTGAAGATGACAGTTGTCTAACTTTTTGGAATAAAATCTGAATAAGCAAAATCTGAAATAGTCCTCCCAAGAGAAATCTGAATGAAATTTCCAAAAGGGAAATCTGAATGCCAGCAAGAAAACTCTGAATAACTAAGTCCTTTGTTCTCACTTCTATTTATACCCTCTTTGTCAGCTACTTTCTATTGTTTGTATGGTCTTAGATAATGATAAGCCCACCCCCACTCTTTGTTTCAAGGTAACATTTTCTAAAAATAACTTTTACTTTTTTATTCTATATTTCTTTCTTTAAACTTTGAATTTTATTAATTAAAAAAGAAAGAGAAGGCCATCTTTAATTTGCCTTGAATGGGCTAATTAATTAAAAATATACATTCTTTTAGAAAATGTTGGTGGGCTTATCTCAAAATCAAATCATACTAAATATTTTAACAAGACTTAAAAAGAAAAATACATTCTTATTTCTTTTAATAAAATAAGCATTTTATTTCAGCAGAATTTTGCATTAACTCATATATATACGCTTGACGTATATATATGTTTAACTAATAGGTTTGACAAGTAATTTTTATTAACAGAAATTTAATCTTAGAATGGGATTTATTTAAAATGAAATAGTTAAATGCAAAACCCTGCTGATATTGGACTATAAACTTAATTCAGGTCTATAATACTAACTAAGTTTATAGAAGGCTGTGAAGCATGGATCAGACTTCAGATCCATTGCTTCAATAGAAAATATATATATTTAAATGGCTTTATTGCTCAGAATTCATAAGAAGTTTGAGCATAGGAATCAATTTTAGGATACCATATTCTATAGAATAACACTCTACCATTACACTAAACTGCACAGGGTTGTAGTGGCATAAATAGAATAAAATGAAGTACTTAATTAATATTCATTTTAGTATTATATAAATTATGGTTGTGTAATAGATTTGCAATTTATATTTTATATTCTAATATTATTATAGTTTTAAAATATAATGAATTAATATTTTTACAAACAACAACTTAAGAATAAAAATGAATCATCTTTTTTTAATTTTGTATGATATGTTTATAGAAGACTTTATAAATTATAAACTAAAAAAAAATAGTCTGCAAATCACCTTTAATTATTTTATGCATTGTAGATTTCATTATTAGTTCTGCAATAACTTTTAATATGTTGCAATGACAGTAATTTTAGAAGTTTGTTAAGAAGCTTCGCAAAGCAAAATTTATTAAACTATGCAATTACATTTAATGTTAAAAAGTTTGAAAAGAATTTAATGTTAAAAAATTTGAAAACTAATGCATCTGAGACAGGAAAATTTAACAGAAAGAGATGTTACTGGAATGTTACCATCAAAACAAAGTGAACAATGTTTTTCTATTTTAAAGCTTTGATTCAACCCTATTGGAGCTATAGCTAAATAGTTGTGAATCCATTAGCATAAGAACCTTTTTCTAATGTATAATTAATCAAAAATTATAAAATCTTACAGCGTAGAGTATTTCAATCATTAATGTTATTACTTTTCATTCAAATGTACACTTTTAATATCTATTTAATTAATATTTCTTTACTATATAGTTTATCAACTTTGATCTTAAGCGTTATATTTATTTACATGTTAGAGATCTGATTTCTCAATTGAATTTAATATTTATTCACTACAATATTTATTATGAAGTTTAATACTTTGGAATATTTTGAGTATTGAATTCAGATTATTGATAAATAAATTAACTTTAAAATTATATTTATTATTAAGGGATTCAAACTCAGACTTTCACATGACCCTCAGCTCTCCATGCCATTTCATATTGCTGACTCACCTGATCATACACATGTTGAAAAGATAAATAATCACCAGCTGAGGGGCATGTGAAAGTCTGAGTTCAAATCCCTTATATATTACAATATATATGTGCAGGCGTGTGCAAGCCTGTGCAGTGTGTTAATTTACATATTAAAACATAGTGCATCAAAAGTTTACCCATCCCTCACATATGTATGTAAAAATGGATTATTCTCCAGTACATGAGGAGTCAGAATGACTAAATGGTCAACATAGGAGGATGACAACCTTGGCACTAATGTGGGCTTTGAATATTCCATCATCAGATTTTCAATGAAATGGATGGCTGAAGAGTTATGGGTTGGAATATTTTGAAGCCTGTCCATTAAAGTATGAAGATTGGCTATCTTAATATAAAGCTGAGAACTGATTGTATATATGTGTGGAGATGTTAATCTGGACCAACTGATGATTGCTGGTTTAGCATGAAATATGTATATTGGTGATTATTTATCTTTTCAACATGTGTTTATCAGGTGGGTCAGCAATATGAGATGGCATGGAGAGCTGAGGGTCATATGAAAGTCTGAGTTTGAATCCCTTATATATTACATTATACATGTGCAAATAAATGTGTGTAAGCCTGTACAGTGTATTAATTTATAATTAAGATAAATTTTCTCATTCAAGTTCAGTAATTCTAATTATAAAGTCTATTATAATTAGAAGAGATTTGAACTCAAACTTTCAAGATCCCTACAGATATCTATTCTATTAGATGCAATTGATACACATAACCAAATACATGTGGAAAAGCTAAATGATCTCCGATATTCATATTTCATGCTGAGTTCAAATCCCTTCTAATCACATTAAGTTCATTATAGATAATGTACTTGTATTTAAAATCTATTGTAGGTTTTTTTTAGTGTTAATATATTCTCTGGAGTTCTGCAACATCATAACTTTGATAATTTTCTAAGCAAGTATAGAGCTGTAATACAACTTTAAAGCATTATTCATGATACTGTTCTATCCATACTCTGTAAAAGCATAATGATGAAAATGTCTATTCTATCAGAATTCAGCTGGTTCAAAGTCTTTTTCTATCATTTAAACATCTGTCGTTATAATATAGAAATATATTTGAAAATGTACAATAACTTATTAACAATGCTTCTTTAAATTTTTCTTCATTTACATTCAAACTTAATTCAGAAGTCCAACTGATTAAATTTATTTCCTCTGACTAATATACAACCCTACGTTTTGAAAATATTTTTGTTACCAAAAAGTAGTTTTTATTATGTTTTTTTTTTCTGCTTTTCAAGTTTCTTAATTAACTCATTTATATATATCTGCCATATTACAATCCCTAATCTGAGACGTTCCTTTTTTAATTATTTAATCTAGAAGAATCTGCATAAAAACTACATTTTACAAATATTTTTCTAAAAAAACAAAAAACAAATTAGCTTTTCTTCTCTGAAGTTTTAAAACTATTTAAATATAAAATCGATAATTTTATATATAATTTTATTATCTTTTTTAATCTTGTCATTAATTTTTTTTTCTGTCAGTATTAACAATATATCTTATATCAGTCAGTGGATTAGCTATCAGGCCAACACTTTCAGTAAGACCAAATTATAACAATAAATGTTAACAAAACTATCAGGGTAAACAGATAAACACATTAACATATAGTTGGATAACAAAGGGTATTTTATTGTATCCAACTATATCATTCAATGATAGTCTTAAAATATGGGATTTAATAATGAAACTTGTATAACTAAATTTATCTTTGTAATATGTTTATCTAACTATGTAGTAGATAATAAAATATAATAATAAAATAAATATACTCTTTGTTATAGTTTTTTAATTGCCCTTCAATACTCTCAATAATATAATAATTAAACTATAATTTTTTTTAAAATTATATAAAAGTAGAAAATATATTAAAATACTATGTGACCATAAAGTTACCCAATCATGTGATGATATAAATAAAAGATAAAAATCAAATTAATTTAAATAACAGAAAAACATTTTATTTACATTAAAATAATAATTATTCAGGTGAAAGTCAACCTCTGATAATGTGCTATTTCTTAAATATTATAAATCTCTGTGCACTCGCTTGCCAGTAAGAGTTTAAAAAACTAAGTGAATCACTTAAGTTTAGAATGTATTTGTATATACACCAACTCTCAATGACCATGCTTAAATCAGGACTCGGGTCTATTATGTGCCTGATGTTATAATCAAATATTGAATTGTCCAAATTTAGTTAACCTATTGCAATCTATTATTATAAAGCATTGAAAATTTTGAAATTATCCAAGCAGAAAAAAACCCTCAATAATGTGCTATTTCTAATTATTATAATTCTCTACGCACTTGTCCACCAGTAAGAGTTTAAAAAACTTAAGTGAATCACTTCAATCTAATCGTAGGCAATTAAAAATGAGACACTGTCTTTCTCCTATAATAGTTTAACTAAATTGTACAATTCAATATTTGACTATAATACCAGGCACACAATAGACTCAAGCCCTGATTTAAGCATATCAGTGAGATTTGCTGTATATACAAATATGCTCTAAACTTAAGTGATTCACTTAAGTTTTTGAAACTCTTACTGGTGAGTGAGTGTGCGGAGATTTATAATATTTAAGAAATAGCATATTATTGGAGGTTGACTTCCACTTGAATAATTTCAAAATTTTCAGTACTTTATAGTAATAGATTTACATTAAAATAATAAATAATATGAAATAAATAAATAGGAATAGTAAATAAATGAATATGGCACTTTCTTGACACTTTCTTTGAATATGACATAAAATTTTAAACTCGGGTATATTTTAACATTTTAAATGTATATAACTGTTTCTTTGAATATTGTTAAAAGAACTACATGCATTAAGAAGGCTGTTTAAGAAAAGCATAAAATATGTTTTAATAAAATAATTATAATAGTTTAATATATTTTATTTAATCTTTATTTTCTATAATACAATGGCATCGGTCTTTATTCATATGATTTTTTTAATGCAAGCAACATATTTTATTATATACTTTTATTTACTATATCTACTTCATTACATAGTACAAACATGGGTATTCCTACATCTCAAATTTGTTTAATATGTAATTCTATAAAATATACATGGCTTTAACAACAATACATAGGCACTTTGCTCTATTATATGACCATACAACATTAAATACGTAAGAAAGCTCATTGCCATAAGTTAAGAAAATATTCTAAAGATAAATAAAATATATCATATAGGAAATAATAGGAAATATTAATTTTAAATATAATTTTTTTTAAAACAACCTTACTTCAAAATAAATATTTGCACAAATAAATAATATAATGATATAAAATATAAATATAAGCTTTAAATCATGAAATATGTTTGTCTGAGATTGTTCTCTTTAAGCCTGTCCATTAAAGTATGAAGATTGGCTGTCTTAATATAAAGCTGAGCACTGATTGTATATATGTGTGGAGATGGAAATCTGGACCAACTGATGAGGGTTGGTTTAGCATGAAATAGGTATATTGATGATAATTTATCTTTTCAACATATGTGTGATCAGGGGGGGTCAGCAATATGAGATAGCATGAAAAGTTGAGGGTCGTGTGAAAGTCTGAGTTTGAATCTTGCATACATTACATATATATAGATATGCATGTTTAAGCCGTATAGTGTATTAATACATCTATAAAATAATATTATATTATGAAGATATTTTATTTAATAATAAACAATTATAATAGAGAGAAAATATTAAGAAGTATATAAAAATTATTTAAAGTCTATATTTTCTGGTGAAGTAATTCCTTAATGTTTCCTTTGAATGACGTTTTAGAGTGATGTAATTTCCAAGAAATCCACTACACAGGTGATTTTGATAATAAATTGTTTATCAGTTGTAGCTTTTGTTTTCTCCTTCTTACAGTATATAGATATTTTAGACATAAAGTTGAACAGCATTTTTCTTTTAGACATTTTGACCAATTAATTTTAAACATTTTTCATTCCTATTACTTGATAACATTCTTGTGTAAATAACATTCTGTAATAAGATGTTATTAACTTAGGACAATGCAGAAGGTTATTTATTGCCTTCAGTAGTAAATGTTTTTTTTTGTTGTTGTTGTTTTCTAATCCATTATTTCTGGCATTGCAACTTCTGCATAATTTTTCAAATACAAGTATAGGATATATCAAGAAATGCCTATCTAAAAGATGAAGATATGTAAATAATCCGTGCAATTAATTCTATTTTTAAATTTCTATTTCACATCTTGCTTTAAGTTACTATCTTTTTGCCATTTTACTAAGATCTCTGTTTTTTACTCAAATTTCATCCTATTTATCCTTGAAGGTGGATTCCCATTGTTAAAAGATTGCCACAACCTTCAATTTTGCACGGAAGACTCCTTTTAAAAAGTTAAAACAGGCAAAACTCTCTATACGTATTGCCACTCAGTACAATGAAATGGTGATCATGTGATGTTTATTGGCTTTTTAAAAAGTACCGCATTTTTTACCAAGAAAAATATTTCAAGCTACATAATAATACTATATAAATATTTAAAAATAAAATGTTATACAGTCCACAAATGAAAAATATATATGTTACGCTTATTAAAATAAATCACCGTTTTTTATTTATTTAGTATCATAATAAACAATCTCTCTTTTATTTTCTAAAATATTAAATAGAATTTTTTATTCAAATTTTAAAATAATATTTCTATAAATTTAAAATAAAAATAATAAATACACATGCACACACATTTCAAACAATAAACTAAGATTATACTAATTATTTTAAATCAGTTTAATAATAGATATAAGCTAACATAAATATGAATTTATTATTTCTATTACAAAATCATTCATCCACATCTAAAATATTATACGTTTCGCAGTTCATTAAATCTTATTAATTTCTAATATAGTGTGCATACTTGAATAAAAAAATATCAACTTTAATATAGTTTTATCACAAATTCAAAATTTGATACTAGAAATTTTAAAAGGTTATTAATAATATCACATTTGAAATAAGCTAATAAACTTTTTTAAATTGTATCAATTATTAAGCTATAGAAGGTAAACAGTCCTTAAAAATATTGCCCATTACAGAGCAAAAGTTTTTTCCAACAGACTCTCAAAACATGAAAAAAAAGACAATTTACTTGGCTGAGACAATGAGAGTTTTTTTTCCATAGTTTCTTTATTATCTAGATAAGAATAGCTTGATTTTCATTTATTAATAAATATTGAGGATAATTGTCTATATATCAATTATCTGAAAAAATCCTAAACTTAACTGGGAAAAACAACTTAGACTTCAGCTTATGAGCATAATAGAAGAACATGATACTATTGTTCCATAAAGTCCCCCAGAATTATATACCAAAAATTGTGCAAATATTTGAATACAATTATCTCTTTATTAATAAAATGTAAATCCACTGCTTCATATTAAGAACTGCTTACATTCTGTGTGCAGTAAATTTATATTACTTGAAGTGTCTAGAAGATAATTAAACCATCTTCTAAGAAGAAAATTTTCAAGTTTTCTGAAAAGTGGCATTGGAAAATGTCAATTTTTCAATCATTGTTCAAATTTTTCCATAGGAGTTTAATTGAGATGATGAAAGATATATAAGATCTTCTATGAGTTCCTCTAATTACTATTGATCTGTGCAAACTATATGAATTGAAATATTATTAAAAGGGAATGGATGATGAAATCATCTGAAATAGTTCTTCTGTTAAGTTTAAATAGTCTGCAATTGCATATACATACAAAGTAATCATTGGATTAGAAGAATGCTGCTATATGAATAGCTAAATTGCCATTTTTTCCAGAATACATCATAAATGAAGAAATGATGATAGTCTTCTTTTGGCAAAAAAGTAAAATTAAAGAGTCAAATCATATATTCTGTTTTCAGTTGTTCCTAATCAAGTTTTGAACATAAGAGTGTTTGTAGTGATTTGTGTCCTATTATGTTTTTGTATTATTGGATAATAATTTTTTGTATTGATAATCTGTCACCCTTAGTGAACATTAATTTTTTATCTCAATTAGTATTAAAAGGTTTTATTTTCTCATTTTTAATGATTACAAATTTCATTCTTGTGGCTATCAATCATGAAGCATTAAATAATTTAGCAGTAACGAATGCCAGTGATTCTTTATAAGCTTCTTTTATAACCTTATAAAATTGATGCAACTTCTTGTTAATTAGTCAATATATATATATATATTGTATCAGATGGATTGATGCAGGTTTGATTGCGAACTTTTGACCTAGGGTATTTTCTTTTCAAATACAATCTATGTAGTCTATTCATACTCGACAATCTTAATAAAAAAAATATTAAATTCATTTGTACAAACAATCTTAAAATTTTAAAATAATAATTTAAATTAAATGTTAATATTAAAATCTAAAATAATAAATATTATTCTTCAAATTTAAATGATTATATATGTGCATAAATAAATATTGTTTGTGTGGTAATTACTGGCAGTGGCTTTTTTTTTATATATATTTAAGATATAAATTAAAGATATATATTATTATCTCTGCATCTCCACTGAGCTAGTGACAATGGGCTAATGATAAGAATCAAAATATATAAAATAAAATAATTTTTTTTTAAACTTATGTATCTGCCTACTATATAAATTTTCTAGGTTCAAATGCCTAGTGGCGCCCTGTAGTGCAGATACGTTAAGTCTCCTATTCTCCCCGATCGTTATAATATATATATAATTGATATAATTTTTATTTTTTTGTTTCATAGTGAATATATATATATATATCCTTAAGAGTAAAGAAAGAAGCTGTGATTGAATAAATTGACAAATTGTAACCTATAAATTGTGGTCAATAATATATATATATATATCCATAGGCCAAAAATAATGATGTTAGCTAAGCTCAGCAGGTTTATAAAATATAAATGCTATATCCACAATAGGAAGAGATGCAGGGATAAGCAATTACAATAAAATATCATTAAAATATAAAGCAATATTTTCTATAACTTAAGAGGAGAACTCTCTATTTGTTCTAGTACAAATACAAAACTTTTGGTATTGCAAACATGCCATTGAAGTACATTTAATATCCTTCTCTTACAAACATCTACTACCACTACCATCTTTCTTATCTATCTCTTAATTAAATATCTCATTGCTATGATCAGATGAAACATTATATTTAATTTTATAAAATTTGAAAGTGTTCTCTTAAATTTTTGCCATCAAAGATTATCCTCTTTGAAAATAGATTCTTCATCAGAAAAATAATGTTTAAATAAGATGGTTTGTGAAATAATTAGGGTATCTCATGGTAATATTATTGATTTTAATCATAAAGTAAATTATCTCTAATTCTCAAGTTCTTTTTAATCTAGAATGATATCTTAGTAAATAAGTAGGGCATACACTTACCGCTAAGTTATGTCTTATCACAATTGTAATAATAATAATAATAATAATAATAATAATAATAATAATAATAATAATAATAATAATAATAATAATAATAATAATAATAATAATAATAATAATAATAATAATAATAATAATAATAATAATAATAATAATAATAATAATAATAATAATAATAATAATAATAATAATAATAATAATAATAATAATAATAATAATAATAATAATAATAATAATAATAATAATAATAATAATAATAATAATAATAATAATAATAATAATAATAATAATAATAATAATAATAATAATAATAATAATAATAATAATAATAATAATAATAATAATAATAATAATAATAATAAAAAAAAACATCTATGCAGCAACCTGGTCACTGATAACACAACAATCAAACCTCTAAGATGGCTCCCAATAACCAAAATCTATGCCCTCAACCAATATATATATAAAAAAAAATGTGGCAATTATCTACAAATAAAAAAACAGAATGTTGTCTTTGATTGCATAATATTAATATAAAGGACAGTAACAACAAAATCAGACCTCAAATACTGGAAAGCAAACTAAACCCAGCATGGCAATATACATCAAAGTTGAAGTTTTGCAAATTGAACAATGATAACCCAAGACTTTGGAGAACTATGATTACAGCAAGCAGCACTCATAAATGTAACGTATACATATGTATTTTCACCCCCTAACAATGTTTAAATATCTTTCCCTCCTAAGTTAAGTTCCTTTTTTGTACATCACAGATACCAACTTAAACTTGGTTTACTCACTAGCAATGTAAATATATGTATACGAAGTGTCTTATAGCAAATGTAACTCTATGGTTATCAATAAAGTTCTTTTCTTTGAAACATAAACATAATAATAATAATAATAATAATAATAATAATAATAATAATAATAATAATAATAATAATAATAATAATAATAATAATAATAATAATAATAATAATAATAATAATAATAATAATAATAATAATAATAATAATAATAATAATAATAATAATAATAATAATAATAATAATAATAATAATAATAATAATAATAATTAAACATCACATGATCTCTTAATTTAGAATAAGATAAATAATAAACTCTTAGGTTGACATTCAGATATTAAGGATGAGTAAGAGATTTTATAGCCATTCTAAATACCATAGAATAAATCTACTTAAATTTGAGTTAAATTCTTTTATAATCAATCTAAATTTTTTATGGAATAACAAATATGGTTTAATTTTTAGGAGAATATTTTTAAAATAAATAAACACAGTAATCTTTTAATAAGCAAAACAAATTGTCTGAAGTGATCTCAAATAATAATATGCAAATATAAATTTTTATTAAGCAAAATACATCTTTCTTAGGTGTAATTCTAATACTTAAATATAATTCAATAAAGAGACTCATATTAATTCCAATGTTCGTATCCATATACAACACTCTCTTAAGGATTATTTAGATTTCTGATTAATGAGTGGATGAGGAGAAAAAATGACTATAAGAAATTTCTTAATAATTAAAATAAATATTTATTTCACAGAAAAAACAAATAATAAGTCACAAATATAGCATATCCTTTAAATCATATCAGATGGTTAAAATTATGAATGGATTTAGGAAAAATAAATAAATATGACTATGTAAAAATGATCTAGGAGGTCAAAATAAATCATATATTACTTTAAATTCTCAAAAGTTCTCTCATATTAAAGCATTCACGCAATGATAGTGTCCTTTTCATAAATAGTGTTACTTTTATGAATATTTAAGATTACTTAAAAATACAAGCTTACCAATCTAGTGATGAAGGAGTGATGAGATAGATGTATATTATCTATTTGTGCCTAAGATACAATTTAAAATTGTGAGATTAATTATTTATCATATTTATGTCATAACTTAGCAAAGCTTAAATACAGGACCTACACATCAACAATATATAATTCACATCTAAATAAATGAAGAGTGCTACAGGAGGTAAGAGTGGCATTTCTCAATACCTTGATAAAACAATTTAATTTCCAGAATATAACCATGGTAAAATATTATACATGCTTTACAAAATATATCCCAACAACAAACTAGATTCATATTGAGATAACTGAGAAAAGACAAAGTAAATGTATGATAGCATAGCTCATAAATAAGTGCACTTATCTTTGAGGGCAATAATAAAATGATATATGACTATCACTAGTCAAGAAATGATAAGAGTGCACATCAGGGAAAAAATATTAAATAGAGTTACTTTCATAAAGTACTATGTGCTTTGGATGCAATAAAATTTATACAAAATATCTCAATAAAACTAGTGAGAGAAAGCCTAAGCTACAATCTCTAATAATACTGGCAAAGTAAGCATTCATAAATAAAGAGGAATATTACAGTCACAATTTCTAAGTAAAAATACTATCAACAGAGCAAAACTCTCCATACAGATATGAAAGATGATAAATAATAATTAATGCTAAACATAGCTTAATTAAAATTAAGCAATAAAATAATAGAAACATTCATCTACTTATACTGCATTCAGCATAATAATATAACATTTATAAATAAATAATTCTTATGAAAATTGAACCCATACTATTTTAAAATATGTATATATATCATACACTGATATTCTGAAAACTTTAATCCAAAAATAATTTCTAAAAATAGCATATAAAACAGGTAAAAAATATGCATCTGAAATAAAAACATATATAAAATCATAAACACAAATAAAACATTAACTCTTTTACTATTCAAAATAAATAAAATAAAATAAATCCTGGTTTGTCTCTTCTACCCATTTAATCATTAAATATGAGCATTATTAGGCAATAAAGTTCTGTGGACAGCAAAGATATCCAATGCCCAAATATAATGGTAATTAAATTATAAAAGTGCTTCACAGTTATTCTTAAGTAAAATTCAATAAATTACACTAGCAAACTAAATAAGTATGGTGATTCATGGAGCTGGTTTCCATAGATTAAACAACAACATTAAATTGCAATAAATTATTTTTTCATACTTAAAATTAAGTATTCAACACTTGATTCTTTAAGAATATTTTATTAATTAATGACAAAAGTAGTATTCAGCAAGAAAAATATTTTTCAAATATCATATTTTAAAATCATAATGGTTTCCATAACAATGGTGAGAAAGAGTATGGAGGTTTTTATACTTAATTCGGGAAAAATTCATTGAAAGTCAATTTAAATATAATAACACTTTTCAGAAATATTTTATATTTCAATTTTTAATGTAATTTATTCTAATGTTTCACAATATTTGTTAAACATTTTAAAAATATGTCCATTGTTTTTCTCTTCCTGGATCCAAGAAAATGATTTCTTTCCTTTGGCGTGAAAATAGATATAACAAATGAAACTTCTTTCATGCTGATATAGAGCAATGAATAACATTTTGTTGTATTAACAGCATAAATAATTGTCCATTTAAGCAATATTATAAAAGAAAGTTAAAGATTTTCTTGTACATATAAGAATGATTTTATAGATGATTTAATAGATGATGGATAAAATATACCTGTTATAAATAAGTCTTTATTAAATGAAATTCAAAGTGTTTTACATGAAGTAAATTAATTTCAGATATTTTATAAAAGAATATTTTTAATAAAAACATCCTAAAGTTACTAAAGATGTTTAAAAACAACGTTGCTGATAATTTCCAGTATTATGCAACAAATTTAAATAGTAGACAGATGCTTAAATGGGTTTTTAAATTGATAACAGTCTGTGCATCATCATAGCAACAATAATAGTGTCTTTCCCAGATTCCAAATATGTGAAGCTTAAATACTAAAATTTTAAACATTGTAATATTTAATTAATTTTACCAATAAAGCTGGATAGAATGAAGATTTCTTGTTTCTTGAAGTCCTATTTGGATACTATGTCTATATAATTTAAATTTTAACCTAATATTACTTTAAACTAAGAAAATCAAATGATTTAAATAAAATTACACTTGTTACTTAGATATTCTAATTTAGAAACATGAATACAACAAATAAAAATTATTATCAGTGTGAATGCAGGTGTCAATTTCACCTATTTTTATAGCTTTGCTCAGGTGACTACTTTATTATACTGATTATTGATATTTAAATCTATGACACCTTCCCTTTTTGGCTGAATCCATTAAGGATGGTTACTAATAAAAAATTTAATTAATATTCAGCTTTTAAAATAAATTAATTTTCTTGTCTAGACAATAAAATTAAATATTTATTGTTACAATAATTATTTACAAATTTAAACATTAAAATAAAATAAAATATTACATAAATAAAATTTACATTGTTTAAATAAAATAAATATTATCCATAATATTGAATACCTTCATTTACCATTATTTTTAACTTACAAAAATTGCTCAGAATATAATTTTATATTGTCTTTTTAAAATTAGACATTAATAATACTTTAAAATAAGTAAATGCTAAAATTAAATATTACATTTATCCATCCATTCAAGCATTCATTTATCTACTATTTTAAATCCTGTCTTTAATTATTATTAGCTTTATTCATTTTTTTGTAAATAAATTTAAAATACTTAATTATAATGTTCAGTGCTAAAACTAAGATGAAATTAGAACATTATGAACTTAATTATTAACAAACCTGAATATAGGGTTTGAACTCAGATCTTCAAGATGAAAATTAGTATTAGCTTTTTAAAACATTTTAATGATTAAATGTTTGATTACATTGATATTATTAACTTTGTCATGATAAGTACTATTTAAGATGAAAAATATTATAAGTGAAACTGTCAAAATTATTTTATGGCTATAAAATTTTTAAATATACTGATATAGTAACTTTTTATATTCAGATCATAGCATTATAAAGCACTAACAAAACTATTTACTATAAAAATTAATCTATATATATATTTTTTAGGATATTTTGGCATAAGACATGCCCTGACATTTAGCTTCTAAGAAAAGCTAAAGTTATTAAGTTGAAGTACCTCTTTATGTGAGCCATTAATAAACAATACTCATATGTCAATGCAAATAAATATTAATAAAGAATAGGATAGCCATCTATTTTTTAAAGTTTTAATGTAGTTAAGAGAATATTCATTGGTGCTGATAGGAATTGGGTGCGTCATTTATAAATCAGCCAGATTTTAAATACATATAAATTGATACATATATATTATATAAATACAGATTGTACATAATACCAAAAGATTGCTTTTAAACATTTATATTTTTGAATGCAGAAAGCATTTACAGTTTGCTGTTTTCATTAATTATTGTCTATTGACATCTAATGGTGATTTTTGTAAGATCAAAATTCAATTAGATATTTCAATGTATTGAAATATTTAAATATTTACATCTGTTAAAAATGATTTCTTTTTGTTTTGTTTGTGTTATATAATATCAATATGAATAATATTTAATTTGGTTTATTGGATTAAAAAAAAGATTCAAAAGATTCAATTTAATAAGTTAAGTTGCTATTTTTAGAATATTTTATTTTTCTTTCTTTCTATCATTCTTTAATTAAATCTAAAAATAGAATTGAAACTTGGTAATTAGAAATTGATTTTATTAGATGATTGATTTTAGTAGTCAGCTGATCAATTTGGGCTGACTATATAAAAGATAAGTGTGTAAAGTGTGTTGGTGGGCTTACTTGTTATTTTATTTTTTTCTTGTTGTGCTTGCTTAAAAATTATCAAGAAAATTTTTTTTAAAAGAAACAGTTAATATTCTATCTAAAATGCTTTTAAAACTTTTATTTTGTTAAAAGTAATAATATGAAATAGGAAATTAAACAAACAGTTCTCTCTTCTGAAGCGCAGCATTTACACTTGCATATCATGACAAGTTAATGAAGGAAAAATTACATGAATGGCTTTAATGATGGTACAATATCTAAATCTTCATTTTTATCTTCAGAAAAGTTTAACAATATGAAAATTGCAAACCATGTGATGTACTGTTACATAAGAATTTACTCATTATATTTAGAATTGATTTATTATGAGTTTACAAACTTTTGCATTGTTTTTGAAATAACTTAGCATTAATTCTGAATTGAACTGTAATCTTCTATTCTAACTATATTATTGATATTATATAATATTTCTTCATGCTGTACTACCTTAAATTATTCAATTACTTATAAAATGAACAAAGATAATTAATGCTATTGTTCTCATTACATGTGCTTATTTGCTGTAATATTTAATACTTGCCACATAAAATAATAGATATATAAAAAGAAGTCAAGCGTTGGTGGCCTAGCAGTTAGCATAGCTACCTTCCAAGCAGCTGATCTGGATTCGCTTCCTAGGCAATGCTTTGACATATGAAAAAAAGGAAATGACATTATTAGCTACGCTTATACTTGTTATGACATTTACTCCAAATGAATAAAGAGCTTAGCTCATATTAAAATTAAGAAATAAAACTATCATAATATTGTTCTATTTTAAGTAGAATAAAATGTTAAAACTGTATAAAAAGTTTCTATCCTAAAATATTCCAGAATTTAAATCAGCTAACTGCAGTTAAGCATTTATATTTTAATAAGATTTCATTTTCCAAGGAAATTTTTCATCGTGATATTTAAATTGGTAGTTTAAATATTTAAAGACTGTTCTCTGTGTGAGGAGATTTTGTTAACATTGAGGAAAAATGATTTTTTTTTTATCATTGCAAATTTTCTAGATTAACTTATTCATTTTTGCGAAGCAAATGGGAGAAGAGAAAAAAAAATTTAATTTATTAAATTTTTATTAAAGTGTCAAGGGGCCATTTTAAATTTTAAAAAAAATTACAGGACATATAATTTTAAATGAAATTTCTAATTTATTACAATAAATATAAATATATATATATATATACATTTTTAGAAAGTGCAAATATGAAAGAATGTAATAAAGCTGATAAAATAGTCATTACCAAAAAAAAATTAAAAAAAGGAAATTTTTTATATTTTTAAACATGTTTATTTTTACATTGGTTCACAAATTCTCAATTTTGAAATGTATAACTTAAAATTACAATTTCATAGACAGCTTCATCACATGCATCTCAAAATACTGAAAAAAAAGATATATAATATGTCTTACCTGATGTAATTTTTCTGTGCAAAAATTACAAAAACAGTGTGATTGGTAATTTTCATTTTTACTAGCTGTCCCAGATGTTCTACTTTTGCAACAAAGTATATGATAGAAATGTTTGTTTGTCCTTGCATGCATGTATCTGTTAGAAATATGTTTGGTTTTTAGTGGGGAAAAAATAATGGGAATAATTTACAAAATGTTGAGGACTTTAGTAAATTGTAATGTCATGTATGGTATATTATATTATTATACACCTGGGTCTCATTTTATGCGATAGATAGGTTCCACAGAAAACCTGCATTAAAAAAAATCACACAAAAATAGATTTAACTTACCTTGAAAAATGGGGGATAGGATCTGTAATTTTTAGAATTCGCATAAAAGCAAAGCAACAAAGAAAAATTATTTTAAAATTTGCATTAAAAAAATAAGCAAATAAAGTATGACTAATAAAAAATTTCAAATATTTGAAAAAAATTAATACAAGACAAACTTTTTTTACCTTTTTTATTAACTACAAATATTTAATTTTACATTTTCCATATATATTTTAATCATTACCACTAGCATTCATTTGTAAACTGGAAAGAAATCAGATTCAGTGTGATGTGATGTACTGTAACTTCTCCTTAAACAAAGTCAAGAATCTCTCAGCAAGTATGCCCAGAGGAACCTGTTAGCCACTTTCAGTTTTGTGCTGTGTTAATGATTTTCTGTTTCTATATTTAAAAAATGAGATCGAAATCAAAACAAAAAGATTATACATTATCATTAGAAAGATTATTTTCAGTTTATAAAATCTTCGTTCTTTATTTTAAAAATCTAAAAGATTATTTATTTCTGTTGTATATAACAAAATATACATTTTAAAAGTTTAATTTTTTTGAATATTTATTGCGAAATTATTGTGATATTTTTATATGTAAGTATAAATATATTATTATTATTTATTCATTAGTATAAATAGGTTATTTACATAAAAGCTAAAATTCTAAATATAGCTTCAGACCATATTCACGTTAGCTGCTAATATAATGTTATATTTTTGGAAAAAAAGTATTTCAAATGAAAATATGTTATTAATAATTTAAATTTCTTGATATCTAATAAATATAGTGAAATATGAAAGATATTAAGAAGAAACATGAATCGCATAACTTCAAAATTGCATTAAAATAATCTGCATAAAATGAGACCCAGGTGTATATTACCTTTATTATGTTATATTAGTGGAAAATGGTGTGTTTCTTTTCAAATAAATAAAATGTACTCAAAAAATAAATATCAAACAAAAATTTCTCCAAGATAAAATGAACACAAAAAAATCAATAAATATCAAAATAAACAAATTTATTATGAGCACTGATTATATATGTGTGTGGGAGATGAAATATGGAAGTGGATGGCTGAGGATGAGGGTGGATGTGCATGTTTTTTATATCATTCAAATGTATTGTCTAAAATTCTATCATATATGTATATTGTTTTCTACATACATATATCAAATTCTATCGTATATATATATTCATTTCTGAATTATATATATATATATATAATTCTATCATATATATATATATATTGTTTTGTATGTGTATATATATAATAAAGAGTTCTAAAACTAGGTCAGAAAAATAATTCAAAAAAAACGTTTTTATATTATTCACGTATATTCTATCACATATATATTATTTCTACATTTATATATAAAAAAAGGTAATAAAAACTAGGTCACCAAACTAATAAAAATAAAAGTTTTTACATCATACAAATGTATTTTATCTAAAATTCTATCATTTATAAAATAAAAAAAAGAGAGAGTTCTAAAACTAGGTCAGAAAAATAATTAAAAAAATGTTTTTATATTATTCACATGTATTCTATCATATTTATATTATTTCTACTTATATTTAATTATAGAAAACAATAATAATAATAATAATAATAATAATAAAATAAATAATAAAACTAATTTAATACTCACAGAATCCTGGCTCAATGTTAGCATCAGTTTCAAATTTGAATCCAGTTATGAAGACATCAAATGTGATTATTATGGAGACTAAAAATAACAGTAATCCTTTTTTCTTTTTGATATAATCCTTTTTTTTACTTTCCATTTTCTAAATTATTTTTTTGAAAAAATAGTTTCTAAAAAAGAGGGCTTAGAAATGCCCTTCAATGGGTAAACATAAATATCAAGCTGTAAAATGAATGCAATTGACTGTGAAACATGATTTACGGTCATTAAATCTAAAAAACAAAAGAAAAAAATTAAAAATTGTATTTTACAAAAACTTTCATAAAAAATCCAAATTTTATTGTAGAAAAAAGTAATACCTCATTTAAATCAGAAAAAGATGGTGGATTGAATGGTCTGAGAACCGTAAGTGTACTGCTTACCAATTCCATGCAAACTCAGTTGAAAGTCTAAATTTTTGTTCAGGGGTTCTCAGGGGCTCTTCAGGCTCATAGGATTTTAAACACTTATCTCAGGAAAATAAGGGTAAAACAATTAATTCTTTAATTTTAGTTTATTATTGCTGTTGGTATATATAAAAAAAGACTTTTACATGTAAGATTTTATAATTAGTGTTTAAATATTACTGGATATTCTATGTACATGTTTGTGTGTGAATATAGTATATAGTAGAATTATTTATTTATTAAAATATACATTAAAAGTATGGTAAACAGGAATGAATTTTATTCAAATTGAACTTCACTGGAGAAAGGTGTTATTGAAGACAATAACGATTCTAGTTAAAATCTAAAGGTAAACCTCCTGAGGTATTTTTTTTATTTATTGTATGATAAAAAAAAATTATTTCTCATATCTCACCAATTTGCCATTTTTAAAATTATAAAGAATATACATGCCCTGTATTCAGGGAAGCCCTAGCTCGCCTGAAAAAAAATAGATTAATAAAATACAAACAGGGAGATGATATCTATATTTATTCTTTACAAACTCAATTGTTAGTAATAACTATATTAGTATTTAATGGCGATAGGAAATCATTAATTCACAACATAGTTAAATATTCGAATTATACTAATGATAATATAACACTTAAATCTCATATAGCTTTATAGTTCATTATCTATAAGTTTTGGAAACCACCAATAAGGTTTAATGACTATGTTTTAGAATAGGGGGAGCTGTTCTGTGTGGCCAAAAAACTGATTCGGAACATTCCTGAAGAATGGGTAAAAAGGATTTCCTGATACCACTGGTCCTAAAAGACCAAAAATTGTTGGAATTTGAAGAAGTCTTCAGCCAAAGAAGATAAGAACTGCAATGGGTAATGTGAAATCTCATAATAACTGAACTGAACAAATATGGTTTTATATATTTTGGGTGAACCAAATACAGTAACAACATAAATAATTAAAACTTGTTAATCACTAAAGTAAATAAAATATATAGAGGTTTTTTTGTGTGAGTTTTAAATGTGTATGAATATTTTGCATAATTTATCTTGCTTTGTGAAAATAAAAAGATAAAGGTAATACAATAGGTAAAAATTTGTTCCAGGGTAATTCAAATCTTACTCATTTTTAATAATATATACTATTATCCCAGAATTGTTTTAATCTAATGACAAATGTGGAATAAATTTATCAGAATAAAGAAATGTAATTCAAAAGGAATATTTTTGTTTGTTAGGGAAAATATTTTTATTTTATTTTATTTTATTTTATTTTAAGCTTGTATTTAAAGTTGAGCACAGTTGTATAAATAAAATTTGCTTTTAATTCATGTATCCTTAAATAAAACAAATATGGACTTGTACAACTTCAGAATATTTTTGTAAATAAATTAATCTTGTTGAATTTAATAGTTATGTAGTCTAACTTTATTTATGTTCTCCATTTCTCTATTCATTGTTCACAAAAGAATGCTGATTAAAGTCAGTATTCACTTTATTGCACACTTCTAGAAATTATACAATGTTTATTATATTCATGAAGATGATTACCTTTATTAAAAGATATAAGTAATTTATGAATTATTACAAATTTAGAACATTATTGAAGAAATTAAAATTTGGTTAAACATCTACAAGAGTTATCATATTGAAGAATCACATATATTTATTTCATAATTTAAGAATTTTCTTTGGTTTATTTTTACATTTAAATGCAGAACTTGTTATACTTACTTTAAGATGTGTAAGAAGAGCTATATTTGGATATTCCTATGTAAAATACTTTGTTGATGAAAATTAGAATTTTATTTAAACATTTACACAAGAGTTATAATAGTATACCTATCACATTGAAGAAGAAGAAGATGATGATTATTATTATTATTCACCATCATCATTATCATCATGAGAGATGATTTTCATTATTAGTATTATTTTAATAATCCTAGTCATGCTTTATTATATTTAAAATTATGGTATAAACCTTTCTTGATTTATCACAAACCCTATGAGACCCAAAAGTAATTACTAGTAGAGTTTTGTCACCATGTTCCCGAGCAGAGCCATTATAGTTTATTAACCATAATAGATTATTGTCTTATCTTTTCTAAAAGATACCCTTTGTTATTCAATATCTGCCACTTTGTCCTTTCTCCAATATGACAATCCTGATATATATGAAATTAAATTATAATAGTTTAGAAAAAGATCTACTTAGAGTTTAAAGTTATTGGGTATTATTTTATTTTTATTATCAAGTTTAGTATCATATCAGATATTTGATTTAAATGTTATATTAGCTTTATGAAAGTAGGATTATTATTGATAGTCATGGAGATTTAATTGTATTCTTTAAGGGTTGGACTTTAATTATATTTCTATGCAGTCAGATAAGTATCTTTGATGCTTATTTGACTTTAAAGTGGACCATATCTCTCAGTATGGAAACACAGTCTTGTAAAGAAATTTGTTATTACTATTATTATCATTATCCTAAACTAGATAGTTAATTAGCAAATAATTATTTGTCAATGCAGTAAATATTAGTTTATGTTGTTGTTGTTGTTGTTATTATTATTATTATTATTTATGTTGTTGTTGTTGTTGTTATTATTATTATTATTATTATTATTATTGTTGTTGTTGTTGTTGTTGTTATTGTTATCATCACTCTAATTAGATTAGTACTTTTAATTGTTTGTAATTTTTGATTCCCAATCCATCCCTTTTGTGTTTTGTTCCCCCGGGGGGGGGGGGGTTTGGTAGGGAGGGAGGAGATAGATAGTAGGAGGAGTAGTAGTAGGGGGTAGATAGATAGATAGATAGATAGATAGATAGATAGATAGATAGATAGATAGATAGATAGATGGATGGATGGATGGATGGATGGATGGATGGATGGATGGATGGATGGATGGATGGATGGATGGATGGATAGATAGATAGATAGATAGATAGATAGATAGATAGATAGATAGATAGATAGATAGATAGAGGTAGATAGGTAGGTAGGTAGGTAGGTAGGTAGATAGATGGATAGATATATAGATAGATAGATGGATAGATGGATAGATGGATAGATGGGTGGTTGGATAGATAGATAGATAGATAGACAGTGACAGGCAGGCAGGCAGACAGACAGACAGACAGACAGATAGATAGATAGATAGATAGATAGATAGATAGATAGATAGATAGATAGATAGATAGATAGATAGATAGATAGATAGATAGATAGATAGATAGATAGATAGATAGATAGATAGATAGATAGATAGATAGATAGATAGATAGATAGATAGATAGATAGAGAGAGAGAGAGAGAGAGAGAGAGAGAGAGAGAGAGAAATCAGTGTTATAACTTTTCTAATGATTGACTAGTTTGTTTATAAGAAGATCGAGTGTTTATATAAGGGCTGTGAAATGATTTAATTAATTACATAATTGTTTCAAGCATAATATTTAATTATACATATATCAATTTTATATGTATTAAATAGGTAAAAAAAAAATTGTTTTTAGCTCTTTCTATTTTAAAGGAGTATTAAAAAGATGGCAAGCAAAGCAATGTCCACTGGTGTTGATAAAAAATTATCAATTTTACAAAACAAAAACAATATATATATATATATATAAGCATTTATGATACCTCAGTTGATGTAAGCCTGAAATGTTGTTCCAAATATTAAAATGTCATAATACATTGATTTAAGAAGAGGCTAATAATAAAAAATTATCACTAACATTAAGCAAGTGATATTACTTGGTTGTAGGTCCTTATGGCCAATTATCTCAATTTGCCTTCTGGTATAGTACTTTGTGCATATGTATAACAAGTTTATACCATTGGTGGAGAAATCTAGTCTCAGTATTTTTAGGCATATATTTTAAAATATTTTGCTAAATGATGTATGCAGTATTTAAAAGAAATAGATAAACCTTATTATAAACTGAAAACAATTTCAGCATATTATCTTTACAGATTAAAGTAAACATTCAACAACTACACTAGGAATCAGATTCAGCTTATAAATTAACTTAACAATATTAATTTAAAAAAATGATTTGATTTTACAATCTTTTAAAATATTTAAAAAAAAAATCTAGCTCAAGCTACAATGTCAATACTTTAAATACTTGTTTTTAAAAAAAAATTAACAAATTAGAGATCAACGTGTTGTTGATTTTAATTATTAGTTTTCAAACTAATCAAACATAGTAAAAACCTTGAACAAATTTAATTCTAAAGTTAAATAAATTTATCCAAAACACTTAAAATGTAATAAAACGTTATATGTATTAAATAAAATAAAAATTATATTTTAAAGTAAAAGTTAGCAATATAAATTTTAAAATGTAATATATCAGATACATATAGTCAGTTTGTTCCTTTGAGTGCAGTATTTCCTATTCAATAAAGTGATTATGTTTTAACAATATTGAGTGGAAAAAACAACAACTTATATATCATGACAGAAGTCTGCCATAGGCTAGCAAAGATATAGCATAAAATAGCTTAAGAAAAGTGATTAATAAAATAAATTATGAGAATTAATGATATGATGTCCAAGACAAAAAAAAAGATTTTAAAAATAAAATATAGTTTATCTAAATAATAAATTAAAGAGGTGCATATACTGTAGTTCATATAACTAATATAATATATTAAAGAAAAATTATAAAAAATATAGTTGTTATTGTTTCTCAAAAAGATAGAAAGCTGTTGTGAGATCCATTATTATTGTTCAAACTCGTAAAAGTGAATTACCTAAAATATTGTAAGTGCAACTGGTATATAGAATAGTGATTGCCTCATATAAATTTGTTTTAAGAACAGACACCTAGTG
Source organism: Epiperipatus broadwayi (assembly GCA_028023455.1). Classification (NCBI taxonomy): domain Eukaryota; kingdom Metazoa; phylum Onychophora; class Udeonychophora; order Euonychophora; family Peripatidae; genus Epiperipatus; species Epiperipatus broadwayi. Next base: position 10,126,041 of record JAQFVV010000008.1, on the reverse strand, counting down.
ATGAATGATTCTGTGAATCATATTTTGTATTAATATTTATAATTCAGGGTACATTGACTCTTTCAAATTTAACCAAAAAGAAGGAAGGAATATACAATCATTAAAGCTATTCCTGGTTGGATGTAGAATAGTCAATGATTAAATGTTTGTTTTGACATAATTGTATGTAAGTGTAACTTGATTATGTAGGATAAAGTTTGGTTGTTAATAATATAATTGCAACAAAATTATAATTTAAATTATGTAAGAAAAATTTTATAAATACTAAATCACAGGTGGAATTAATTCATTAAAATCATACTACACAAATTATTATTTGAATTTGCTGTGATATAAAATTGTAACCTTGTACAAAATGTATGGTTGTATAAAAATAATAATAATAATAAATAAAATAATATGTTTTAAAATTAATTTCTGTAAATTTGTAAAAAAGATTAATAGAATTTTACAAAATTTGAATTAAGAAAGCTTACTGATAAATAATTAGCTGGATTAAAATCAGAAGTGAAAAATAATTCACGATGTTTGCCCATTAAGAAGAGGAAAACTCTTAACAATTTGGAAAATAAGCCATTTATTTATAGATACAGATAAACAAGTATGACATAGGTAAAAGTACAAGATATAAAAAAGATTTGGGACTAATTTAACTCATTCATTAGTCATAATTTCTAGAGATTTATCAGTATAGCAACCTACTGTATTGCTATCTCAATTATACCAATTGGGAAAAGTCATGAAGCTGCCATCACTTTATTCTGTTTACAAAAAATACCAGTCCAGTATCAGAAAACAGTAATTTTTATATATGTTTCCAATGGGTATAAACAAAAATATCTATTGAGTGAATCATTATCAGGCTAAATGGCCTAGTAAAACCATTACTTTGATTGGGAGTCCCTATCTGAAATATGATTCTTAGAGAAAGTAAATATACAATTGGAATCACCTAGTCAAAATCCTGTGAGTGTGCTAGAAAATACATGTCATCTGTTCTATACCATAATAAATTAATTGTACCCACAAATTTAGAAACTGGAAAAACATCCTAACTATGGTGGTTGACCATCATATGCTAGATTTACAATGAATTGCATTATGTAAGCAATAAAAAATTACTACATCAAAAGGTTAGTCTTGTAATTATAAACCAAATAATTTAATATATGTGCATCAAAATTATTAATGAGTAAAGTAGTAAGAAATATTTTAATATAAAAATAAAGGCCTATACCATATTTTAATTTTGTAAATATATATATTAAATGTTATATATAGGGCTCACAAAATAAGCTCTTAACAAACTTTGTAGAATATTGCCAACCCCAGACTGGTTTCTGCTACTGGCATCCTCAGTGAAGTGTTAGGATATTCAAGCATTAGATTAAAAATACCAGGACAAGCCCGTCAATTTATCTAATGTATAACTATTAAGTAGAAAATCTGAAATTTTCAGATATCCATATATCTTCCAATCCGGCTATCTAACTTAAATAGCCATATGGGACTGGACTAAGTTCAAATAAACCATATATTAATAGCTTTAGCAATATAAAATTGCCAAAGCCTTAATAGCAAAAAATAAAATTACAAAAAAATCAAGTCAGATATCACATGACCTAATTTAATAAGCTTGTATTTACAAATGTTATACATATAGCTTGCAAAATAAGCTCTTAACAAGCTTTGCAGAATATTCCCAATCCCAGACCGGTTTCTGCTACTGGCATCCTCAATGAGGTGCTAGGATATTCATGCATTAGATTAAAAATACCAGGACAAGCCCAGCACTTTATCTAATGTATAACTATTAAGTAAAAAATCTGAAATTTTCAGACATCTATATGTCTTCCAATCCAGCTATCTAACTTAAATAGCCATAATTTTATAATTTTTTGTCATTTTATTTTGCTATTAAGGTTTTTGTGACTTTTTATTGCTAAAGCTATTTATATATGGTGTATCTCAACTTAGTTCAGTCCCATATGGCTATTTAAGTTAGATAGCTGGATTGGATGACATATGAATATGTCTTCCTTCCAATCCAGCTATTTTCTACTTAATAGTTATACATTCTAATTAATATTTATACATTAGATAAAGTGCTGGGCTTGTCCTGGTATTTTTAATCTAATGCTTGCATATCCTACCACCTCACTGAGGATGCCAGTAGCAAAAACCAGTCTGGGGTTGGGGATATTCTGCAAAGCTTGTTAAGAGCTTATTTTATGAGCTCTCTATATAACATTTGTAAATACAAGCTTATTAAATTGTCATGTGACATCTGACTTGATTTTTTTGTAATTTATTAAATGAAGAATTCTAAAAATGAATACTTTGATAAGTTTTATTCATTATATTTATAGATTTTTTAGCAATACATATTATTGAATTTTATACCTAAAATCAAATTACTGTGTGATTTAAATTGATTTTTTTATTGAGTACTAATTTGTAAATACTTATGGTTGTTATAAAGTATCTTTTAATGAAGAGGTGTTAAGATGCTTAGTAGCTCATAGAAATATCTTATAATGCAGGATATTAACTTAATTATGAATTTAGTATTTTTATTTGAAAGATAAGCAACTGAGAAACATATGTAAGCATCTATTATTGAACCATTAGGTATTTTCTCTGCTTAATTCTTTTAAGGACTTTAAAGATAAAACTCCCTGTCATGCATTGGTGACCTAGTGGTTAGCATAGCTGCCTTCCAAGCAGCTGGCCTAAGTTCGCTTTCCAGTCAATGCTTTGACATATAAAAATAAATAAATAAAAAGATAAAACTCCCTTTTTGCACTAATCTTATATATATAAGATATTCTATGATTAATAGCTGTTGAATCCAAGTTCTTGTACTAGTACAGAAATTGAGTTTATGATTACAGAAAATGACTTACAGCTTAAAAATAAAATGATACCAGTCCTTTAAGATCTAAAATATGATACTGATGATTTCTAAATTATCTGAAAAACTAAGTAAGCAAAAATCATTAAATAATAATTTTGTTTTATTTTTTATAGAGGCTGATATCAAAATAGTGGATTTTTGAAATTCTTATACTTGTTTCAAACGCATAACTAACCATTGCTTAAGTTAATATATTATATCCAAAAACAAATATCTTGTTATAAAAGAATTGATAAAGATAAATTAAATACCTATCTAAGTTAAAATTCTTCAAGAATGTTTAGTTTATATATATGTAATTGTTTCAAAGATAGATTTTTCTATTTATTTTTAATAAAATATAGAATAACAATTTAATCAAAAATTATAAAAGCCAAGTGATACATCTAATTTTTAAAAATGACTTTAAGACTGATAAATGGTGTATACCAATGTTTTGTTAATATTGAATGGGCGGTGGTTGGGTGACTTTAAAAATAAATAAAACTCATTGTTATGGTTAATTTCTAAATTAAAAAACAATATATCAAAATTAATAAAAACAATAAATGGATACTTTATTTCTATAAAAGTGCCTTTTCTTTAGACACACAGAAGCAAGCAATAAATATTGTTTGTATAAAAGTATTTCACCAACTAGCATGGGTGGCCAATTTTGTTTTCATAAGATCTACTTTTTATTTTAAAAATGTGTTACGATCGACTTGTTGTCATAGGCGTAGTCTAAGTGGAGGGAGGTGTGAAATACATACTATTTTTATATATCTACCTAGTAAAAAATAACAATTATTTAACGGGCTAAAAAAACTCATGTCCCGCGGAATTAAAACATGAGTAATTATTAACAATATTTATTAATTCAAATTAGCTATATTAAGTCAAGATTAAAAATATTATGATACGACCTAGTGGACTTCACCTATCTAGAATTGAACAAAAATTTAGAACAAAAACGAAAATAACAAAAAAACTTGAAAATCTTTACTTAATTTGTTTCACTCGTTACCAACAGCTCTTGCCAGAGTGGCTCGCGATCGACCAAAATTAGCTTTGCGATCACGATTGACTTGTTGGCCACTCCTAGTATATAGTACAAATTATTTACTTAGATGTTAGATATATCACCAGTGATTGTGGATTTTAAAATATTCAACAATAATTAAAATAAATGAACCCTAATTAAAGGATGGTGATGTTATTTTTTAAATCATCTGCTGCTGTTTTTCCATAGCTAATCTTTTGAAAAAACAATGAGAACAAGCATCTTATTTTGGAATTACTTTTATTGAAATAAAATTGTAGTCTTTTGTCAAACCACTAAATATCACATGATCACTATCTCTTACGACTATATAAGCTATTGAGCTCAGATTGAAAATATTATTGTGTTTTCAATTTCATTCTCATAGTTTTATAGTTAAGTAGAGATAAAAGGTGGCTGCTGGAGGGTTGCATTAGATCCTAAGATCTAGATGCAGTGCTCTCAGATCCAAGGTTCCTCACTGATGAAGGGCACAAGCCAGAAACTAGTCTGGGGATATTGGATGTGTAGGCACTAGATGGGGATTTTATGCACAAGCGTTCTGGCATCCATTGATTATTCTGTTTGGCACAGGGTGGCACTACTGTATAGAGAGTTTTGCCTGTTTAATAACAGTTATGTGCTAGCATAAGAGATGATGATCATGTGACATTTAAGCCTGTCATGAAATTACAAAACAATCACTAAAGCAAAATTGGCAAAAAAAAATAATACAACTAAAGTATTATATCTAAAATATTAGCATGTCTAAATATTGTATCTAAAATATGTGAATATTCAGTATGAAATTACAAAATGCTTAAAATAAAAACATACTTACTGTGTAATATATAACAGGAATTGTCATGATGATGAAACAATCATCTGTTCTACTTTATTTTAAGTAGATAAAATTTTGTTCCAAAATGGAGGCTTAAAGTAAATTTTTTTTTTTTAAAAAAAGGAGACTTACTTAACACTTGATTTACATAAAAATGGTCGGTAACCAGCAGCTCATAATTCAGTAGTTTTATAGACTTTCCAACAGCTCAAATAAATTTTTGATTTCTCTTCCACAATTTATTTGATGACTTTCATCAGAGTTACTGCTATTGTATCATGAATTCTCATGATGAAACACTTATTGCTCTCCCTGCACAAGCCATCAAACACCCATTGTTCGAAAAGAATTTGTCTGGCTTAGATTTTTTTTTTTGTGCAAAAGGTTCTCAACAATTTTAATGGTTTTGTTAGGGCCTCCAATTTCACATTTTTCTCTGGTAAACCAAGCTCTGTTTCCCCATTCTATGGATGTTAATTTGTGAGTCTAGCTGTAAATAAATCTAATCATCATCAAAAAATGGAAATTTTGGAAACTTCCAATCATGTTCCCTTATGAAGGCTATTTTATTATTACATCCTTAAATGTTACAATGTCATTGCTTATCCAAAGTGTGGATTAGTCCACATTGATCTCAGTAGCAGGTAAAGTCCTAATGTTCATCACTTTGTACTTTTAAAAAAATTGTAGTATTAATCAGAAAATGGAAAAATAAATCAGAACTGAAGTAAAAAACACTTTGAGAATTTGTCCAAATGAAATCTGGATAATAAATAAATGTGTAAATGTATCATGTTATTGGGCAAGATCGGATAAGATCACAAGGTTATTTGATGAGATCTCAAGATTTATCATGAATGTGAAAAGATATAGCATGTCTCTTACATTGCAGATCTAGTACATAACCAAATTTTCTATCATTAATTCTCTCCATTTTTTTAATTATACCCTCATCTTAGTGGTAATTAAAATATATTTATGTATTATCCAAATTCCATTTCTCTAAATGTATCCTCACATTAATAGAAACCTTGATCATTGAAATATATTTATGTAATATTTATATGAAATAATTATGAATAGCAGTTTTGAAAAAAAGATAAGTTTTATTAAATACAATAAACAATACTTAAAATAAAATATTTTATATTTCTTACATGATAATTTTTAAAATGACTATGAAATTTTAACAATATAGTAAATATAAAAAATTAAATACATGGTCCAAACAAAATTTAGTTATTTTAAATTATATTTATGCTATAAAATTTTACCTTGGATTACCAAAAACTATAATTTTCTTATTTCTATAGTAAGTATTTCAATATGCAGGCCACAACATATTTACATATGTCTAAATTCGATTTCTCTGATTGTATCTTCATGTTAGTAAAAATTTTAATAATTTACATGAAATAATTATCAACAGCAAAGAAAGATAAGTTTTATTAAATACCATTAATAATTATTTTAAAGTAAATTATTTTTATTTCTCACAGCATTAACTTTTTTAAATGGTTATAAAATTTTAATATCATGGTATGTGCAATTGAGAAATTAAATAAGGGGTCCAAACAAAATTTAATTATTTTAAAATAGATTTATACAATAAAATTTTACCCCAGATTATCAAAAACTATTAATTCTTTCCATTTTTGTAATATTTAATTCATTATAAAGCCACAACATTTTCCAATGTTTTTAATTTTTTAATCAGTACTGCCCTCCTTTTGCATTTTTATGACATCATCGATGCATTTTTATATCAAAAATTCCCACTGTTTTAAAAATAATTAAATATCATAAAGCAAAAATTCATAGCCTATAAAATTCTCCATACTAAAAGAAAAAATTGTGCAAGATTCTTTAAGATTTGTGCAATATTTATTGAGTTACAACAACAGACAAAGTTTCATATTTTTATATCAATAAAGATGCTTTGAAGTGTTTAGCTATTTATAATGCAACCAATATTTTAAATGACAAATTTTTGAAAGAAAATTGTATTTATTCTTTAACAGCCACTCATAAATAGAAAAAGCCATTTTACATCCATAAGAATTGAAAAATCAAAACAACAAAAGATAAATTAATGCAAATTTAAAATTTTTGTAATAAATTATACAGACCAAACTATTCCATCTTTTAATTTATTTTGCAGCAATTTTTTTTCCTGAAAGACTTCAATACCTTATCTAATTGAATCTTTTTATGAGTTGTAGCTTGCCATATTTCTTTAATTAAAGCAATATAATGAAAATGAGATCTGCTTTATCAGAAAAACTATGTTCAAATTCACCACAAAGCACTTTTTTAATAATGTCTGTTATTCTTTATTTGCTTTAAAAAATGGATTATTACATCTATATATTCAATGACATCAACCATAGTCACCTGAAAAACATATTAATTGGTCTTATGATTGTTTGTTGGTCATTGTCCTTTCATAATATTATGAAACATTTTTAAATAATAAACCTATAAACAACTAATGTAGTTGAAATATTCATCCTACTATGATAAAATACTCTACTTCTTAATTTGTTAGGTGTAGAAACAGTATATTAGAGTCAATCATCTTAATATCTAAGTCCATCTTGCTATCTTAAAAGGTCTCACAATATTTACATTGCTGATATTCTCATGCTGATAGGCATCTAAGCTAAAGGTTTTGTTTAATTACTAGCTGATAAAACACTTCAATTTTTTGAACACCAATTATTGAATCAAAATCTTTATAGATTGCATTCAAAATATTTAAAACATTCTATAGATCATTCTTTTAATTGGTCAAGTTAGCATAATCATCAGTATATTGAAAATGTAAAGCCAAAATGCTAAAGGTTTTGTTTTTAATTTTAGTCTATTTAGACTAAAAACATTATTAAACTTATATTGTGTCTTAATACTTATTTCATAAATCCATTTATAATATATTCAAAATAGTCTTTGATCAGTGTATAAAATGGAAAACACAGCTGAAGATAAGATAGACACCTCTTTATTTTATAAATTTTCATTTCTAATCCTTTTGATTTTCTATCACTCTTTATTTTATAAGCTTTCATTTCTAATCCTTTTGATTTTCTATCACTTATATTAATAGTTTCTCTTATAATATATCATATAACAGTCGTATAATATGCATACAATTCAGTGGGAATCAATTAATTATAAACAGAAACTAATGTTTTTGCTTAACTAAATCAAGTGTCTCAACTGTGTCAATAAAAATGATATATTAATCATTCCTTTGCTTATGACAACTTTTGAAAAAAGTTTTCTGGCAATAATAATGATGTCTTACAGTTCTTCTTAATTCAAATCATACAGAATCTTTAATAGCATATCTATGATTGAAAGCACATTATTCAATAAAATGTTTCGAACCAACTTTAATATTACAAAGAGCTGTTTTTTTACTTCATAAATATGAATTTTTTTTTGAATATATATCCATCCTATCCACTATCTAATTTCTAAGAAAAAGTTCATTTAAATTCTGGTACCATTATTTACAATATCATCAAAATATTCATATATTCAAAATATTGATAATTTCACTGATTTAATAGAACTATGATTTAGTGTTAAAGATCATAGTATTCAAAACTATGTGTCAATTTTCATATATTAAAAAATATATATAAAGTGACCTTAATAAGCAGATGAAGGTGTTTTAATTTATCAATTACTTTTAGCTTCATTATCAATTGTTGAACTTCAACTTTTTAAAAAAATAGTTCATTGGCTAATTTCTAAGATATTATATAATGATTTAAAATTGAAAATGACTGAGAAATCTTCAATACAGAAACTTTTAGCTTTCAAGTCATATTACTTACTAAGCCAAACTATATAGAATAACATCTATCTTTAAATTGCATATGAAACTTTATACCCATTTTACTAGAAATGTGAAGATGGTCATATTTTCTTTTAATAATATCATTAATGATATACTTCTGCTCAAAAATAGGATTTTTCTTTTACTAAACCCAAGAACAGATTTACTCTTATCCAAAATCTCTACCTTAAGTTAATGTTTGAAAATGCAGATTGGCACTTTTGGTTTTAAAAGCTGTGAAATTTAGTATGAATGGCAATTATTTCTAAAAAATAAAGTAATTACTGCTCATACCCAATCAATACGTTTAAATCAAACCTATTTTTAATTTAACTATCATTTTAATCTCGGATAGGGTGTATCCAATAATTGATGTAATGTTTACTTCTTTCCATTCTGACTCCAAACTATATCATAATTTATAAGATGCTTTTTGGTTTACCATGGATGCATCCATTTTTTTTTTGTTTAAACAAAGTATTAGTGATTATCAATTTATGCATGGTGCAAAATTCATTTATAGCTAACTATCAGATTTTACAGAGCTAAGAACATTTTTAATAACTTTTGGACTAAAATTTACTATTCCTAGCAATATATGGATTAAAATCCCTAAAAAAACTAGTCTTTTAATATTACTAATGCAATAACATTTTCCAACAAAAAAAACCCCAAACATTTCTTTCTCTAAGATTTCTGAATCTAATGTAGGAGTATAAACAATTCTAAGAATAGAAAATTCCAAATTAGATTCATAATGATTCCAATAATACACAACTTTCTTTACTTGATATATTCTAAAAAATATGTAATCATATACTGTTTAAATGAAAGAACGAGTTTTATTAAAACAGTTTTACCACTTTTAAACTTTGACAGCTTCTTAACTATAGGTGCTGTCTTATACCTCAGGATTTGAAGAGTTCACACCAAGAAACATTTATGCATTTCCATGTTTTATATGTATTATTATTCCTATAACTATCTCCAAGTTTTGCCAACTTTGTCAATATCACTCCCAGTTATCTATATGTTTCGGTATACATATGCGTTACATTATTTTAAAACTAAAATAAAAGGGCAAAATCTCAAATAAAATTGTTTTTTTTTTTAAAAAAACAAACAAACTAAAAGCCAAAATGAAAAGAGTTATGATAATATATATATTGTCACACAGATAGAAAACTTTAAAACTATTTTTTTTTAAAAAAAAAGTATTTGAAATTATTTTTTTTGCAAAAAAGTAAAGATGTAAAGATATTTTTCATTTAAAAGCAATGAAAAGAAAAATGTTAATTTGATTCAATATTTAAAAAAAAAAAATCATGTTTTAATTTTAAAATGGAAATGATTATTTTATTAATTAAATATAAAGCAAACTGGCTCTTGGGGCACTTAAATAATAAAGGTCAGATAAGAGAAAGAAATTAAATATTGACCAATGGAACCACCAAGCCACAGCATGGACTGAAAATGGAACATTAAAATCTATGACATCATGTTCGATCGATCTGGAAAAATGCTGCTAAGAGGCTAATAAAAATATATAAGCCAAAATGTTTGAATTCATGAATTGTTGTTGTCTTAGAGCTGACTTTTAATCTATAAATGAACTGTATCTGTATTGCAGCCTTCACAATTTAAGAGTCTGAAATAGATTTAATTTCTTGACAACCAGTTGAGATCTCCCTATGACAGTTATGGACCAAAAGGAATGGCAAGTAGTGGCTTCATCTTAAAAAAGGACAAACAATCTATGTAAATGATAAAGATGGACCTCTAAATCTGCAGTATCTGTAAAGTATAAACTTTTACCACTTGAACTTTCTTTTAAATAAATATATCTTCAATAAATAATCCGTAAAAAAAAAAAAGTAATATAAATAAATGGACTCTTATCTGACCAAGAATAGAACTCTAAAACAATTATTAATATTTATTTTTATAAAATTTTGCTATTTCAATCATTTCCATTTTTATTTATTTATTTATGTTTGCATTTAACTAGGTTATTTATTTCTATCTGTTAACTAAAATGTATTAAATTTAAGTTGGATTTAGATAGCTGCATAAATTCATCAAGATTTAGTTATATTTTTTATTTTCATATGATTAATATATATATATATATCGATAAATATGACACCTCATGCTGAGTGTCTAAATGTAATTACTGGTATATTTTTTTAAGTTATTGTTGTCAATGTCGTTTATGTTTATGATGAGTGCCATTGGGTTTACTTTATTGTAAATTTTCCTGAGAAATTTTCAAGTTATTGTTGTCAATGTCGTTTATGTTTATTTTGAAGAGGTTGAGTTTCAGACTATTTGTCTCATAGTTAGGTCGATGCTAGTAGAGATATATGGGTGTTTATATCAATGTAATGTGAAACACGTTTAGTATGCAGGGCAAAGCCCAATTGAATGCATGACCCAAAGATGTAGTCATTGCATTGCAATGGGCATAGACATATTGCTTGCATCATTGACCCCTTCTAGCTCTATGGAGAGGAACTATAAGTCAGAAGATAGACTGCTCTCCCCCATACATAGCACTTATCTTTAATTATTTTATATATATGATGCCTTTGCCAGACAGATGCACATTCTTGTACTGAACGAAGATCATGTCCATCAAATAATATCACACTGTCAGATGCACATTTCTGTCAGCATGGTTTTATGCTAGCATCTTCATACATCTAGATATCTGGAAGCAGGCGTTGGGTTGGTTATGAACTTTTAGTCTGGGATTGAATGATTGGTTTGAAAAGTTTTTAACTGAGAAATCTATGTAACCTATCTATACTCAACATTTTAAAGTAAAATATTATTAAAATGCCCATCTGTGAGGACTTACTCCAAATAATTTAAATTTAAAATTAATATTAAAATCTAAACAAGATAAAATTTATTCCTCAATTTTAAATATTTATATATGTGCATTAATAAATGTTTTTTGTGTGTTATTACTGGAAGTGGATTGTTTTATTTTTTTAATATTAAAAAGATATTTTTAAAAAGTATTATATTAAATCTCTGTGTCTCCTTGAGCTAGTGGCAAGGGCTAATGGTCAATATAAAATAAAGTTGGAGCTTAACAATGTGTATCTGACTATTACTATAAGTTTTCCAGGTTCGAACAGCCTGGTGGTACCTTTGTACAGCAGATATGGTAAGACTCCAATTATCAAACATCTCGACCATTATAATTGGCACCTAATGTGGGGTCAATTATAATGGTCAGGGTGTTAGATAATTGGAGTCTTACTGTATCTGCCATACAAGGGCTCCACCAGGCCATTTGAACCTGGAAAATTTATAGTAGTGGGCAGATACGCACTGTTAAGATCCAACTTTATTTTATATTGACCATTGGCCCTTGCCACTAGCTCAAGGAGATGCAGAGATTTAATATAAAACTTCTTAAAAATATCTTTTTAATATTAAAAAAATAAGCCACTGCCAAAAAACATTTATTAACGCATATATATATAAATATTTAAAATTGAGAAATACATTTTATCTTGTTTAGATTTTAATATTAATTTTAAATTGGTTAATATTTTTTTAAATTTAAATTATTATTTAAGATGGTCCACACAGATGGGCATTTTAATAAATTTTACTTTAGAATGTTGAGTATAGATAGACTATATAGATTACTCAGTTAAAAACTTTTCAAAACATTCATTCAATCTCAGACTAAAAGTTCGTAGCCAACCCAATGCCTGCTTCCAGATATATAGACACAACCAATGCAATATGAAGATGCTAGCATAAAACCATGCTGACAGGAATGTGCATCTGACAGCATATTATTTTATATACATGATTCCTTTGCCAGACAGACACACATTCCTGTACTGGATGAGGATCATGTCCTTCAAATAATATCACGCTGTCAGATGCACATTCCTGTCAGTGTGGTTTTAAGCTAGCATCTTCATATTGCATTGGTTGCATCTATATATCTGGAAGCAGGTATTGGGTTGGCTATGAACTTTTAGTCCGAGATTAAATGATTGTTTTGAAAAGTTTTTAACTGAGTAATCTATGTAGTCTATCTATATTCATCATTCTAAAGTAAAATTTATTAAATTGTCCATCTGTGCGGGCCATTTTAAATAATAATTTAAATTTAAAAAAATAATAACCAGTTTAAAATTAATATTAAAATCTAAACAAGATAAATTTTATTCCTCAATTTTAATTATTTATATATGTGCATTAATAAATGGTTTTGTGTGTTATTACTGGAAGTGACTTATTTTATTTTTTTAATATGAGTTAGTGGCATGGTCTGTCAGTCATAATAAAATATATATGTAAAAATCAGATCTTAACAGTACCTATCTGCCTACTATATAAATTTTCCAGGTTCAAATAGCCTGGTGGCACCCTTGTATGACAGATATGGTAAGACAACAACTATCGATACACCCCAAACATTATAATATGAGTTTGATAGTTAAGCCATTTTTATTCCACTTTTTATGCATCCTTCATATGGAGGGGATTCCTGAATAGGATGGATAAAACATATAATAATTTTCTAAGTATAGTTTTTTCTTAAATAGTTTTGATGTGACTCATTATTGATTACATTATCTCATGCAAGATCACCACTAAGGACCCTCAATCCTCTAAACTTGTCATATCATTGCTTTTCAAAGTTATGGAATTAAAGAATGAAAATGTGGTTACACAAAACATAATCCCCCTGCTATAATTAATGCAGAAAGTTAGCTGGTGGTATGAGAGTTCTATATCAATCTAAATAACTGCAAATAGTAATATGAAAAGGAGAACATGAAAAAGAGCAATTAGTAGAAACAGAAAATATATATGTATAAATTTTAAATTATAATAACGTTAGTTAATTAAATAGAAGTACTTTAGATTATTCTGTAATCATTATCAGCTGAAGTAACGTAGATATATATGTGTAATTTGAAACAAAAGAAAATAAAAATGCATAAACTTGTATTTATTTATTTTTTTGTATCCTAATTTCAAAATAATAAATTCTATTTGTTGATTTAATAAATAATTTATTTTTGACATAAATTTGTGAATATTACATAAATAACTGTTGTGTACACACCTATATGTATTACACAAAATATATGTATATAAAAAGTTACATACTATATATAATGTATGTTGCATTCATTTCAAGTATTTATTCAAGCTATAATCAAAGGAAATAATTAAGTAACATTTGGATATAATGACTAAAAAAATAATTAATCATTAGTAGATAAATATTTTCTAAATATGAAAACAATAACAGAATTTTATATTTTTTCTTTCAAAATATTCAAATAGGAAAAATGTAATTTAAAAAATCTTTAAAAAAACTTATTTTTTAAAAAGTTAATTTCAACATAAAATACATTTTATTCTCAATTTTTTAATACAATAACTTTAATATAAATTTGATGTAAACACTTTAATTTAAGAATTAATTAAGCTGAAATCAATTTTAACTTCAGTGTAATTTTGATTAGATTTAAACATTAAATTTTTTTTTCTTCTGTTTAAAATATATATATTCATTTCGATTCTTAATTGAGAAAAATTATTAATTTCAAGAATAAAAGGAATTTTTATCAAAGTCTACCGAGCATGAATAGAGTAATCTTATTGTCAAAAACTAAACTCAAATTAATCACAACTAAAGAAATTCATAATTGATACAACTTTTGCAAAGTTGTTTATATATGTAAAATTAATAGTCTATATTATCTTTTAAAATGAATGTTTTACTCATTTGATTAAATAAAATTTATTTATATTAAATTTTTTTAATGTTTGTTTAATTTACAATACTAATTCATATTCTCTCATTATTAAAATGCTTTAAGATAAACAAAATATGAATAAGAAATAAATGTCTGTAAAAATCTTGTTCTTGTAAAACAAAGAAATAGAATATAATTACACATTTGTTGTTTTATGAATATAATTTATTATTTAAAACAGAATTAATATAACTTTTTTAAATGATAATTTAAAATTAATAAAAGCTTCTCTTCATTTATTTTTAGGATTATTACTATAATTAAATAGGATCTTAAATACTTTGAAAAAAAAAAACACTTGAAAATATAAATTATCATCAGTAGGACTGAAGACTAAATCACATTAAATAATATTTTCTGATCTTAGAGTGATAGTCATCTAACCAACTCAAATTAATCTAGGATCATTATTCTCTACCTGGGAGGAGCTAAATATTGACCAATAGTATATAGCTAGTTGGGTTAATTGCAGAATGACTATCTTATAAAAAACACATTAATCCTGTTTGTGATCTAAAAAAAACTTTCAAGACTTATTACAGTTCAGATTCAAACCCTCAAGTCTTGAAATAATAAACAAATATAATAACTACTACAGATGAAACCCTTTATAACAATATGATAAGTATATAAAATATGAAATATTCATTTAAAGTAAGATTGATTCATGTAATAAATTATAATTTTTTTGACAAACAAAAACATTTTACTGATGATTATTTATATGATAGTGTTATTAAAATATGACAAATAGAGTTTTTATAGTTATTTATTTGTTAGAATAAACAAAAATTAATTTTATTATAGTGAGTTTATTTGGTAGCTTTATTTTTTTTTTGAACAATCATCATTCAAGAGATCTAGCAATATTTGAACACCAAAATATCAAATTATAGCTCATGTTAAACAGCTTTAGATGATTACTATCTATATTTTTTGATCTAAAAAGTTTTAAAATCCCATATATTAATGATAGATATTGTGATATAAGACAAGTTCTTTATCACATGTAATTTGTTTTAATGTTTATATAAGTAGTGAGATTTTTTTTTTCCGTTACTTTGCTACAATCAGCATTCTATATAAATCGTTAATTATCATTAAGTATATATGTTTTAAAGATGTTGATGGAAAATAATGTATTCTACAGAGCAGAGTAGACAGGCAGGATTAAGAATGGGTTAAACTTGATTGGAATTGCTTCGAAAAAATCTTTTAAGATAAACTTTAAAACATTATAGACAAAGATAATTAATTATATTTATAATAAAAGCAGCCATAAAAATGCATGGAGAAATTGAATGCTGTTTTGAAATTGAAAAAAGATAATCCAATTTCACCAAACAAACTCATCATGCAATCTAGAAAAAGTAAGTGATAGGATCAAAGAAAAGTGCAAAGGAAATGAGAATAAATAATTTAAGATATGCAGATGATTTGTAATCATTGACAAAATTACAGAATCACTAGAATCAACATTAGTGATACAAAATGGTATGAATTGTTCAAAATATGATCAAAACAAAAATAATGACAATAAAGTTTATTATAAATAAAAGATGGAAAAACAGTTATTGTGGAAATTGACTATGAAACTGTTATTATTTTGACAGTATTAGTTATTCAAGTTAAAAGAAGATATCAAATGCAGATAATTCATGTTAATACCATAATAAGTTATCATTTTGATGAAAATGTGAAGGATTTTTACAGAGATGTACTGAATGTTTTTGATCAGACAAACATCATTTTAAAATTGCATGGAAAATTTTATTGCCAGATTTGGAAAACTATTATAAGATAATAGTGCTATGATTAAATTTTATTATGAAAACAAAAATCAAAGAAGATATAGACTTTTGGAATTTGCAAAAAGAGAAATACTGTAAGGTATTAATTTCTTTTGGAGAAAAAAACAAACAGAAAAACAAACAAAATAGACATGAAAATGCATCCAAATAAAGATAGGAAAAGACTTGTATTATATTTTAATTAATTGAAATCATGTCCTTTAAGAATGTAATGTGCTTACTACATTAGATATAGAAAGTGATCATTAATTAGTGAGGTGTAACATATATGTTAATGCAAATTTGGTGATAGAAAAGTTTTTAAAAAGACAGTGCCAATCATCTCACTAAATTCTTCTTTAAATCTATTCGAGTATTTCTGAAATACTCCTATCATTTTAAACTAGAAGTTGAAAATCGTAGCTCAAACATACCTGAGATCAATAACATAAATGATACTGTACTAAGATTAGCAACACACGTAGATAACACCCACAAAAAACAGCAATTCATCAATAAATTTTAAACTGATAAACATAATGTACAAAAAAAAAAAAAGAATATAAAAAATTAGTTAATGATGACATGACACATAATTGTGAAGCAGGAAGAAAATCTGTAGAAGAAAACAAAATCTCAAAAATATATAACATCTTGATATTGGGAGAAAAGTTATTTTGGTAATAAGAAAAGATGGAACTAGTAAAAAAAAAAAAAAGAGGAGAGGGGAATGGCATTATGAAATATGAAAGATTCTACAAATAATACTGTAGTAATAATGAAAAAACAAATAACTAATAAAATTACAACAGCATCTTTTGAAATTCAAAGTATTTTAAATAAAGAGGTGAAAACATAATTAAATCTATGAAGTATAGAAAAGATAATGGAAGTAATAAATTTAAAAGATGTACATGAAAAAAAGAAAAAAATAGCAGTTAAGGTATATACAAATATTTAAGGGATCAAAAATATAGCAGATGATTGCAAGATTCATCGGTGCTAAAAGATTAAAAGAAAAATATTAGACATTACAGATTTATCAATTTTTTGCCAATTCTTTATGTGATCTTTAATAAGACTATCACAATTCATCTATAAATAACTTTGAATTTAAATCAACTTAAAAAAAAAAACCAAATAAACAAACTGGATTTTAAAAAGGAGTTATAAGCCAGTAGATTACTTTAAGTATTATTAAAAATCATACACCAGTGAGTATGAATTACCAATTTGCTTTGGATTTATATATTACAGAAAGATATTTGACACAATAAGCATCTTGATAATTATTAAAAAATTTTAGTATCAAGACATTATCCTAGAATATTGTTAAATTCTGAAGAATATTTATCAAAATGCAATAATAGTAATAGGGTTATATGGTAACAATAAACATCAACAAAAATTTATGGGAAGACAATTTCATCTTTCTAAAAGTTTTGACAATTAATATATTAGCAGTTATTAAAATTTTTCAACAGAAACTTTGACTCAATTAACATATTGATAGTTATTAAAAGTTTTCAACATAAAGACATGAATCTAGAATATTATTAAATCCTGAAGGATATTTATTGGGATGCAACAGTAGTAATAAAGTTATGTGGTGACACTAAAAAGATTAACATGGATAAGAGTTTATGGGATGGCAATTTCATCTTTCTAAAAAATTTTGACAGAAGTTTAATGAATGCCTTTGGTAGAAATTTAATATATATATATATGCTTGAAAAGGAATATTTTTAATAAATACGTTTCAACAGGATTTCTTGTAAATGTGAATCTTGATCACTCAACAAAAAAGGAATACAATAGAAAGATTTCAAGTTATTAAGCAATTTATGCATAGATGTATATTAGGAGTAACAGGTTGGATTGAATGAACTATTTAGGAGAGAAAGCAAACAGATGTCAAGAATATCATTAAAATTATTAAGACTAGATTCAGATATGTTGCTAGAAGAGATGACAATAGATGAATAACTGAAGTTTTAAATTGAATCTCAAGATATTTTAAATGACCTATAAAGAGATAATACATAAGATGGATGATAAGAAAGTTTTCTGT
Source organism: Epiperipatus broadwayi (assembly GCA_028023455.1). Classification (NCBI taxonomy): domain Eukaryota; kingdom Metazoa; phylum Onychophora; class Udeonychophora; order Euonychophora; family Peripatidae; genus Epiperipatus; species Epiperipatus broadwayi. The sequence goes on along the minus strand of JAQFVV010000008.1, from coordinate 10,107,747 downwards.
AATGATATGAAGAGAAGTTAAGATTGTAGAAAATGGATTAAAATTATGATGATGATAACAATATTAACACTCAATTTCAACATTTGAACCATGAATATTATTGAATTATATTAGTAAAAGTTTAATGATTGTGTATGCATAAATTGGCAGAGTATCTTAGCATTTTAAGAATTGATTTTAGATACATTATTTAGTAATTAAACATGATTCTATCAATATTCTCTGACAATAATTTAACATTTATATTACAGATATTTCAAAAATGCAAGAGCATAAAACAATTACATAAAAATGGAACCTTTGAATGTAACATCTCTGTAACAGTTCAGAAAGCATTACAAACATGAAAAAAGGCAAGATATTTATCAAGTTTTTTATTTTATTAAGATTTATTGAGGTCATATTAGTTTACCATATAACTCCATCTTAAGTGGTAAGATCTTATCAGAGATGTGTTGTTAGACTATTGATATTAAAACAAAAAATAAAATAATATTAGTTAAATTATTTAATATAATATTGAGATAAAAATATAAAACAATGGCAGTTATGTTGATACATAAATGTTTTTCATACTCAGATCTGGTTTTAAAATGAATTTAAAAGCAAATTAATCAATTATAGAAAAGAATTGGCAATAATCTAGATTATAATTCAATTCACCACCAATAAAACTGGAGATAAAATCAAATAACATGTGAATTTAAGTCTGAATATTATTACAATTAATTAAATAGAGATGAACTATCATAAGTAATAGACTATCAAGTCTCAAAATGGGATAGAAAATTAGCAATAAGAAAGGATTACTTATATCTACAGTAGCAAAATATGAATGCTTAAATTTAAAATATAAAAGTTTATGTGAAAGAAGATATTTTTTTTCTCTTAAGTGATTCTTAAGCATTTAATATTAAGTTTTAAGAAAGTTTGTTGATGCAATTTTTAATATTACATTCAGCAACAAGATGCTTAAATTACTTCCAATCATCTCCATTCTTTCAGCAAAAATTGTGATCCATAATGATTTAAGCAATAAAAAAACAATGGCCTCAAAGAAAACAGTATCCCATTCTGTTTGGTTCATTAACCTCTTTGCCAATTGTTTAAATATTTTTGGTGATTATTCAGTCTTGTAGTATAATGTACTATCATCTCACTTTCTGCAATAATACACATGATAAAATTTATGACTATAAGCTCTAATTTTCTACTAAAATCCCAGTCCAACTGAAAAGTCCAAAAAAAAAACCCCTTCAGTAGAAATTCTTCTGGAGATAGTGAATGTCTAATATAATGAACTTTCTGGACAAAGTCCATTGTTTTCAATAAAAATCTATTGAATACTGGTTTCAGTAGAAATTTGCTGCAGTTTAAAATTATAAATTTTACAAGATATTTTCAAACTTGACTAAAGACCTCACTTGCCATTCTACAAGCTCAAAATTATTTTTGCTTTCAAAAAAATGGCCATTTCAGAAGTTATCAAATTTGACTAACTTTGAATTATCCCATATCTTATTAAGCTATTCAGTCCTAATCAAGATTAAAGAATTTATTAATGTTATAATAAAATCTGAAACCTCACTACTAGTTATATAACAAAATATCCATGCGCCTTCTGATGCTATTATATATTGAAATTACTATATATGCTCCTGTTCATCACACCACTCTAATTTAAGGATAATAAGGCATTCACAGTCAAAAAGATAGGGGGAGGTCAAGATTTGGTATAACACCTAGTGTATTTAAAGAGGTGGTTATTTCTCAAAAAAAAAAAAAAAGCTGAAAGTGGTTAATTCTTCAACAGGAGAGTGGGGAATAATTTAGATTTATCAAATATTATAAAATGGATTATAATATAATAATATTTTCTAAAAATAATAATAATGATTATTTAGGCATTATCTTAATGCACATAATTTTTAATTTGCAACGTGAAACAACACTATCATTTTTCTTCATTAATCAATAACGTTAGATATCAGTCCTTTGAAAATAAATGTTAATTCAATAATAAAACATATTTTTGTATTAATTGCTTTTAAAATATTTTTTTGCTGAACTTTATTTTCTTTTTTTTAAAAAAAAAAAGAAAAACAAGCTGCGATTAGATTACAAAACGAAAATAGTGAAAATCCATTATCATATAACAATTAATTCGCTTTCATTAAATCAAGCTATGCTGAGCTTAAGAAGTAATTTTGAATCGTCGGTACTAAATAATTATACCTGAGAAAAAGACAAATTATAAGGCATCTGTCAAATGTGGTTAACAAACAAATAATTAAAATTATTTAATTTAGTGTATATTTATCATATTAAAGAAATTATGGATTTTTTTTTTCGAAAAAAATATTTTTAAATAATTGCATTAAATTTTACTTTGTAAAGTAAAATAATTATTTGTTCAAAGGCAACTAAAAGTAATTTCAAAAAATTTACTAAATGAAATTATAAAAAAATATGAATATTAAAATATATTAATTTTTCTCGTATTTCTAGCTGTTCAGCAACAGCCGATATTCGCAACGCGAGTATGGTTATTAACAATTTCAAGAGTGGGGAGGGGAATAAAACGACAAAATACAAGTAAAAATATTACGCTAGAGGTGAGTTTTGCGACGACTATACAAACTTATCTATGAATCGGGTCGACACATAGAAGACGATCTTCTATTCGTCCTTATATTTAATATTTTGCATGCTGTCTTAAATTTCTTCGGTAGAAAACTTTTCTCTCTGAAATATTTCAACATTTTGTTTAATTATGGGTATCCAATGGATTATCTTCTTTACTATATCTTCCCATTGAAAACAATCAACATAATATTTCTTTAGAATGTCTTTGAAATAATCTTTACTATGTAAACACCTCTCCCATAAAAACCATACTCAAATTAACCATGAAACATTACTTTAGGAAGTTATCCATTTGTATCACATATCCAATCCAATGAAGATATGATTTATAATAATGTTTGCATACTACCACATCCAAAATATTAAAGAACATATTGTTTAGTCTTATGATTTTGACATTGTATTTTTAAAATTTCACAGAGCATCCTTAAATGATTTGCTGTCTGGTGCTTACATATTACATTGATAGAGTGTTTAAATTTCACTTTTATATAATAAATTAATTAAAATAATAACTGTGTTAAATCTAATTTAGTTGCAGTAGTTATTTCACAGAGATGAAATACTCTATCTGTTACTTATTAAAAGCAGCAACAACACGTTAGAATTTGGCTGTGTTGCATCTCAACATTTAAATGCATCTTCATTCTTAAAAAGCTATCAAAACATTTACATTGAATCACATTTTCAAGGCAATAATCATCCAAACTAAAAATTAAGGAAATTTTTCTGTCAACACTAGCTGATAAAGAATTTATGTTTTTAAAAATTAATTACTAAACTAAAGTCTTTATATGCTGCATTCAAAACATTAAGTATATTTTGTACATGTTTTTTTTTTTTTGAACTGGCAAAGTAGAACAATCATTAGCTAACTATAAATCCAGAATTCAAGAAAATGTTCTCAGCTTTTGTTCTTAATAGATTTAAATTAAAAATTATACCATCAAATTTATATTGCATCTTAATCCCTGATTTGTTAACCCATCTATAAAAAGTTTCAAGGTCACAAACATATTGCAAATAACATTATGGCAATAACTTATTCTTATTTAATATAACTTTGGTGGATAACCAACTAATTTCAGATGCTATCATTGAACTGTATGATTAATTGAGTCAAATGTCTTGACCAAATTAATAAAAACTATGTAAGATCACTATTTCTCTCAATATTTTTCTTGCATTTGCCTGACAACAAAAAAGCATATCTATGACTCTTTTATTTTATAAAACCACTTTCTAGTAACAATTCATTTATGATTGAAAATTCAAGAATTTTCATGATTTTTTTGTAGTGAATAATCACGCTATTCCATGATAATTACTGCAATCTTATCTATTCTCTTTAGTTTAAAAAATTGGAATGATAGGAGCATTTTTAAAGTCAGGAAGCAAAACTTCATATATTCCTAAAAAAATGTCAATATTTTTGAAGCTAACATATCATTACCATATTTTAAAACTTGTCAGGAAACTCATCGTATCAAAAATTTCCATCTCAATATTTGGTTTATTATTCAAAAATGATTCATAACATTGTCATAATACAAATGAGTAACCTTGATGGATTTAATACTATTAGGATACCACTTTTTAGTTCCATATGTTGATTTCAGAGCATAAAAAAATATATACAGTGGCTATAATCAGTATATGTCTAAATCTCTTTATCTTTTTAGTCCACTGAGCATTTTATGCCTTTTACTTAATCTTAACTTTAAATCTCTAAATTTATTACGATACTCCACATTTAACTTATAATTCTGCCAAACAGACAATGTCATATTTTCTTTTAACCTAGTCATTAATAATAATATCCTTATCAGAAAACCAATCATGATTTTTTTTAATGAACCTAAGAAATGATTTACTTATATCCATAAAGCACTTCTTAAGAAAATTTCATGCCTCAGTAACATGCATGCAATTTTAAAAATTCAAATTAGTAATTTTAGTGTTAAATAGCTGTTGAAATTTAGCATGGATAGTAGATATTTTTAAAAATAAATTGATTTTCTTTAAAATATGATTGGAATAATATTCATTTTAATCTTAGATTATACTAATATTTATAATCTATCTAACAATTTATGCTTTTATGTGCTCATGGAATATGAAGTTTTTTTATATTTTGATTTCTAATTAAAAATGCCATTGTTTTGAGTGTGGATGTACCCATGTTTCTTTTTAGTGATTTTTCTGTCTAAATAAAGTATTCATGATAGTTAATCCACATCCAAAAATTCAGTAGCAGCATTCCATTTGAGTCTACAGCACCAGTATTATTATTTCCAATAATTTATTAATTTTTAGATATGTATAGTTCTATTTTTCTTTTTAATATATCAAGTTTCTTCAATTATATGCAAGTTGTTATATATTTTTAAAATCATATTTTATTGTTCTTATGCTTCCAAATATATTCATTATAGATACTGGAAAATATCAAAATGACCTCTAAGATGCATTATAATTGAATTAGTTTCTTCACTTAGCCCAAGTCAACCTACACATTCCATATGTTCTTTATTATTATTTTAACACTTATCTAATGAATATTAATTATATCAATACTTTTTACATGCATTACATTTACATCTGCTGATGACATATAATATACTTTTAATAAATACATACATGATTTCCAAACAACAACTATTGCTTAATCAAAATATATTTTAGAAGTCATTTATTTTCCAGTGCCTATAAACATATGTTTGACGGTGAAAGAATGATAAGAAATAGTAAAATATATATAACACTTTATTCATGAGTGAAGGAAGGTAAAACATTGAAAAAAAATAGCACCATGTATCCATAAAAAATAAAAAACATATATTTAATAATATATATATATATAATAAAAATTAAAGCTTATATTTGGGGTTAAAGGTATATAATAATTTCTGACATGAACAATGGATGATTGCCAATTATTATTATATTTATTTTAAAAATGTACTAGTCAATGAATGCATATTAGAGATGTGAGACTTGTTTAATAAATTGATACTGAACTAATAATGAATAACATTTGGAAGATTTATCATAAATTAGGATAACTGAAGAAACTAGTTTGGTCAAAATGTGTATTTAAAATCAGTGTTTGTAATGGTATGCTTGAAGAGGTAATTCACGTGATATTTATGCAAATATTTTTGAGATTTGGAAAAAAATTGCTATGAAGAAATTCTAAGTATCCCTATGATTACCAGCAGTCTTTTTTAAACCACTATAACATTACATAATCACTATTTCTTATAGCATCCATTGATTGTTATGGCTTGGACTAGGTGGCATTATTACAGGGAGAAAGTTGCTATTGTGTTACAATCTCTTTTATATAAATATGATCATTTTATCTCCTAAAAAAAAAAAAAATAGAAAAAAATTAGAATAAAAAGTTAGAAAACAAAAGAGAAAAGACAAGAAAAAATGGAATATGATTTGCTAATGATGTAGAATGAAAATAATGTTACATAATCAAACAATTCTATTGTCACAGTTTTACAGAGATAACTTAAGTGAATAAAGATAGAATAAAAAGTGATGATTAATAATAAGTATTAGTGAATTAACATGAGATAATAACTTTCATCATTTTTCAGTCACTTTCATTAATATTGCAATATTTCTGGAACCTGTCCCTAATCACGAATTTAACTACTTTTGGGTATTACTGCATAAACTATCTGTCTATTATTAACTGATTTTTATGCTAATTTTCTTTTTTATTTGTTGATGTTTCTACTCTCTTTTTGTTTTTTTGGGGGGGGGCATTTTTAGTAATTCCTAATACTTCAAAAAATTTTGAAATATTTCATTATTATGACAGTCAAAGTACTAGTTAAGTTGGACCTAACACAAAGTCACTTAATCACATTTTTTTCAATAGCTATAATAAGTTAGGTTATAATAATGGCAGACATTAAGTGATGATTAAAATATTCATTTTTGTAATATCTTACTTTTTATTTGTCAAATCTATATGAGATAAAGCCAAATGAAAATATAGTATAAGAATTTTAATATAAATAAAAGAACAAACATCAGAAAACTGTGAATATGATCCTTCTAAGGAACCTTTAAATTAATCTGCTGTAAGATAAATTTTTGTATTTAATAATTTTTTTAAAGTCAATTTTGAAATTATTTTTTAAATAGCTGTAATTATAAATTTTTTTTAAAAAAAGATCAATTGAAATAAATGATTAAAAAAAAGTTGATACATAAAAATAGAAAAACAATCTTATTTTGTTTACTGTCTAAAAGTGACTCTCAAATGCTTAATTCCAAAAAAGCAAAAAACAAACATAATTGTCTATCAGTTAAGTTGTTGTTTTAAATAAAAATAGGGTTCCATGAAAAAAATACTAACTCAATTTGCAGCTCAATTACACATATGATTTTTCATATTTCAATATAACAGAAATATTTTGAGCAATTTTCCACTTTTAATACTAATCTAAAATTTTATTTTTCTTTTTTATTTTCTAATTTAAAATGTCAAAACTGTAAAGAATATCAATAGTAATAAAAAAGTTTGTAATAATACAATAATGCAAAAAAGGGGAAGGGATATATTTTGTTTCACATAAAAACAATATTAAAAAAGTGAATAATTAATATATAATAAAATGTCTACTTTCCATACATAATTTTTGCTATGCATACATTTTTTTTATTAATGACTGACATTTTGATTGACTAGAAGTAATCTTTTTCAAAAACCTAAATATGTAAATACTTAAATAGGCTTTAACCGATAAAGAATGTGCCTTAAAATTTCTAATAGTCAAGCAATATTATTTGGCCGATAGAGGGACCTCACAAACTATGTCACAAGATAGCGACTTTTATAAAGATAATAGTGGCCGTCTTATCTTTAACCTAAATTTCTACTTATATAGTCAAGTTGCTCTCTATCTTGTGTCATGATTTGTGAGGTTCCTCTATAGGCAAAATAATATTGCTTGACTATTAGAAATTTTAAGGTGCATTCGTTACAGGTTAAAGCCTGTTTAAGTATTTATATATATTTCCTGTGCACTCTATAAAATATAATTACAACTCTACAAGATCCAAATATAAAAATTATATATTGTTTTACTATTTAAATACTGATTAATTATTCTTTTTTTAAAAATTCCATTACATTTGCATATCTATCTACATATATTTCAGTATATAAGATTTTCAACACACAAAATATATTCATAGTATTATTTCCAGGAGCTATTTATCTATTATATTTTTACTACACTGAAGAGCCCAGAAATAATATTATGAATTCATTTATCCATGAAAATTAATATATATATATAATGTTCAATACAATTCTTTAAATATTAAATGATGTCATAGCAAATAATATATTCTCCCATCTTATTTGTTACAAAGTTTAAAAATAAGAAATTTCTTTACTTTGTTAAATAAAAATAACTTACAGCAAATAATTTGATTGTTTAATATTCACATTTTTTTGCCATAAGAATTCAAGACAATCTTCTTTATAAACAAAGAGAACTAAGAAAGTGGAATCATTTTCTTATTATAATGCCATTGAATATTAAAGTAGGAGTGTGTATAATTTATTATAACAACATCTATTATTTAAATGATTGTTTTGAAAGTTATATATTATTCCAATCTCTACATCCAAGAATAGGGAAAAATCCAGAGAGTTTGCAACAAGAATCCCAACATAGGTGTTAAAGTGCAAATTCAATGATTTTCTGAATGATGCATTTCATGATCATTTTATTTGTGGCATAAACAATCACAACTTAAGACTTAAATTACAAATGATGCCAGATTCAGATTTTGAATCAGCTTTGTCCCAAGAAATACTAGAAGAATCAATATCTAGTCAAGCAAAGCCCTTAACCTAAAAAAATTATTAATTATGATGTGCAAAAAAAACGAGCAAAACACTGGGTCATCAGACAGTCAGCTCAGACAATTCAGCAACAACTGGTATAATGTGTTGCTATAGATGCAATGAGAAAATTCACATACATACAGAATGACTATACTACATATACATACATACAGAATGACTACACCACTATACTATATGTACATTTTGCAAGCAAGTCAGCTATATAAAAGCTGATCTGAAATTGAAAAGATAGCTGGTATGAGAATGAAAAAACCCATGCCAAAAAGCAGCAAAGGCAATTATAAGAAAAATAAACAAGTTGCCTGTATAAAAGATGATCAGTCTGGATTTAAACACATATTATGATTAATGATACACCAGTTACAACGAAATTGGACACAAGGTCAGCAGTATCCAATTGTTTTAAAAAAAGACCTGGGCTACATTTATTAAAATAATGAACATAAGCTGCATCCTAGTGACCAATCAATCACAGACTATCAGGGCAATAAAATAAAACTGATAGGCCAAACAACAGTTAAAATTACTATGCCTAACAAGACTATATACTGACTACTAGTGTTCAGTCATTTACTGACTACTAGTGTTCAGTCATTTAGGCTTTGCAGTGACAAAGGTGAACCAGGTCACAACATTAAGCAAATTAAAATCTAATTACTCAAATAAATTCCAACAAAAAGATGGGTCTGTAGTTAGGACAACCGATCCATTTACCACCAAATAGAGGGGTAAAACCCATTAATTGTTGGTGCAAATCACTTCCACTGGGTTTGAGAACTAAAGTGAAAGCAGAGCTTGAAACAGTGGGAGGCATCAAGGGTTGTAGAGCCCATATCATACTCAGAATGGGCCACCCCAATAGTTCCAAGCATTAAAAGAAAATGGTGATGTTCTTATATGTGGGGATTACTCATGCACAATTAACTAAGCTCTAACTCTGGATAATTACCCACCACCATCAGTCAAACAAATCCTATCCACACTGTCAGGTGATAGGGCCTTTACAAAGATTGATTTAAAACATGCATGCTTGCAACTACCTGTGGATGATCAGACTGCAAGAGCATTATCAATAATCCATAAAATTTTATTCAAAATGAACCGGTTGCCTTTTGGTGAATTGTTCATCCAGCAATATTCCAGAGAGTCATGGGTCAATTGGCTGCTGGAATACCAGGTATACTACCATATTTTAATGATTTCTTATTAGTGGAACGAATACAACTCTGGAGTGCCACTAAGAAATTCCTAGACAAATTCAGAGCCTCACATTAAAATAAACTCAGATAAGTGTATATTTGAAGCCAATGAACTGGAGTTTCTTAGATGCAGGATAGATGCAAGTAGCATTCTTCCAACTCAAAAGAAAGTTATGGCAATTAAAAAAGCCAAAACATCTGAAAGTAAAAAAGAACTTCAGTACTTCTTAGGACTCATAAATTATTATGAAGGGTTTTTATATCATAAAACAGGTTGCTGAACCACTATTCAAGCTGCTGGATAAAAAGACAGTCTGGAAGTGGGACAGTATGCATAATAAAGTCTTCAAAAAAGATGGAAAATCTAATGTCAGAAACAGTAGTGGTGGCACATTTCAACCCAGAAAAAGTGCTAGTACTAACATGCCAGTCAGAACAGGGGCAATGTGGTTCCATAATAATAACAATGGGACACAGCTCTGTTGCCTTTGCATCAAAGTGTCTCTCAAAGACCGAAAAAAACTAAGCTCAAATTGATAGAGAGACCCTTACTTTATCAATGGCTTTAAAAAATTTCTTGGCTACCTATATGGTAAATCATTCATTCTACAAAGAGAGTAGACCCCTATTGGGAATATTTGTATTTGATAGCTGTGGTGGTTCAATTTTTTGCCAGGCTATAATTTTGCATTGTAGTACATAAAAGGAAAACATTCTCCACGTTGATGCATTAAGCCGATTGCCTTCAGAGGCTGCAAACAATCTAACAACATCCAAGTCAATCAATTAACATGAGTGGCTTGAAATCAAATACACCACAGAACAGTAAGATGGTGTCTGTATGGGCCATTAATGACCTTGTATTCAAAAAGGTACAAAAGTGTATCCAACAGAGTTGGCCAAATAAATAACCATATGAGTTGCATTCAGCCTACTGGACACAAACACTGAACTTCTCAACTGAACATGGCTGTATTATCTGGGGATCCAGAGTTGTGATTCCCTCAACTGGACATTCCTCAGCCTGTTACATAATGGGTATTCAGGATAGTATGAAAGAATATGCTGGCAAGATCGTATATATGGTGGCCTACCTTAAATGCTGATATTGAGGCCAAAGTCCACCACTGCTGGCAGTGCAAAATAAATCAAAACATGCCAATAAAAAGACAAAACAGCTCAATGGCTTAAACCTGAAGGACCCTGGTCTAGACTCCACATTGACCATGCAGGCCCATGGAAAGGTAAACTGATATTGATAGCAGCTGACTCAAACTCCAAGTGGCTGAAAGTGGTGGTAAGTCCCATCATTTCAGTCCACAACAACAATAAGAAGCTCTTAGGAGGGTATTTTCAACACATGGCCTACATAAAACAATAGTGTTCGATAATGGCACAGCATTTACAGCAAGTGCATTCAAAAACTTTTGTACTAATAAAAGTATTGAGTCAGTGTACAGTCCACCATTTCATCCAAAAAGCAATGGCCAGGCAGAGAGACTAGTTCAAGAGACAAAAAAGTTGATAACAAAGATGGATACAGGAATCTAGAACACCCTGATTACCAGAACGCTGCTAGCACAGCACTTCACTTCAAGTATGGCAACAGGAAAGATTCCAGCAGATCAGCTATTCATTAGACATTTGTGAAACAACCCATCAGCTCTGAAACTTAGCAATATAAAAGTGAAAATAGGCACTCAGGTGCTATGCAGAATATACAATGGATCACAGTGGTGGTTACACAACTAAAATGATTCTACACCATAGTAGTTCAACCAGCAGAAGGTTATCAACATTATCACCACCTAACCAACTGAGATTGAATCATACAGAAACTGAAGACAGCAGCAAAACAAATGCTCATTCAGGAACAAGGACATTAAGCAAAGATGATGATCACCAAACTGAAGACAGCAACAAACCAGATGAACATACAGGGACAAGAACATCAAACATGATGGTGAGCAAGATAAGAACATCAATAAACCTGAGCAACCAACAAAGTGAACAACACATCATCCAGCTCATTTGTATGACTATGCTTTTCAGAGCTACTTTTAGCCAAGGGGAAAGATGTCATATCTCATCTTGACTTTCCCAGATTCTTTTCTTATCTGATCAGATTGAGCATTCATTGCTGCTAACCAGATATGTAAAACACACCCCATGGTTAGTATTGACCAATAGGCAATGATGCTCTCAGAATCTGATGGCTGCCAATAAGGTTGGGAATCTGGTAATAAACAGTCAGACTTTTTTGATATAAGGAGAGAATGTCGGTCTAACCTAAACAACTGAATGCATTCTCAATTGAAACCACTGCTAACAATGAACATTTTTATTATAGTCATTATGCTATAAGTCTACCATAGTGAGGCAAGTCCATGATAGGACTGGAAGCTACAAAGGCTAGGGTCAACTTGAGGCAAGCTGTCTATTATAGCTGAAAGAGTCTCTGCTAAAACTCATGAGGCAAGCTATTAGATACAGCTGGAAGTGAGTCCAGTCATTCAAGCACAATCATTCCAGCCTTAACTAAGTTTATATACATGGAATTGTGTTTATTGAATAAATTATACTAATTAAACTTTGAATGTTCATATTTTTTTATAATTGTCAGTTTGAGCCTGCAATTCAGATCAAATACAACTATAATATTCAGAAATACTTTCTTGGAAAATATTAAAGTAAAACATGAAATTTATAGATTCAAAAGAAAAGCTTCCAGTAAGATTTTCATTTTTTTTATTTAAAAGTTTCAACAAGTTTCTATGGATAATCTTTCATGAGTTAAAAAAACTTAATTAATAAATGAACAGTTGCTATTTTAAACTGGATTTCAAGAGATAAATGATATAGAATGTGCCTTTGCATGAGACATATCATTAAGATATAAAAATTGCTGGACTGTTGTAGAAAAGAATCTATAGATTGAAAAACTGAGACTTGGACAAATCTTTGCCTTGCAATTGATAATAATAGTTGAAAATGATGGTGATGTATGAAAATAGATTAGATTTTGAAAAGCTTTTGCAGAAACTTGGGAGGTTCTAGATCTTTTATTAATCTCTTAGAATGCAGTTTAGGATGTCAATTGTTCATCTATGTTTATCTCTTCTAGAAACAATCCAGCCCAGTTTTATTTCAATCTCTTATAGCAATATATTGTTTATTTTAATTTTTATTATCTTAAGAGATACAATGATGTCTGATATTATTTTATCAGTTTTCAGAATCTCTCTCTTTGTATATAGTGACTTAAAGTCAACATTGGTATGACAATAATATTGGCATCAACAATGGATTTGAGCATTTTATCATCAGATTTTCAATGATGTGGATGGTTAAAGAGTTGGAGGGTGAAGTAGATTGAAGCCTGTCCATTAAAATTTGAATATTTGCTATCTTAATATAAACTGAGCTGATTATATATGTGTGAGAAATGATGGTCTGGACCAACTGATGAGTGCTGGTTTTGCATGAAATATATTTATTAATCTTTTTTTTTTTCATTTGTATGTGGGTTATGTGTATCAATTATATGAGATAGAATGGATAGCTGAAGCAACTTGAGAGTCTGTGTTCAAATCCCCTGTAATTACATCTAAACTCCAATAAAGTATATTTGGATTCAAATATATATATATCATAAAATCACATACATGAAATTATATGTAATTATTTTAATATTCTTTTCAATGCATGGTTTAAATTAATTAATATATGCTACTTTATGTAAAAATAGATTAATCTCATATTGAATGTATATCTTTCAGGTAATACATTTTCTTATCAGGTGTTCTACAGATGTAGACACTAATTCATGTTCTTATATTAATAGTTTTTCAATCTTTTTATTTTATGGTATGATAATTAAAAGTCGTACTTAAACTAGTTTCAGAATACTCAACACATGTGATGAAAGATAAAAATCAGTGTCTATTCCATTTACTTTCTCACACATTTCATCAATATTATAAGTGAACAGATTCTTGATATTTATTCTCTCAGACAGTTACATAGAATGTCTTTGCAAGTTAATTATTAATTATATAATTAATCTCTGTGTTTATAATACTAAGTCAAAAAACTTCTATTAATATAATAGGTTATTACATTGCTCTTTCTACATAATTACAGATGTTCAAATCCACAGTGTATTTGATAATAATACATATTATAGGGGTAATTCTTATATTACTATAAGAAATTAGTTTGTTATTATATTGAATAGTAATTATCAATTTGGTTTATATCTGTAAAAGAGCGATCAGATTTTTTCAGATATATATAATTTTCTCATCTTAATATAATTAAATTAGGATGAGATCAGCAATAGGGAGTCTTTTAAAATAAAAATAATAACGTTCAAAAAGAAAATAGGAATAGACTAGTTTAAATAAAAATTGAGGTACCCGGAAAAAACTCCCTCAAACTCCAGAAATTTAAATTCAAGATCAAAACTGCAACAAGCATACATGCCATCTTTAGAGAAATCCTACTTACTGCACATTTTAAGACAAATACTTCATTTCAATATAATAATGCTACAAATACACACACACACACAAAACAAAGATTTGAATATACTTACAAAATAATGAAATATCAAAAACAATGATATAAATACATATTTTGATGATTTTAAAATAGAAAATTTTATTATTTATATTAAGTAAATTATATGATCAAACTTTATCTTCATTCCCCTAACATACTGCAGATCAATTACAAATTTATAATATACTTTAAATGACAATGCATCATCTATGTTTATTTATATATTAAATTGTGAAAGTCAACTACTCTTCACACATGCTATAAAAATAGACACCCACATTCCTTCTAACAAATGTTTAAAAAGCACAGTTGCTCCATCTACACTTAGAGCTTATTCTTGAAATAAATCAACGTTTGTTGACCATGCTTAAAGTGTGAGCTTGATTTATGGCTAGCCTGATATTTAAATCGGCATATTATTTATACAAGTTGAGATTATGCATCACAGGAAAGAGAAGATTTTTCATTTTTAACTACCTACAGCCATGAACCTTATTAGTTGGTATATATATGTAATAATTGTTAATATAGCAGTTTATATACTTATGCAATATTGTGGAAATCAACTATTCTTCACATATGCACTATAAAAATAGACATGCATGGTCACAGGGAGTTAAAAATGAGAAGCTGTCTCTTTCCTGAGAAATAAATCTAAACTTAAGCAAGTAATATGTGGATTTAAATATCAGGCTAGCAATAACATCAAGCTCTCAATTCAAATTTAATCAATAAATGTTGGTTTATTTAAAGAATTTTTTTAAAAACATTTATTGGCAGGAGAATGTGATTATTTTTATAGCATATGTGTGATGAATAGTTAATTTCCACAATATTTCATAAGTGTATAAATACTGTATTATCACATATATTAAATTACAAATTTTAATTAATTGGGCCCAGCCAGTCTTTAAAATAAAGCAGTAAATATATCAACAATATTGTCAAAGTAACACTAGGATAATAAATGAAAATACACTTATTATCAAGATCTAAGTTCTTAAATAGATCATGAGGGGTAATAATTGTCTAAAACATATTGATATTAAAACTATATAGAACTTTTCAATAAACAATTTGAAGGTCGTTTTAATTTTACAGTGTTTTAGTTACTTGTGATCTATTTAAAATCTTGGGCCTAATAAATAAATAGATTTCCATTAAATAAATAGATTTCCATTTATTATCTGAGTATTGCTTTCACAACAGATTGTTGATAATTTATTGCTTTATTTTAGGTATTGGTTGGAGTTATGTGATTTACTTATGATAACCAATTAGCATTGTGCAACTTTATTCTACCTTCAAACAGATTATCTTGTCCTGTCTTCACACAATTTTTCCTGACCTGTTTAATGAAGTTTACAAAACTTCTAGGCAGTTTAAATCTCATTCTGTTTTAGTCAATTGTAGTTACTCATGGTCTATTTAAGATTTTAGATCTTAATAATAATTGAATTTTCATTTACAATCTGAGTGTTGCCTTGACAACATTGTTGATATTCTATTGATTTATTTTACAGATTGGCTGGTATCATGTGATATATAATATATTTAAACATTTTAGTTCAGTGATTATCATATATTCTTACAATTGTAAGATATACAGTATGCAGATAAATCATATGAAATATATGTTGATTTTTTAACAAATCATAAGATATACCTAAATTCATTTAAACATATACAAAGCATTTAACTGATCAATTTTCTTTCAATTCTGGTATTGTTGGATGACTGCGCTCTGCTTTTCAGTTCTTTAAAAAGAATATATTTGTATCAGATGCTTGATAATGTTTCTATGAAACTGAAGTTAATATATATATATATATATATATAATAAAATATTTAATAATGTATTTAATTTTAGCCATCCTTAACCAATTGCCCCTTGGCAATGCCTGAATTGTTTAATGCATTATGATGGTGCCTCTATTCAAGATCACAGATATGACTTTGTGTTAACAAATCATTATATCAGCACAAGTAATCCTTTTTTTCATCAAGGAATATTTTCCATATTAACCCAAGCAATTAATTTTTTCAATTTTTCAAATACATTTATTATTACTGTTAAATAAAATGTTAAAATATAAAATATAATCATTATATTAATAAAAAAAAAACAGTATTAAAAAAAGTGCATTATGGAGATTAAAAAAATTATAAGTCATTAGATTAGGTTAGAGCAGAAGAAATTATTTTACATATGCATTTGTATTTTATTTGAACTTTCATGAATTCACAATAAAAACTGTTATTTGTATTTTATTTTGAAATATTATAATTTTAATCATCGGCTGGTAGTAATTTACTATTCTTGTCATAAAATTATTTAAGTTTTTAAATTTATCACTAGTAAGATTCAAATCAAACTTCTCTATAATATATATGAACTAATAATAATGTGTTATGTATGGAATCTGATGTGTACAATACTACTTTGTTAAATTAAAATTATATTGTAAAATTGTTTTATTATAAACAATAAAAGACAGTCTTTTGCAATATTATCACACATATATATGCTTATATGTAATATTTAACTATATTATCTAATTAAATATTTGTTAAATAATAATAATGATGATGAGAAGGAGGAAATGGTGTAGTGACATCCAGTCAGTTTTTTTTCCATATGTAAAAGGCATTGACCAGGAAGTGAACCCAGGCCAGCTGCTTGGAAGACAGCTATGCTAACCACTAAGCCACCAATGCTTGACAAATGTTTTCCCTTCATTGTTTTCCCATTAGACAAAATCCAAAAGTTACATCATTGTTGTGAATTATGTTTCTAACATTACCTCCAACTAGCCTCTGGAGAATAATAGTTTGTTTCTACAATATATGTTGTTTAGAAAACAAATTAAAAAATATGTTACTTAGTATTATTGAGTTGGTTCACTTTAAATGCAGTTGAATAAAAAGAATAACTTGTATCTGTCCAATAGTTTAATTTTTTTTATCAAAAAAGCAAAAGACATACTTTATTCCTTAACCTTTTCGCTGGCAAAGCAGCCATATTGAATATTTAAAAAGTTATGTTGAGCTGCAAATTTTATCATAACTTAAGTTTGTATTATTCAAAAATGACATAAATTTATATTGTTTGAAACATAAAACACCAAAGAATGTAATTAAGCTGAAAAAATATAGCCATTGATATTCAAAGTAATAAAAAAATGAATAAAATTTTAATATTTCTAATAATTATTTTCATATTACTTCATAAATTCTAAATTTTCATGCATACATTTTAAAATTATATTTTTGTTAATAGATTAGTTGCTTTCATCATTAAATTTCTAATGAATTGATATATGATAACATTTACTTAAGATAATCCATCACTTGAACACTTTGTACAATAAAAATATTAGTACCTTTCATTTTTTCCTAGTTGCTCTTCAAAATGTTTTTCATACAGGCATTTGCAATGAATATATCATTCATAAAAATATCCCTAATAACAAGTAGTTAATATTGATCAATAATTAGTATAATTTGAATATTATAATAAAGAACTTCAATAAAGTTTGTAATTTATTTTAAATTACTATTAACATAGTCATTATATACAGCATAAAATAATAAAATGAAATAAAAAGTGAATGAAATACTAAATTCATTATAGAGTTAAGCCTGAGGTACATAAGTTAGTGGTTTACAGTCAATGCAATGTAATATTATTTATTTTACCTTTATCAGTTTTGAGATCTCATATTGCTTCATGCTATTATGACCAGTAAATTTAGTAATAGCTTCATCAACTGCCATTTCTCTTTGCATTTGATATGTAACTTTGAAATTTACATTGGAGTAGTCTATAAGTGGCCTAAGTTTATATACTCTGTCAAAATCTTATTATTATTATTAAAATGCAGACAAGATATAGAAAAAAATCTAAATCGGGCCATAATATTTGCAAAATATGTTTGTCTTTGTCTCTTATCAGAACTCCATATCAGCTAATTCATATACCAGATATGTGATCCCAATCTCATTATCATACCAAAAAATGCAGATAATTCATAATATAAATTTACACAATCATGAGTTATTTTTTGATCAATGTATATGTTTGTTTCAATAATAATTTTTTTCGGATATTTTTTTATCAAATAATAATTTAAAAATATATAAAATCAAATTCTTACCATGGAAGGCTTCTCTCAATAATGTTCAATCCTTATACAGACTAAGAAGATTGGTGAAATCTTGCATTTATTCTGATATAAATTTCACAGTAAACATAATTCTGTCTGTTAAAAATGAAAAAACTGAAAGACAAATTCAATTTACTTATGTACAAAAATTATCATAAATTTTTTAATTATTATTGTAGAAAAATGATACTTACATTTTCTGAAACTAGGAGAAAAGATGTAAAAATCACATGCATAGACTGTGTAGATTTCCACCAGTTTAAACTGAAACCAGGTGTTGCAAATTTTAAAATTCAAAATTGCATTGTGTGAGCATGGCTATGAACAGGATATTCTCTTTGCACCAATCCAGGAGCATAATCAACTGGATGCCCATAAATAATATAAACTCTTTTTATATAACAGACCATTATACACAAATCTAGATCAGAGAACAAAAGCTTTATAACACTGAGCAAGAAATAATACAACATATAATATTCTAAAACTATTTAGGATTGAGTAAGTTCACTGGAATAATTTTAACAATGAAATATCAATTTAATAATAACAATGAAAATGAAATTAAGGGCTGTGAGTATGTCATAAATATAAATTCAGCATTCTGATTTTGATTAATATACAATTAGCTACTACATTGTGAGTTACAAATACCTCATAATGGGTTTACATCAAACATATATCAGCACACAGACGTGCGGTATATTTTATGAATATATTTGAATTGTTATATAATTAAAAAATTATTAATTTTAACATATATGTGTCTATCTGACACACATTGATTTATAAGCACACGGATGTACAGTTACATATAGGAATTATCATATAATAATAAAAGAATAAGCTATCCCATTGTGATTTACTAATACCTCATAATAAGTTTACATAAAACATATCAGCACACAGACATGAAATATAATAATTTATAAACATATTTGAATTGTCATAAATCTAAAAATGAAATTCATTTTTATAATACATAATTAATGACAAATTTAATATATATGTGTATGTGTACACTGACATTTATATTGTATGATATTTTAAAATATTAAATTTATGTATTAGTTAGAATCCTACACTTAATTTTTCATTTTTTCTAATTAGTTTAGCTGTTCACAAAATTAAGAGTATAACTTAAAGCTTGATTTATAAATAAATTTAAATAATTAAACCTGCAATTACAGTAATTCTTGTTTTAATTTCACAAAATTATGTGAATATTAAAATTAATATCTTGTTAAAAAAATTAACTCTCTTTCTCTCTCACTCTCTCTGTAAATATAAACATGTAGACATTTAAATATTAATTTTAAGCATTTTTCTTTTGCATTAAAATATTAGTGTGAATAAAAAAAAACTGGTTCTTTATCTTTCAACAGTATATTTTATTGGATTTTACTAAGGTTTTATACTTGTAGATAACAAAAAAAAAAAAATATATAAAATTTTTTTTATATATATATTCAGTAAATACAATAAGAATACATTAACAAAATAAAATATTTTCTAGAAAGAAAAAAAGAAATGTTTGAGAAGCCAAGACCTATCTGTCCCAAACCTGATTTTATAATCCAACAGTATAATTTTTGGTCATAATTTTGTATTGTCTTGAGTTTATTAATGTTTGTGTTTGGATATAAATATAATGCATTCAAACAAAACATTAGTATTGATATAAATAACAGAGAAGAAACCCTGAAAAAGTTAGCATGCAATAATGACATGGATCCAGAATCCAATAAGAGAGTAATATGTATTCTATCTTTAATAATCTCTAAAATTGACTTAATATGTGAACTATGGTTTCATCTATATGGCACTTCAAATATATTAAATATGATTGTGCTAAAAATCAACTACATCTTTAAAAAAAAAGGTTAGTAGGACACTAAGATTTTATTTAATTAAAAATCAAAATATTTAGTTCTAGTGATAATAAATTAATGTGTCCATATAAGTCTTTATTGCTATTTCTAAATATGTCTGTGGATGTGAAAGTTTAAATAACTTTCTGTGTTAATATTTTTTATAGGAAAAGAAAAAGAGAAATTTAGTATTTGGAAAAAATTATAATTGGGTCAAGTTTCAACTATTGAAGAAATTAATTAAAATGCTTTCTAAATTAAAAATACTGCTAAGGAATGGAGATTTTTGTCAGGAATGTAATAAAATTGCCACAAGTTTTTTTTATCCACAAGAATTTTCAGAAGAAATATAATCTCTGAGCAAATTTTATAATGGAAAGTCATGTAGTATATTGAAAAGACATCTTTACTGTTTCTTCTCATTTTTGTTAGGATTTCCATTCTATATTTTTCTAGTCCCATGTCTCTAACACATCAATATATCCTTCTAAAAATCACTGAACTAATAATAGTTTCTTTTAAAAAAAGATTCTTTAATACTGACATTATTCACACACTGTTTGATTAATCACTATAGATAAATCAAACATATCTTTTTGATTTATTGCATATAATATGTAGTTGATATATTTTATTATATCTTTTAGAACATGATATGGTAAATAAATAATATGACTGATATAAATGACTTTTAGCAGCATGTGTAACAAAATATAAAATAGTTTTAAATAACTCACTACAGGATAACTAGCTATTCTAAAATTTTATTGTGGAATAATGAAAGAAAAGACTATTCTCATATTAATTTAGACAAAACTATCTAGATACCCACTGGTTAATCAATAATTGGAATAATCTGTTGTGTTGATTACAAATGACTATTTGAAAAAAAAATCATAAACTTGCTTGGACACATTATGCTATGAACATAGCAGATAGATATTATAATCACAATATAAAGTCTTTTAACATATGTCTTAAGTTTACATACTAACTTCAATCTGATGGTAATTAAATTATTGATCTTCCAATTTTTTGAATTTCATGTACTATTTATTTTTTAGTGTATTTGTAAAATGATTTACTTCATAAAATAAAAAATTATGTGGAAATAATGCATAAAAATGAGTAAAATGATTGATTATATTTATATATTGAATTATATTTTTTTATAGATTTTTAGTTTAATAAACAATAAATTAAGAGATTATGTCAGTGTAAACAGAGATAACTTTAGCTTTTGATGTTGCTAGGAAACTATCAATTACTACTAAGTGAAAATTATCCTGAGGCTGTGTAAGTTTTTTCATTAACCTACAATATATATATATAGTTTATTTAGCTACAGGGCAAATAAAATATACATATATAGTTCGTTTATTAAGTGTGTGGATGTTTTTTTCCAAGGTCATTTTTAATTATTTATAAAGTAAACATTATAAATCTTTATATTTCATCAAAGTATTTAATTCTTCCATCATATACATAAAATAGGGCATTTATTGGTTTATATGGTTTTCAGTTTGTGCTTCTTAAGTCAAAAGCTGCTAAATTCTATTTTTAAAGGTGTTATCAACAATTATCAAGAATTATTTACAAATTATTAATCATATTCTAACAGTATATTGTAAGATCAACTGCAACCAGCCTTGCTGCTGAGTCTGAAAAACAAAATTATCTAGAATCTCAAACAAATAATTATTGTGCTATAATTTTTTTTCTGTTGTTTGAGATGTTCTCTGACTGAACATTCTAATGTTGTGCAGTTAAACTATGTCTTGGATTAATAGTAAATTTTTATCTACTAAATAGCTTTTTTACATAATTTCTGTGAAGTTAATAGTATTTTAATATTCAATAGAGGGCAATATGATAGAGTGTGAGTTTTACTTTTAAAATAGAGAGCAATTGTACCTAAAAACTTGATCAGATTGTTTTTACCTCAAGCAGGAGACTAGTATCTGCTGTAAAATAAGCAAGCACTGAGAAAGTTATTCTCAAAAGATTTGCATGATTTCTGAAAGCATTTCAGCAATTTTAGGTCCATCTATTGATAAATAAAAAATGAATATAGTTCAATAGCATTTTAAAGTAAAGTGAATTGCATCAGGGTTTAGATTTTTGTTATAATAGGTGTTCAATGTGCAGTATTTCCTCTGTTATTTAGATGAAATATTGGGCATGCTATCTTTTGGGGGAAGATTAGCAATTAAACTCATCTCTAGTCTTTGAAAAACATTAAAAAATTGTATATTTATTAAGATATTTTTTTAGGAAGGATCTACCAAATCAGTCTTATTAGCACAGATGAATTGTTACTTCTAGAAGTATATCAAATATGATAGGAGAAAGTACTAAAGCCTGTAGAAGCTCATTCTGTGAATATTTTTTATGATTATTTAAAAGAATAGACTATATTAAGTGCTCTAATCTTTATTATTAGCTTTAGTTATCAACAGATACTAGATGGTAGAATTATTGAAAAGCATTTTGTGAAAGCTTATTTAGAGAATATGTTTTTAATATTTTTTCTGCATAATTTTAGAAGTGAACTATTTTTCAAAAACTGAGTCCTAACCTGAGGCCAGATCAATAAAAATAGCAGTAATCTTTAATTATTTGAGATTTCGTTTTAAAGGTAGATAAATAAATATAAAAACTAAGCACATTATTTTTATCCTCGTACAACTCTTAATAGAAAGGAACACATAGTATCAGTATTTTTTAATAATTGTTAGATTTATAGTTTTAAATTTGCTATATATATATAGTCAAATTTTTAGAAATTATGCTGTATTGATTTTGAATTTCTGAAAATATGTTATCTATTCCTGCAATATTCCTGATTTAAACAGTCAAGAGTAAGTCTTTATTCATCAATATCTAATGGTCTTATTAGGTTTTTGTTAGAAGAACGTTATTAAAGAAAAGCCTATGGTTCTAATTTAGCAATACTTTTACCACTTCTATCAATCTTAGGTATAGAAATCTGATTCACGAAACTGATGGTCTCATTGACTGAAACAATGTCAATTTTTAGAAGTTTTTTTATAATAATATATTTACATTTATCAGAATTTTCTATTTCTCTGATAGATATGCATTCATTGCTTTGTGTTTTTGATGCATGAATTCTTTAGAAGCTATAATGAGTTTGATAAAATGCATTATAGTAAGAGAGAATAGATGGGATTCAATCATTATTCCTTTAAAGATCTTCATCGTCTTGACCTCAATAAAGATTTTTAAAAAAATATTTCTGGAAATATAAATTTATGTATTCTAAGGCTGATGGGACATGAATCATACATTAATTGACCAGCAATAAACAATTTATTTTGTTTAACAAATATCAATCACTGTTACCTTCCTGAATAGAAGATTTCTCCTCTTTTTTTGACATACAAAGTAAGTATGTCTGTTTTAAAGCAATCCATTCTAAATAGGAGTGCTTTATTTTGGAGCTTGCAAATATTAAAAATATAAATTATCTAATTAAATAATGATTGTTTTGCACTTCTAAATGGTTTGAAATAATAATATTCATACTTTCTATTTCTTCAATAACTAATATAAGGATAAAAATTGTAAACATTAATATGTCTTAGATCAACTCTGTGGTATTCTGTCATTTTATAGATAATTGCATTTTTAATTTGATATCCCATCAACATTTATTTGAAGTAATTTTACAGTCTTTTTTAATTAGAGAGAAAATTTGTAAAGAATATACTTAGAACTCATAGGAATAATAGGTGAAAAATATGATAAGAATATTATAATAAAAGAAATGCACCGAGTTATTGATAAAATAAGTGAAAACAAAAGTGATAGCTATATTGATCTGCTACTAATAAATTATATTATTGAAGTAATAGTTTTAATAGAGGAAGAAGTAGTTCATAAGAAAATTGATTTTATAGATCCTTCAAATCTTTTGCATGTAATAAGTCAGAAATGTTTGATTTTGATAAATAAATAGTTGAGATAAACTCAAAGTTGTGACATTGCAATCTTAGAATTTAAATTTGAAGATGGTAATGATAAATTATAGAATAATTTATACTTGTACATTAAGCTAGTGAGAAAAAGAAATCTAGAATAGAATATAATCAAAGCTTTCCCCCTTTTAGTGAAAATCATCAAATGAAAATTATCTGAAAAGAAGTTTGGACTTTTATCATTAATATTTATAATGCCAAGCATCACAGTAGTATTTTTTTAAAAAAATAGTTTGATTCATTTTTATTTTAACCTTTCATTAATAAACTATAATAGAAACTTGAAAACCTTAGAAAAATATAATGATATTAATTCACATTTTAAACATTAATTTATATTTTACTTCTATCTTCACACTTCTTAAATATAATAAGTACCATGTTTTTTCTCTTTTTTTGACATGTGTATGGCAATATATATATATATAGTGTTTTGCCTGTTTTAACAATGTTAAATAGTTGTGGGATAATAATATGTTTTATATCTAAAAACAAAGAGATATATTTTTTATCTATGTACAATGAACTAGTTACTATTGAATTGAGAAAGATTATGAAATAATAAGATTATCAAACCATTTATTCTATGGCATGTTACCATTGCAATTTTTCAGTAAAAACAAATCATTGTTATATAATATTCAAATACTCAAATGGAATGCAACAATTTCATTGTTAATTAATCAATTTTTCAGTTATTAATTGCAATAGTAGTTTAATAATTTTTGTCAAAAAAAGATTTATAATGTTATTTTATTTTTTAAATACAATGATTTTGATGACTTAAACATTATTAATAGTTTAATAATATCATTTTATTAAAGGCTGAATACATAAACAACTAGCATAAGATGGAGCTAGTATATCAACTTGTATGGTTAACTCCACCATTTTTGCCATATTCTTTTGGGATATGTTATTTGTTGACTGTGTTGGTATCATCAAGCTTAGGAAGATCTTTGATAAAATAAACATTTTCATATTTTATACCATGATTTGAACTTTATGATCTCGCAGGTTGGCCTTGAATAATAAATACAAATAAAAAATCTGATATGATGATCTAGTTGAGTAGCAAGTTTATAATAATAATCTGTTTAAGATTTAACTTGAGATGCTAATATTGATTAAAATATTTATTGAAAGGCTGAATAAGCAGTGTTTCTGACAGCAAGATATGCATCATAAAATAATGGGATAGCTCAGTTGTACTTTATCTATTTGATGCTTAATAATATAATAGATTTGTTTCCTTGCCATGAATATTTCAGTTTAAAATTTAACATTCATCTGTTATTTTATAAATATCTTACTTCTCACTTTTATAAGCAAATTAATCAAAATTATTTTTCATTTTAGTGATAATAATCTTTCTAAGATTTATATTTTCTTTAAAAAAATATGCACAAAATAGATTTAAAAAATTAAAAAACAACAACAACCACTTTATACCATGATGAAAAATTAGATAATAAATTTATCTGAAAATATTTAAATTTTTTTTTTTTTTATCCAATGGCTAATGTTTTCAGAAAATACCATATACTTTGATCTCCTGTAAGATCATTATTTTAACATTGTTTAATGAAAAGTAATATTACTATCACCAAGCCACAAGTTTTTGATAATTAAAAATCATAATGCAATCATAGAGCAGTGAAAAGAGCATTATTCTCAATCACTCACATATCATTTAAAAATTTAAATAAATAAGACTATGTGCCTAAAATGTGACAATAGGGATCTCTACTATTGCATTTTAGGCACATAGTCTTAAGATTATAGCCTTAATATATATATATATTAATTACATAATGAGTATGCACTTTATAAATTATTAATTACAACATTAAAGTTAAATAAATTAAATCAAAACTAAAATTTCATTGAAACTCATTGAACAGATTAAGATTAAAATACTTTAAAATGTTGTAATAATCTAAATAATAATTATTCTAAAATCCTATGTCTAATGGAGATGGGCACAAATGAAATAAATTAGAATTGTTTTCATTTATTATTTGTAATTCTTTAATATGAGCAGCATATATTTATTTTATATTAGAATAGCAGTGAACTTTTGTTCAGAATCATCTTTATGTTAGCATTAGTAAACAAAAAAAAATATCCCCAGGATCATTTCTAGTTAATTGATCTGATTTGGAAGCATTTGTATTGCACATATCCAATGGGTATCATCTAGGCATGCTATTTGAGCTAGTGGCTTATTTTTTTTCAAATACTATAATATTTATTGCAGATGTAATATTTCGTTTATTCTTAGCAAATATTTGCATTTCTTTCAATAAAAAAAAGACTTTAATATTTGAAGAGATTTACTTCTGGTCTGCAGGCTAACTAGATATTTTTTGGCACAATACTAACATAATTGGAATTGATGTAGCACCTTCAAACAGTTCAATTAAGTGAGTTTCCCAAGTTTTTGTTTAAAGGTCATCATGGCTTGTAATTAAAGTCATTCTTGAAATCTTGAATAATTTAATGAATTAAATGAGGAAAAAGTAAATTACAAATCAAATATTTGCAATTTTTTTTGTTAATAATGAATGATTAATGATGGGTTTCTTTTATACTACCAGTAGTGAATACTCTTTCATGAGTCTTAGCTCCAGTTATTTATCTGAGACTTTTCCACCTGTAAATTTATAAATAGTCAGTCTATTTAGGTAAGCTTAAATAATGTAGAGTAAGAGCATAATTTAGCAAAGAATAGTGTATGTTTCACTTTTTACTATCAACATTTATCTATATAAATGAAACTTATAATTGTAGGTGCTTATTTAAAAGTTATAGTTTAAATAATAATTGTTCATTTTATATATTATTAATGAATTCATATTTATCTAATTTTATAATTTTATCCATAGTACAAAATATTTGATTTAAAAGGCTTGTAAAGTGAAAATAAATTGAATCATTTGACACAACAATGACTGTGCCTTTGAATATCTTGGATATCTAAACAAAAAAATATTCAGTTTGAAAAAATACAATTTATATGTTGTGTTGGCTATGATTAATCTAATTTCTGAAAAAAAAAAAAA
The DNA here is from genome assembly GCA_028023455.1 of Epiperipatus broadwayi. NCBI lineage: Eukaryota > Metazoa > Onychophora > Udeonychophora > Euonychophora > Peripatidae > Epiperipatus > Epiperipatus broadwayi. The sequence goes on along the minus strand of JAQFVV010000008.1, from coordinate 10,080,331 downwards.
AAATCTCAATAAAGTGACATAAAGTACAATGGATAATTATAACTGGCATTTACTTTGAATTTAAAAATAAATAATAATAAAAAATTTATTTCAAAAGAAAAACTCATTCATTTTATTTCTTTTCATTATTTTTTTTTTAATTAATCAAAATAAAAATTATTTTCAAATAAATAAATTCAATATATCTGTAGATGGTCTTTTATCTCGTAAGTCGATTTTAAAATAATATACTGCTCAAAAAAAAAAAAAAAGATTTCAATTAATTGTGTTTGATTTTTATTTATTTATCTACTCCCTCCCCCTATTTATGATTTTTAAAAAAACCTCTAATTAATTTACTAAAGAACAAAAGTATAATAATTATTAAAATTTTTATTTAGAAGTAAAAATAATTCATCTATTACAATAATTTGATCCAATTATTCATTTCTTTTGTTTTGTTTTGCATAATAAGATTTTAAAACTAACAGACAGCACTATATATAAAAAAATGGATCAGTAGAAATGAGCATTTACTTCCGGGGAAGTTAGAATATAGTACTGGTTCATTTTATTTAAATGCAACTTGTAATTTAATTTATTTTACGATCATTTTGAATATACAATAAACAAGTGAAGTTCATTTACAGCTATCTCTAGTGCTAAATTAAAAATAAGGTATATTTTACAATTATCATATTCTATTGTAATTTGAACTAAACAAGTTCAAATTTTCAAAGCAATGTTTTGCTGAGGCCGAACCACCAGCTTATTATGCTGTGGTAAAGTTTAAAATACAATGTGAATAATGATTTCTTTAGAATAATGTTCATAGAGTGAAAATAAAATATATTATTATAATTTATAAGTGCTCTGAGGTGAAAAAACTGGAGGTTTAGCTTTAGTAAACCTATTTTACAGAAGTTTGGTCTGTTTATGTTATTGATTGCTAATATTCATAATACACTGTACTTTAAATTGAATATAGAAGAATGGTAAGTATATTTATGATGTTATCATAAATATTCTTAGCGTCTTTATTAAAATGTCATATATATGCAGAATAGACATAATATTTGAAACAATTATTATATTATAATGTATTGGAAATTAAAATACCTATTATTGAAACTTTTTTAAAAGATAAAAACAGTCCTAGGAAGATAGTATGAAATATCTCTAAGAAGTTTATGCAAATTACTGTAAAAAAAATAATGCATCTGACTGAATAAATGAAGTTATTCTAGAATCAACTGCTAGAACACAATGCTTAATGAAAATAACATAAATCTGAACACAAAAGTTTAACAAACAGCTATTATAATTCTCAAAAGGAAAACATTTATGACATATGTATAACAAAAGTTAAAATATGAAAGATATAGTAAACCTAAGCATCGTGTAATATGATTGGATGAATTATCATTTTTCAAACATTAGAAGAGTTTATATCCGATCAGCAACTATCTTATTCCTTCTATAAAACATAATGGCAAAACTAAAATAATTGGAAATCACATAATAATATTCTCTTGCCCTTATAATGCCCATAGATCATTTGAATATTTTGAAAGACCATATTTAGATGCAAATTTATTTTGAAACAACTGTAGCACAATATTGCTCTAATTTATACATTCCATATAATCAAATATTGTTTGAAAAATATGAGAATTATCTTTAACATCTCCCAATATCTGTCTGAACATTATTGGTCTTTTTTCTATATGTTACCATTATATGCAAGAAGATAGAATTACGAGCAAGTGAAGTGAAATGGAGATTTTTATCAGAAAAAAAAAATTTAATAGATGTTGTAAAAGCATATTTAAGAATGAAGAATACATCTTCTGAAATATGAATACAAGAAGATAAATAAATGTGGATGATGATAAAAAAGGAGGAGGTGCAAAATATTATTATTATGAAAGCTATTTTATTTAAAAGATCATAAAGAATATATGTGAATCAGAATCAAATTGGTTAAAGAAAAATTGATATATGGCAATTACTGAAAGTAAAAATGATGAGAAAGAGTAGAAATGAGTTGACATTTGAAGTGTTTGTTTAGGTATATAAATGATTATAGAAAAAATAATGATAAAATATTGATTATAGATGAATAAAGCTGATAGTTATGGGAAATGTGAATGAGGCTTTGTGGAAAAGAATATATGAGAAAGAATCAAAATTGAAAATCTGAGTAATATATGTAATGATGAGAGTTTTTATGATCAAGACAGAATTTAATTACACTATTGATTATGTGATAGTAGGCAAAGTAGAATTATATATAAGTAAAATTAAATTGTTGGGGAAAAAGAAAAAGGGTATAATAATATCGATTATAATTTTAAATTGATAAAACACAGAATTTTACAAAAAAGATTTACAGTAATTGTTGGAAAAAAATGTATAAAGTCTAAATTGAATCAGTATAACAATGTAGTGAAAAGAATTGTGAAGGATAATAATTTTAAAACTCACAAAGAGTGAACATATTAGTGGAGGGAAAATGTAAATGAGTAGTTAATGAAAGCTAATAGGACTAACAATAAAAAAATGGAAGATGGATACTTTAGAAAATGCAAAAGAAGGAAAACTAAAGAATACAAAAATGTTATTAAGAAGCAACTAAAAGAAGTGGATATAAATTTTAGATGAAACAGCTAGTTTTTAAAGAATATAATTTAAAATAGTGGGTGAACTTAATTAACAGAGAAGACTAATAGTTTAGGAAAAATTTGAAGATACACGATAAAGAGAAATAAATAAAAAGCTTATTAAATGCAGAAAGAAAGGATTTGAGAATTTAAAAGAACTAAAAAATATATTAAAATTGTAATAAAAACATTGGGCGATAGGGAATTAATAAGTGATTCCAATTAATTAGCTTAAATTCATAAAAAGATATATGGCTAGAGTAATGGATTCATGCAATAGATAGATTTTTTTTAAAAAAAAGCAAGAGGACAATGACATAGGAAAGCATGCAAAAATTGCTTTAAAAAAGTGTTAATGAAATTTCAGATGAATGGAAACTGTAAAAATTAAATCAGTATATAAATGAAAGTAAAATTATTTACATATATATTAATGGATAAGGTCAAGACTTGGAAGTGTATAAAATCTTAATGGGAATTCAGGGAAAGGAAAAGGTAATAATTTAAGTAATTCAGATGATTGAAATCTTTTATAAAGAAAAATAAACCTTCACGTATTGCATTGCTAGATATTTAGAAAAAAAACAGGATGGACAGAAATAATTTGTGAAAAAATTTTAAAAAGTGTAATTGGGAAATATAAAATTAATCAAAGGTTAATATTAATGAGTAATTCTGTTAAAGTGGAGATGACTTCTTTGTTTTTCTTTGTATCTAAGAGAATTGTAAATTGAAATAAAAAGATTAGGAATATGATCAGAATTCTTACAATAAAAGCCAGGAGAATATGTAATATGATTGTTTTTTTTTTTATGGTGATAAAGCTTTTTTTTTTGCAAATAATGTAAAAGATAGAAAGCTATTGTTAGAGATATTTACAAAGGTAGAAAAATTAGATTCCACAAGAAAAAATAAATCAAAGATAATAATAGGAGGAATAAAACTGAAAAATGAAAGAAGAATGAAATAAATTTAAAATCTAATTTGTTTATATATATATATATAGCCATTAGAAAACAGTCAACACTTAGACAATCCCAATATTGATAACAATCTCAAACTGTTGTCAAGGCAACCTCCTTTTAACAATAAAGGTGGAATATACATATATAATAAATCATTATAGAACCTAGTTTAATATTTGAAAATGGAACCCTTTGTATTGCTCAGAAGACTCAAAATTTTTAGATAGAATTAAAACTAAAGTAGATAAATATGTATTATGTTATGGATTATGGACAGCAAATGAGATTAGTAAAAAAATATATTTTTTAAAAAAAGGAGTGATTTTTTTTTTTAAATAATGGAAATAAAACAAATTTAAAATGTTTGTAAGATTTCAATATATGAATAAAAATAGATTATTAAAAATGATGTTTAATCAGATTATATGGGAGAACAACATCTTAGATAAAAAGTGTTTTACAATATATAAAAGTAATAGAAAAATAATTTATTTATATATATATAAAGTCTGAAAAAATGGAAGTATTAGAGAAAGCTTACTGTTATTTGATGCAAATGTGACAATTGTGGATATCAATAAAAGAAATCAAAAATGAAAGACTATGAATTGAATTCATATAAATGAATGTGGAATAAAATATTGAACATTTATTTTTGAAGTTTAGAAGAATAAAGAGAAAAATTATATGGAGATTGAAATAGATATAAAAGAAATGAAAAAGTGAACGTTTTTTAAGGTGTTTATGATTAGAAATAGGGAATATTGTAATGAAATTATTAATAGCTTTTATTAAAATGAAGTAGAAGAAAAATGCTAGGAGAATGATTTTTCAATAGACATTAAGAAATAAATGAATCTATTATGTTAGGTAAAGAGTCTAAGCTTATTCAGACTTTATCTAAGGAAATAATTTTGTACCACATTATTACAAGAAATCAACATTTCTGAGCTACAGTGTTCATGAGTAGGTATGGTGATTCTTCCAGCTGTAATAACAGCTTGCCTCGAGTCAGCTTTAGTACTAGCAGCTTCCAATCCTAAATGTGAACTTGTTTCACTGTGTCTGGAGAATAATCACTAATGGTTCAGGTTAGCAAGAGTTTTCTTACATATAGGGAGAATCAGGTTACTGTTATTCAGCTTTAACAGTTGTTCTCTGTCCTTATCTTCAAAAAAGTTAACTATTTATTGCCAGATTCTCAACCATCATGGAAACATTTGGATTCAGGGTTCATCATTGCCTACTGACCTGTTCTTGCCATTGACTTTGTGTTATTCCTTTATATACACATTGGTTAGTGGCAATGAAGGTTCAATCTGATCATGATAAGAAAAGAATCTGGACCAGTTCATTGTTTGAAGACAAAGTGAGATATGACATTCCCTTCCCCTAGTTAAAATTAGCCCCGAAGAATGAAGTCATGCTGGTGCACTGGAAGATGTCTTCTCTGCTTTGTTGCCTCTTCTGATTTGGTAATGTTTTCAGTAAGCTCACTGTTGTCATCATTTGGTTTTTTGGAATTAAAAATTCATTACTCCTGTCTGGTAATCCATCACTGGTAGATTGTGACTGTTTCATCTGATGAGGTTTTGCTGAAAGCTGGTCTTGGAACTGTAGGTTTGACAACTGGTTGATGACACATCACTGTTGGCTTGCAACTTTAGTCATATATGATGCTTTCTGTGATAATAAGGTTGTTGTTCATCAGAAGTTTCAAGCACCACTGTTTATGATCTTTTGACTTTGATTATGATTGCTATAACTTATTCAGTAGTTTCTTTAAACATGTGGCAGAGGATGTGAGAACCTATCTGATTTTTTGCAGTTTAGTCTTGAGCATTATTTTAGGGATCATTCTAGACTATTAATTACTTCTGGGCAGACCCTGTTTGAATTTATTGTTGGGAACTGATTCAGTTTAGTCACTATAAAACCTGAGTGAACCAATCACATCCTAATAAATTGCTCTGCTTAACAGCACATATATCAAGAGACAATATCTATTTTTATTGGTCATTGTAACTTTCACTCTTGCCTGACCCAAGAGTGATACTAAATTACCTTGGTAATTAATGGTTTTTTTGCTGCTAGGATACAGCCAAAGTTTATTATTCTTATTAATGACCTTGTTTGATACTATAGACACTGCAGACCATATATCTAGGTACATTGTGACTGGCACATCATTAATAAGGATTCTATGTTTGAAAATAGTCATCATTTCTCACATTGTTTATGCAGGCAATTTGTTGTTTTTTTGACTTTAAATTGCCTTTTTTGCCTTTTAAAATGAATTTTCAATTGTGTCATTAGCTACTTATTGTTTTCTTTTAAAGAAAGCATTTTTGTGTGACAATATGCTTGCAATAAGTGCACACTATATCACAATGTGGATGTGTGGGCATGTGTCAGTTCATTACATCTGTAACAACACTTTTCACTCATTGTTGATTTCTTTGAGTGGTTTGTTGGGTGATTGATTGAACCAGTGTTCTGCTCAATATTTTGAAATATTATAGTTTTTTTCAATAGCTTTGCTTGACTAGTTGTTGATTCTGCTAGTATTGCTTGAGACAAAGTGGATTCAATGGTTATGTCAGGATCCATTAAGAGCTTGACTCTAAAATTATGATTATTCATCCTGCAAATAAAACAATCTCATAGAACTTCATTAAGGAGGTCTTTAAAATCACATTTTAATGCTAATGAATGTATTCTAACAGCAAAATTTATAGCTTTTTCTTCTTTTTTTTTGTACACAAAGATTGAAACAAAATCCCTGCATTATCATTAGATGTTTTGGATTGAAAAAGTTGGTTAATAGAGACAATAACTTGCCAGAATCTATGTCAGCCAGTATCTCTGACATTTTTTGTGATTTAAAGACCTTGTAAACCTGGCATCCAATTATTAACATAAAAATGGCTAATTTTAATTTAGGTCTTTTGATTTGATTAGCCTGTAAATAAAAGATTATTCAGTCTTTATAGTTTGGTCAATTCTCTGGATAGGCTGGATCAAAAGCTTCCATTGGTCCAATGTTAACCCTTTTTATTTTTTCCCATTTTAATGTCACTAGAGAAAAAATTACTTTTATTTATGTGAGTCATTGCTTGAAATGATCTTTTAATGTTTATTTGATGGGCTACTGTTTGCATGTCAGTTTCTGATAAAGATAAAATCTAACAACCTACTGGGAGGAGTTTCTGCCTTTATTACTAAAATTAATCACTCTCATTTGATTTTACAAAGTTTTATTGATATATCAATAATATTGCAGCCCAATTTCTTCTGAATAATGACAAAATCTAATGACCCACAGGGGCAAGATTTTGTTGTGGGGTAAAATAATTTTTATCCTGTTGACTGTGCCAAGTCTGTTGTGTTTAGTCATGATTATACATATAAACACAAATGAGTATACATAAGTTTTATAATATATTTATTAATAATATTTAGATACAAACATATACTCAATTTGCAATTGGTATTTATAGATGGATACACTCTGCCTGATACTGTTCACAAGGTATAGTTCTCAGTTCTAGGATGAACTGATTTCTACCCACTTCCATTATACTTGACAGTCTGCCTCATGAGTAAATATGATTATTCTTCTGGATGTAATGACAGCTTCCCTTGAGTCAGCTTTGATTCTAACAGCTTTCTGTTCTAAACATGGACTTACTTTGCTGTGTTATCTATTAGCTTAAATAGCCATAATCTGGAGAATGGTCACTGCTGTTCATGTTAGCAGGAGTTTCCTTTGACTGTATAAGAAGAACCAGACTACTATTATTCATGTTTAACCATTGTTCTCTGGCTTTACTTTCAAAAAGCTGTCTGTTTATTGTCCGATCCTAAACCTTCATGAAAATATTCAGATTCAGTGAGCATCATTGCTTATTGAACTGTTCTTGTCTTTGTCTATGAATTATATATATATATTGGTTAGTGGCAATGAATACTCAATCCAATCACAATAAGAAAGGAATCTGCACTAGTCCATTATTTGAAGGCAACGTGAGATATGACGCATAGTCTCTCAGTGAATTTAAGGTTTTTCACCATATAAAAAAATCTTTTCTGAATACTATTTTTAATGTTCTATAATTTCTGACCACATAGCAAACAAACAAGTCTTGAAGTAAATGATAGGCATTATGCTATTTCAATGCAAGCACTGCAATTTTTCCTTTATTTTATTCCAATTTTTTTATATCTATATTATGGGCTAAATGACTAATATATCATTCTACATAATGGCTTGTTGTAATGTATAATGATATAAATCACTCTACTTTATGTGTAATAACCTATTTAATCATGTTACATATTCATTTCATCCTAATACATTAAATAATCTATATGTTATTTTTATTATGCATTTTATAATTTATTACACTAATGTTGATTATATTTTCAATATTAAAAAATATTTAATTTTGAGATTTTTTATTTTAAAAGATCACCCTTAATTTTGTTTATATATTCAATATATTTTCAGCAATAGACTTAAAAAAGTTAATCATGAGTACCTATGGGAAGGATCATGTTAAAGGTTTTAGAAATGGCTATTCATTATCAAAAATAAATTAAATGTAAATGTGAAAACTCAATTTTTAAATTCCAACTTTTGTATAAAATTTATTAGAGAATTATTTATACATCCTACAGAATGTCTACGAATTTTTTAGTTATATCAGAAAATCAATATTTTTAGCATAATTAATTTTTAAGTGATGAAATGACTAAATTATTTATTTAGCTTTCAGACATTGTTGAGCATAAACAAGTTTTCTTTCCCTCTCCAATTTTAATTTTTGTGAAGTTTTTCTTGCATATAACTACAAAAGCATATGCAGTTTGTTTGTTTTTTTTTAAAAAGGATTAAATGTGAGAAAGTCTCTAGAAAGTTACAAGGTATACACGTGAATTGTTCTCTGCCTGAAGATTGATTGAGATAACTAGGCAATTGAGTTTCGCGCGACCACTAACACTTCAAGCTATTTATTTTAATGCTTTATTTTTGCTCTTAATGTTAATTTGATATACATATTTCAAGTCACTAGATTTTCAAAGTAATATTTTTCAATTAAATTAGAAATGCACTTTCAAATTATTTCTTTTTAAAAATATTCCAGAGTTAAATATTAGAAAATCAATGAAAATTTCGTCATTTGATGAAAATATAGTACAATTCACAATTTTAAAAAAAATATTGAATTATTAAATATCTATTCTGATTGATTCTTTTATTATGAGCCCACAATATTTTGTCATCTCTGTAAGTGGTTGATTTTTCATAATTCTTTGCTGGTTCAATATCTCATTGTTTCACTAAAACTTTTCTAGGTATCTGACTGATCCATTTTTGTGATTTCATAATTACTTACATTTTTTAGGTCTCCAACTGATTAATTCATTGTGAATTCCTTTACTATATCTTCAGATATCTTCCTTTTTATTTATTTTTTCTTTTGTCTGCAGTAAAGCTATTTTTTTCTTTATGTAACTCCATGTTCAAATGCTTTTTGTAATATATTTTAAAATGCTGGTTCTCAGGAAAAAATGTTCAAGTTTTAAGTTTGGCAATATATTTTAAGACTGATTTCAGATATTTTGGGTATGATTAGTAAACTTAAAGTATCACTCCAAAAATATTGATAATACTAATATTGAAATACTTTGCCAAAATCTTGAACAATAGGATCATACAGTATTTCATATATTAAACTCACCTTTTTAAACTTTTGTTTTGGAGTATATAATGCATTAAATGGGGCATAGAGTTCATACGAATGTGATATTTTTCCCACCAGCAATGAAAATTTCTCATATCTAAACATTTTTTATTTTATTTTAATAGTTATTTTATTGACACTATGACCAACCCAGATTACTGTGAATCCTTTTCTCTCTAGTTAATATTAGCTAAATATCTATATAACAACTACCATTTGATAGCTATCAAGATTGGTTATAGAAAGTTTTTTTGCTAAAAATGGACAGATTCAAATTCTTTGTTGTGGTCATTGCAGATCAAAGCATTTATCACTATGTTATAAAATATTCTCTTAAAGTGAGAGTTCTATCTTATTTCTTAACTAATTTTTATTTATTTATCTTTTTGTGATTCCTATTATTGGACTGAACATGAGAATATTTTTTAAAAACTATTTTTGATCATAAAAAATTCATATGTAAAGAAATACTTCAAAAAATAATATTTTCAAAGTTTTCAAGTATAATAGAAAATGATTTGATGTTGAAATCAAAACAAGAGTATATATTGTCTTATTCAAAGATGGCAATTTATAAAATTCAAACTATAAACAGGATTATGAGTATCATAAGAATACAGTCCTAAAGCAGGCAAATATCACTTTTAAAAAATTCTAAAAATTATCAGTTTATACTGTTGTTGGACATAGTTTATATTAATGTTCTAATCTACTGAAACATTTAATTAATGATTGTATAAATACCTACAAAGCATGAACTTATACTATGAATGTTCTGCTATCTTTAGTGTTAGATATGAATATCAAATTCCACATATTTGCAATACTTTGATCTATAGTTGTCTTATATTCATTTGATTCACAAAGTTTCCATTATGGAAATAGATCCTGTTGTCAATTTATTTTTGGTTTTGGTAAGGAGATATTTGATATCTTACTGATTTTCCTCCATCACTAAAAAAAATACATTGTAGAATATAATTTTTTTCTAAAAAGTAAATTATCTATATACTTGTGGCATTCATGAAAAGATCCAGGCTGTTTTTAAGTAATTTATAGCTAAATGAAATCATTTTATATTGAAACATTGATTTTTAAATATATATATATTTTAGGTGTGTGATTTTAAAACATCTATTTTTAAATATATATATATTTTAGGTGTGTGATTTTAATAGATCTATGTTATGTGCTAGTCAATTTTGCTATATAAATTTATTACAACCATTCAGTGAGAAAAATAGATTTTAATAAGAAGTGTGAAATAATATTCTTGAAAGTATATTGATTAGACTAGCTTCCATATTTTAAACCATTCATTTATTTTAATTAAATATTTAAAAAATATCACTATTTAAACTAATTTTTGAATCTATTTGATCCCTTTTCTCTTTGTCACATATTCTTTTTTTGTACATATGTAATATGTATATAGGACCTATGCTCAAAGATTAAGACTAAGGTGTAAAGATAAATATACATGAAAGAGTAGAATGCTATTATGATATTCCTATTAAAATAAGACCATTCAGGTTTCTTTTAGATGTCTTACATTATACAAATGAATGAATGTTATGTTTTATAAGAATTTGAACTGAAAAATCAAATTCTTAGTTTTTAACATTATTTAATCAAGCAAAACATTATTCAATCAAGCAAGTTATTGACTTAACTTTCCAAATATTTTTTTTCTCATGTGTCATAGCATCAGCCGGGAAGTGAACCCACTAACCCGGGACAACTGCTTGTAAAGCAGCTGTCACTGACCTCTCGACCACCAATGCTTGACAACTTTCCAAATATTTCAGGCTGATTTCTCAGATGAGAGCAGAATTTAAAATATGTGAATAACTGGAAGATTTTATCATAATAAATCATATATAGGTTTGGTGAAATTATAAATAGGCATTAAATTTATTTATTTATTACTTGATTATCATTAAAGAAAAATTACTCCTGGTTTTGATTAGTTAGTTTTATAAATATGATCACCAACTTGCAGCTATTTATATTATATATATACACAATCATCATCATTTTCAATCTTATTGAACAACTGTAGGATGGTCTTTCCAAGTTCAATCCATCTTCTCCAATCTCTAGCCTCTCTTCTCCACATCACCCCAGCACAATTTCTTATTTTATCCATCCATCTTACATATATATATATCAACAGTAGAATTTGAGTTCAAATCTTGTGATTTTTTAAAAATTTAATATTGATTGTGTTATCCTAACAATGATATATATATATGGAATTATGGGTTGGCATAATTGAATGATATTGAATAGAAAAAGTATATTCTGATTAAAATATTTAATTTGTTTAAAGTTATATTTAAATATTAATTATTCTCTGCAAAACAAAGGAGTAAGAATGAATGTTATCATTTTTTTTATGTAACATGAATACATTTTTGTATACCAACTTATAAAATTATGTATATTCTTGTAAAGACACTTTAATAACAAAAAAGATTGATTTGTTAGAAAAGAAATTAAAAGAATGAATGAGCATATGGGCTTGATCCGAAAGAGGTTAAATACTATGACAGCATGACAAGGAAACTGGATAATATAGAATATCTCTTTTCAAAAAGAAAGAAAAAGAACAAGAATTCCAAATTTTATTTAATATATACTAACAATTTAGTAATATAAATCTACAGGATAAGCTTACAATTTACTTTGAACCATGATGAACAAGATGGGGTGAAAAATAAAACTTCTGCCCTGTCATAGTACCCAGTCTTTTTGTGCCAAAATCTAAATACAGTAACATCAAATTAAAATTTGTCTCATAGTGGTAAAAAAAAAATTTAATAAATTAATGAAATATAAATTCATAAAATCGCTTAAAGGAATAAGCAATTACATTACTAATATACAACAGTAATTCATGGAAAAGCATGCTAAATGCAAATAAGAAATATAATCTTAAATTTAAAAGTAGTCATCAAAGTTTATAATTCTAAAATTGGACACTCATATTTGATATATATATAATGGAACATCATAGGATCAGCAGAAGATTAAAAGAATATTGAACTATAATTTTTTTTTATGTTTGTTTATAAATATAAATACAAATATACTGTACTTTTTTTTTAATCATTAATAAATACTACACTTAGTTGACATACTTTACAAATATTTTATTTAAATATTTATGTTGATTGTATGTATATTATTCAGTATTCATATATATATTTTGTGTCCAAAAGAAGATGTGTAAACTGTTAACAGTATCTATTGGGAACCACTATTCTCATTATTATTTCATTTAATCAAAAGTATGCCTACTTGTCTCATCATATATATAATCTGTGGAAATAATTGGTTTGGTAAATATTTTAAAGATATTTGTAATAAAAATGTATTCATATAATTGCGAAAGATAAACATAGTTTTATAAAGTGGTGAGTGAATCAAGCATTCTATCTAAAGTTATTTAACAAAATATATTAATTTTACTAAGATTATACTGATATATAATCTAGTTTGTTTTCCATGAATTGTTTACAACATATGTTAATACAACTCTAGAAATAGTTTATTAAACACTATACTTTATTATCTGCCAACTAAATAATATACTGTTCAATAAAATACTTATTTATTTGAATAATATTTGTCTTATTTTGTTGTTGTTGTTGTTGTTGTTGTTATTATTATTATTATTATTATTATTATTATTATTATTATTATTATTATTATTATTATTATTATTATTATTATTATTATTATTATTATTATTATTATTATATTAAGTGAATTTCATTTTGCAATTTCATTTTTTTTTTTTAGTCACTCGTGAATTATCTCCATTATCACTAGCCATCTATATTTGCATATTATATATTTATCATATGTACCTGGCCTATGAAAAGGCCATCATTTTTTTTAAATTGGTTGCTTTAACAAATTATTTTAAAGATTTTAATATTATATAAATAAATGTAGATTTTGTACCTGGCCTGAAAAGCCTTCATTTTTGTAGTAGTTTTTTTAATTGGTTGCTTTAATAATTTTTTTTAAGATTTAATGTAAACTAAACAAAATATTTTAATATTATATAAATAAATGTGAGAAAATCACAATTGAAAATTTTTTTAAAAAAATGTTTGTAACAACCCAACCTGTTTGTTACACTTCAGAAATGTACCCAGCAAGGTATTAATACATTTCGCTTTATTAATAAAGATAAATTTAAATTTTAAATATACCTGTTATATTTGATATGTGAATTTGATAGTGTTATGGACAATTCTTCATAATAAAAAATTACATTTATTTCACATAAAATATGCTTTGTTATAAAAACTACAGATTATTAAATATAAAATAGAATTACTTCCTTTGCATAAAATGCTCAAATATAAATTATGATTTGGTTAGGTATAGTTATTTATTTATAAAAACAAACTTTAAGTTGTTGTTGATATTGTTTTTTTTTATCATTCATAACATTATGGCCAAAAGTAATAGTTTTTTTAATTGGTTGTGAATGTGACAAGTGACAGCCTTATTGACAAACATTCATACATTTTTATGGATTTTGTATGCATATTTATAGATTGTAATTGGTAACAAATTTCTGTAAGGGAATCCCTGAAAATTAAATAGTCATATGTGTTATTAATATGATAAAGAATATTTGAATATTTTATATTTCTTCAAAATATGGTTTGGATTTATTAAAATCCCTTGCAATTCAAACTTGTTTAGTAGATAAGAGTCTTTATTGTATCAATTATTGTTATTTTTGCTAGCCCAGAAAGTTAGACAAACATTTAATACACTCTTTTATTCATTAAGACTATATTAAGGTCTGAATGTATTAAATAATTATATGTTGCTTCATTCACTTGTTCCCTTTACAGAGATGTAAAAGTACCATTATAATATATATATATATATATATATATATATATGGTATATATATATATATATATATATCATTGTTTGACTTCATTATCATTTTTTAATCTCATATACATTCATTTACAATATTTTTTTTGTTTTCAACTGTGTGGCCTGAAAAATTACCTAATTTGGTTTACCATATAGAATACAAATTATTATTTAATCTCCCACCTTGTTTTATTGCAACATAGATATGCTATTCAAGAACAAATTCTTATTAATACTACTCCAATTCTGCCATGTGTTGGAGCTTGAGGAATCAATAGATGTTATATAATAGTATTTATGAAATCCCTATCTAGAACTATCCCATCTATATCTCCAGATTAGTTTCTTAAAGATATTTATAATTATTAAAATTAAACTGAGAGAGTGCAAACCTATCAAGTGCTTAGCCAATCAGATCACAAATACTGAGACAGAGAATTTAACAAGAAGAGTGGTTCCATTCTCTTCTTTACTTGTCTTTCTATATCTTCACACTTAACTCACTGAGTTCTAATTATAAACATACAGTGTGAAATCTTTCGATTTATTATGCAGTAGTTTTTAGATGTTATAACTTGCAGCAATATATGTAAATAATATTTATTTTACAAACCACTCTTTTCTTATTAAATTCTCAGTATTTGTGATCTGATTGGCTAAGCACATGAGAGGTTTGCACTCTCTTAGTTTAATTTCAATACCGTCTTTGCTTTGTAAAATAAATATTATTTATAATTATTAACAAACTGAGAACATTAAAATATATAAATACTGAACTGGAGTCAGAATTTGTAAGAAATTGTTTTGGATTCAAAATATTAAGATATTACAGAATTTAAACTGGCAACTCGATAATATAAAAAAAAAAAACATAATAGATGACTGGTAGATGGGAAGTGCATTAGACTTTTAAAAAAATCTATTCACTGATTAAAACCATAAGCAAAACTAGTTTGAGGATATGAAGGGATTTAATAAGCATTACTACCTAGTATTTATTGATTATTCAAACTTATAATAGGTAACAGAACTGTAATATTATAAATATGAATTTACTCCTGAAAGCATTATGTAAGTTGGGCTTATGTAATGTTTGCTTAGTTTTATACCAATGCTGCTCAAAGAAATGAGGTGCTTACAATTATAAAAAAAACTGATTGTCACCAAAACATATGGATATTGAACTGATTTAGATCTTTATAACTATAATAGCAAGGATATTAATGCATGAATATATATGATCACTATGAAAAAATATCTTCAGTAATTTCCATATCTGTCATGTTAACTTGAAAATATCATCAATGTTCCATTTTTTGATTTTATTGCATTAAAATTATTATTAATATAATTTCAAGTCAATATGCATTTTTTAGTCTCTTGAAAATATTTTTTTTCCTGCTAATACATTAATGGAAATCTAATATTGTGTTTTGAAAACCTAGCTAAGAATTGAAGTTGAATAGGGTTAAATCTCAATGTGAAGACAGCCCATTAAGGAGACTAAATATTAGCATCTCTAGGAATAAGCATGTTCATTCCTGCAATAAATTGAAACTGTATTTCTTTAATAAATTTTAATGAACTTTTAAATTACTTGATATATCAACATAGTGATGATAAAGTCACCTCAAGATATTGCTTTACAGTATATTTTCAACAATCTTATGATTCTCATATATATAAACAAATTATTTTTTGTTTTAAACCATGTATTACTTTGAAAATATTAAATATAATATTATATATATATATGTGTCTATGACTATTTTCTTTCGTCACACGATCACTATTCTTATGCTTACACAAGCTGTTTTTCATAGAGGCAAAACTCTTCATATAGTAGCGCCACTCAGTGTAAGCCAGAGTAATCAATGGATGCAGGAAGGTTTGTGCATAAAATCTCTATCTAATGCCATATCCCCAGACTAGTTTCTCGCTTGTGGCTTTCATCAGTGAGTCATCAGTGAGTCTGGGAATATTGGATGAGTAGGCATTAGATAGGAATTTTATGCACTCTGGCTTGCTCTGAGTGGCACTACTGTATGGAGAGTTTTGCATCTGTGTATTTTCTTTCTTACATAACTATTCAAAAGCTTAATAGTTAATTTTAGATAATTGGTAATAAATTGGAAATAAATCTTTTATTGCATGATACAGATTGTCCAATTTTCAATGAATATATTTTTTTTAATAAAAAGTGTATCATAACTTGATAGAATTGATTCAATTCCAAGAATTTGTATCTGTTTGTTGATATGATGTTTTCTCTATGTTAATGTGACAAATATGATGCAAAAGTTCTTTCAAAATTTCTATTTGTTTATTTTTCTTTGAGAGAGTGCTGCAAATCTATCTGTTGCTGCTATTTCCCATTTCTCTAAATATAAAAGATGTTCTTCACATTGAAATGCCTTTTGTTTAATAATAACTTTCAACTTTTGAAATCCAGTAGTAAAACTAGAAGGTTTCATTTTCTCTCTCTCATGAACAGTAAATCATTGGCAGCAAAAACAATATACATTTTTGATGGAGGGAGTAAATTAGTCTGATTCTTGACACATTTTTTTTGACATTTGGAGGTTGTTTTTTTAAGTCAAAAATTATTAACAATTGTGACAATTTCTTTTAGTGATTTTCTCTGGTCTTTTTATTTTCTTTTTTAATTTTATTAGTTTTAATATTAGCAGCTAAAAAAGGATTTAAAACGAGTTTAAAATAGTGACATACTTTATAACATGTTGAACAGTTAAAACAGGCAAAACTCTCCATACACTAGTGCAACTCAGTACAAACCAGAGTAATCAATAGATGCAAAAAGGTTTGTGCATAAAATCCCTATCTAGTGTTTACTCATCCAATATCCCCAGAATAGTTTCTAGTTTGTGGCTTTCATCAGTGAGAAGCCTTGAATCTAAGAGCATTGCACCTAGATTTTATGCACAAATATTCCTGTGCCCATTTATTACTCTGGCTTGTGCATTTTGCCTGTTTTAACTGCTTGAGCAAGCATAAAAAATGGTGATGATGTGATCTTGAACAGTGGTGTATTTTGATCACCTTTTGAATATTAGTACAAAAATTAAAATTATGTTTTTAAATAGTATTAATAAAATTAAAATAACTCTTCATAATCTTAAAAATTGAAAGGCTGCAAGCTCTGAGAGATATCTAGAGAAATTTCAGAGTATGATGGTAATATGTTGATTTCAAAACTATTGATTTTTTTTAGTAATTTAAGAATCCAGTAAGATATGTCTCCGGATCTTAAGAATATTTATATTATTTCAATTATCATGGAATATCATTATTATCCACTCAGTAAAGATATACTTATTACATTGCTTTTTCCATAGATGAATACCTATTAGAAAATCAGTGGAATTTTTAGGTTATTAAGAAGCACTATTGATATAGTTTTTGTTGCTGCAAAAATTCAAGAAAATATCAAAAGAAGTGATTTATATATTGCTTTTATTGATTTGATTAAGATATTGACTCATTGAACAAGTTTGTGGTAATGTTTAAAATAAATTGGTTATCCATTAAATAAAATATATTAATAGAATATTTTATTAAAAGTTTCAACACTAAAAGTGATAGAATTAGCCACAATCCCTGGATCACTGAAATTTATATTAGGAGAAAGCATTGTTATTGATAATGCATTGATCTGAAATATATGAATTGCAAGAATATTTATAAGGATATGTACTAACTTCAATTTTATTTTCCATTTTCAGACAATGGTCTTTAGAATAGATAATACTTTGTTTTGTGAAGATATAATACTGATTTAGTGGTGGACTTTTGGTTTGAACACATGAATAAGAATTTCATATTCTTGGCTTATAAAACTCTAATGAGATGTTTATTGTTATATTCTTGTTAGTTTAAATATGATCTACAGAATGTATTAATAATATTTAAATACAATTATAATTGTACATGGAGTTTAGAATGTATTAATGTTTTGAGGGTAACATTGGTTTAGCAATTAATGTTTAAAAAACTCCTGTACCAGCCAGTAATGGGGAAAATATCTTCAGAAAGTTATACCCAAGGTAATTATCAGACTAAAAGAATGTTCACTTTAAATATTTTGATAATTTTTAAAATAGAAAGACCGATTAGAATGTTGCGGTGCAAGTATTTGTGTTTTAAATGTTGGTTTATGTAGTTATCATAAAATTTATCTCTAATGTATTATTATTATTTTGTCTTTTTAATCTTTGTTTTAGTATTCTGGAATTAGGCTGGTTAAATTTATTTACAAGTGACTGCTAATGCTGTGTTTCTCATAACATCATGAATTAGAAATGTATAAGCAGCAGCATAATAAATCACACAATTGTTTACTTCATGTTTTTTCTCCATTTCGTTTTATTCTATAACCAATACATTAATGTTTAAAACAAATTATTATAACTTTATTCATACTCACTATAAAATATTGCATAATAAATTATTACATATGGAAGGATGAAATTTGATTATTTGTATCTAATTTTCTATTATTATTAGCCTAAATATAATCAATGATTAGTAGGGACTTGGAAATAAATATGGCCATCTGAATATTAGGGGGTGGAGGACAGAAAACAAAAAAGATCAAAAAGTTAATAATTAGTTTTATGATGACATTCTACAAATCATTTAATGTACCATAATTACATCCATATATTTTACACACTGGTTTTTTTTTTTGGTCTGCTTATTTAACATTTTGGAATGTAGTCTTATCTTTATAGATACTTCCTTTGCTGAAACACTTAGCTACTTTCTTTAATATATAACTCTTCACTATGTTCTACTCTTAGCCATATTCTCCTAATAAAAACAATTGATATTGTAACTCTATATATATTTTTAAAAACAATTTTTATAATATAAAAAGATCTATCTTTTCTGACAAAGCTCTTCAAGTTCCATATAAAATATCTTTTTTTAATGAGCCTGTTATTTTATTCTGTTAATATTATTTTTTATTGATATCATTAAAAATGTTTAAATTATGCATTACTTAAAATAACCATTGATTGTCCATGGTCTTAGTGTCTAAAATATTGTAACACCTTTTTTCAATGTCACTACAATCTGTCACTTAGATTTGTTTGTTTAATCTAATATCGGAATATGTTGCAAAATAATATCTCATCTGAGTCATTAATCAGAATTATGAAACTGTCTTTTTCGGAAATGAAAATGATATATTATTCAATCATACACAAATTGGTTCACATATTTTGAAATACAATCTATACATTCATTATTCACCATTTTTATAATCCTATTTGGTTTGAGGTAGTGATGAAGTGGATCTGAAGGTTCCAGTATTCAAAACCTTTTTAAGAATTCCTAAGCATTAAACTATTTCACTATTTATTTTTATTATCTTTATAACTGATTTCTACACTACATTTTTGACTGATTTTTTATTGCTTCAAAAACATTTCTACCTGTATAGTGAATGATATTGAGTGTGTACATAGTTCTTTAAGAATTCTGCAAGTTCCACTACTTTTATCTTCACCCTAAATTAGACATGTTGTTCTCAAACTCATAAACAAATTAAAGACTTATAAGAAATGGTAATCAGATGACATTTTAGTGGTTTTACACCAGTTCTGCCTATAAGATAATAGTATCTGTAGTTTTTAAAAACCAATGACACCAAAATATATGAATACTGAACTGGGTCCAGATCTATATAACTATACAAGTGAAAGAACTTGGATATTGTGTTTTCATCTTGGACTCATATCTTTATAAACTAAATAGATAAAGGTGACTTCTGGAAGGTTGCATTAGATCTTAAGGCAGTGCTCTCAGATCCAAGATTCCTAACTAATGAAAGTCACAAACTAGAAATTAGTCTAGAGATGCATGAGTAGGCACTGAGTAGGGATTTTATGCATAAATCTTCCTGAATCCAGTGATTACTAAAGCTTACACTAGGTGGCATTAATGTATGGAGAGTTTGCTACTATATTAACAGCTTGTGTAAGCGTAGGAAATGGTAATCATATGGTATTTTAGTGAATTAAGATGTAGTATTAAAAAATAGTTAAAATAGCATCAACTTTTATATAAATATATAAACATATTTCACTTTTACTTTTAATCTGAAAACACTAGAATTCTTTATATGGAAGAAACCATAATGAAAGAAAATTAAAAAAGGAATTTTTGATAAATAATAATGCTAAAATTCATGAATTTGGAATATCACATGATAATGGTTGTATTTTTATATTGGACTATTTCCATCATCTAATATGTGTGTTGAATGTCTTTAGAAAAGTTTAATTTTATTTAAATATTCCAAATACATTCAACTGTTAGTAATATCACAGCAAACAGGTTAGTATATGCACCAACTGTTAGTAATCTCACAGCAAACAGGTTAATATATGCACAATGTTTTGAGAGGTATTTTTCTCCCTTCTTCTTCAGGTGTTGCTGGCCTGATCATTGACAGTACTAGCATGGGATTTAAACCTGGGTCCTTAGATTCTTGATTACTGAATTTTAAGGTAATGCTCTCAGGCCAGAAACATCTGAAGAAGAGGGGAGAAAAATACCTCTCAAAACGTTATGCATATACTAACTTGTTTGCTGTGATATTACTAACAGTTGGTGCATATACTAACCTGGTTGCTGTGATATTACTAACAGTTGGTGCATATACTCACCTGTTTGCTGTGATATTACTAATAGTTGGTGCATATACTAACCTGTTTGCTGTGATATTACTAACAGTTGAATGTATTTGGAATATTTAAATAAAATTAAACTTTTCTAAAGACATTCAACATACGTATTAGATGATGGAAATAGTCCAATATAAAAATACAGCTAAAACACTATCATCACAAACATTCAGGAAAACATCACATGATAATGTTTACTACTCCCAAATTTAAAAGGTTTCCAGTTGAAAATGTTAATGGAAATAACTCAAAGTACTGCTATGTTTTATAATGGTTATTAGTAATATTTATTATCACTGTTAATACATTATTGTTTTTTATTATTACAATAATTAATCTCCAAATTGATATTTTATTTTATATGTATATATATCCATGTTGTTATATTAATAACAAAACCAAAGCTGCGAAAATGAAAATAATAATAATCAAATGATTAGTTTAGCTATTCAAAAGGTTGTATAATGTTTGAGTACATAAGTAGCAGATTGATTTTTAATCTAAAAAGTTTTAGTTCTTAAATCCATCCTTGTAACACTGTAATGCACTTAGCAGTTATTTAATGATTTGTGGCATCATTATTACTAGATATCTGCCTGAAGTCAAATATTGTATATAAACCTAAATCTTTTGTTTCTGAGTGCTTTAATCATTCAACTCTTCAAAAATTGCCTATATTCTTCTTCAAGGTCATTTATCAACTTGTCTCTTTTTCTAGTTCTTTTTCTCTATTTTTAATTCATTTCCTCTTCCTAATTTTATTAATATATATGGCTTTTCAACACCTGAAAGTTTTTAATCCTATCTTTTTAACATATTTTTTTCTCTCTTTTTAATTATTCAAACTTTTGCTTCATATAAATAACACTACAAATGAAATGACTGTTTGTTAAATATTTAACTAATTATTGCAATTCTTCTTACCACTTTATAATTTACTAACATCTTTGCAGGATCTTTTAATTTTTTAATAATTCACAATTCTGATTTATATTAATTTTATTATGTACTTTTTTGCTTATACTTATTTTCTTACAAATAAATTTTAAAAAAATTCTTAGCATCTCTTTTCAAATTTATAGTAGTCCATTTTATTCTTAGTCCAATTATTTATTTTCTTGAAAGACAATCTTATTTCAACTATTATTAAATTATAATTTGAATTTATGTTAGCACAGGATATGTATATATACACACACACTTAATTCTTATCCTAAATCTATTTAAAAGCAAAGTATAATCTAATTGAAATCTACTTTTATCATCTGAAACTTTTCATAAATATATTCTTTTTTTGCCATTTTAAAACTATACATTCTTTATTATTTATTTTCTTCAGAAAATCTTATTCATCAGATTTTTTTACCTTTCTTATTTTTTTAAAATCCTATTTCTCATAATTTCCAGAAATTGTCAATTTTTCCGTCCCATAACATTCCAATCTTTCATTATTATGACGTAATTGTTTTAATATTTTTTTCCAGTTTCTTTATATTTGATTCTGTTTCATCCATCAGCAGCAGCTTATTTAAATAATTATACAATCTTTTGAAAATATTTTAAAATCTAACTACCCACCATCTATTATTGACAACAACACTGTACTTTAATCAATTAATTTTTCATTACATCTGCTGTTTTTTAGATTAACAAATGTTACATCCTTTTAAATTTTCCCCTCATGATCCACTTCTTTGTCTCACTGAGTTTTATATCATCTAAATATTTTATTTCCATTTCTGTCAACAATTTTACCATATTTTCTGTCCACAGTGGATTCACAACATATTTATTTTATCCTAACGACTTTGTATATGCAAGGGTGACTGAAGCTATGTGCTCACTCTTGGGAAATAAAAATTGTATAATGAATTTCTATTTATTTTTCCCAAACTTTTCCCAACAAACTTTATCTATAACTTTTAAAACACCTATTTCACAATTTATGTATTCAGATACATTAATTAGATGTATATATATACAATTATGTTTAACAGAAATTTTTTAAAATCTGAGATAAGTTTTTAACTTTAAATGAGACAAAACTTATCTCTGTCCTAATTTCAGATATATATTGTACCTGACAAAATAGAATGCTCACTTAACAAGATTTAAATCCTAAGCAAAAGTACCTCGAATCCGATCATGCTCGAGATACACAGGTCTGGAGCAATCCTGAATTCTAACCTATTTGCCTATTCTTCGAATCTCTGACCCAATGAACAACAATTCTGATGACACAGTAAAATTATTTTAAATCCGTGCCCATAAGCAAAGCGGTAGAGCATAAAATCAGACTGACGATGATGATCGAGATTGGAGTAGTCCAGGAATTAGTTATTTATTCACTAATGCTAAGCTATTAGCTAAAGAAAATAGTTCTAAATATTAACTAGAAAATAATAATTCAAAAACAAAACAGGATTTACATGAAATTATATATATATTTAATAAATATAGAAAATGCATATATATGTTACAAAATTGCTTCACGCTTGGAGTGATTTTATACATTTTGAAAACTTGGGATTTGTTTTATAAAACCCCCTTTACATCGATTATTTCATGAATATAACTTTAGAGAATGTGTTATAAGTTGTGCGGGGTTGATATGCCAATTTACAAATGTTCACAAAGAAAATGCTGTGGATGTACAAAACAATCTACAAGATCGGAACAGGTTCGGATTACAGAAAGATACATGATGATTCAACATTAATCATTTTGGCAAATAAATGTAAATGTACGGTCTCAATCATTTATTTACAATCTTAAAATCATTATATATGTTTGATAGGCATTGTTTGGACATAGCGTCTTTAGAATAAGTATACATAAGAAACAAACAATGCGCAATATTTACGAGAATAAATTATACAAATTGATTTACGTCTCTGGGAATCGATAACGCTTTTTTTAACGAAAGCAGTTTTAAGATCAACATACTGAATGTATTTTACGAAATGAATCATTATCTTTAACACATCATTGCGACTTACTAAGATTAGACGGACGGATGACCAAATTCAAGAGCAAATTAACGGTACTAGCATACAATAACGAAATAAGGCCTCATGGTGATTGGATATTTTATCATTTAAAAGAATACTTGAGACGAACTGAGATTTGATATGTCCGCGCATTCTGGCGAAGCGATATCGAAGGAGAGGCTGAGTTTGAGACCCCAGATCATTATGTACTGCCATCCGCAGCACATAATCCTCATAAACCTTACGTTCCACAGAGAGAGTCTATGATTATAAACGATTTTGAAAAGTAGGACGGGAGCTTCAAGCTTTCGATGTCCCCAATGACAAAACGATCAAGAAATGGAAAAGATAAAATATCAGAATAAAAGAAAAGGTATGCCAGCAACGTTTATATAATTTTATAATATTATTTAAAGTTTGGAAATGGTCTAACCTCTTGCGCAATAATCTGTTTTCAATTCTGAGTCATTTAACTAATCATAATGAATAATAACGCTTCTATTTATAATATTATTAAACTAACAACATTTACATTTAAAGAATCGATTCCCAAATACGTATTGACTGGTCGAATTAGCCCTTCAGGCACCAGCAAAAAAAAAAAAAAAAGGAATGAATTAATTATGCGAAGGTTCACGATCTTTTTAAAATAGAAATTTAAAGACAAACTCAAAGCAGCAAATTTAGCAAAATTCATCCACAGTAAAAGTTTTTAATTTACTTTAAGAATCATGAATTTAAAATGAAACCAAAATCGCGAGCAATATTTCTATTTAAATATAAAGAAAACTTTATTGATAAGTTTTAAATAAAGCCCACCCTTTTTTCAAGTAAAACAATTATTTCCCCCCTTACTCGCGAATTTAGCGATTTGGCATATTAAAGAAAATAGATTATATTTATACATTAAACAAAATACATAAAATCTTAATGGAATCGCACACATTTATATATATAATTTAATTAAGCGTGAAAGGTAAGTTAAAATACATGATATTAATAAAAGATTACTGACAGAGAGAGTTTAAAAGCAAAATTAGCAGAAGCTTATAAAATAATATATAAATTAAGATATGAAGCTTGAACTATAGATTACAAATTACAAAAGTATTGACTTATGAAGGCAGTTCTACGTTAAAAGGTTACCTAAGAAAAAAAACCACATAGCGGCATCATTAACAATCAGCAGTCAGAAGCAATCATGTTGTATGGTCAGCTAGATGGAACATGGCAGTGGCAGGCAGACAGTTCTTCGAGAGAAGAAGAAAAATGTGCTAGATTCCACTACTCACACTTCATCACGCAGGACTTGCACCGGCTTCTTAAAGTTAGGGTCTTGAAACGCTGACGAAAATCTCAACTCACTGAAAGATAACTAAAACTGAAAGTCTAAAAACTAACTTCCTTTGTTCTGTGGTTCCTTTTATAACATTTCAATACCGCCCAGAATGCAATTTCATATATCAACCTTATCTCTGTAATCCTTTTAAAAACAACATTTAATTAGCAAAAATATTTTCAATAGATAAGGCTTGAAATACCATTTTTAGCTATTTTAAATCATTCAACAACAACTGATAAATGATTTGTTTTTTCGATTTTAATTAAGATTTATAAATTTTAATTATAGACAACGATCTGACTAGTGATAAAGATAATTTCAGTATTTCAAGCCTTCCCCATTTTTCTTTGTTGTTACATTAAATACACACAGATATAAAAATAATCACAAATATATAAGCAAATGTATTTTCCAGCAATAAACATAGCAATAAAATCATTGCTTTAGTAATAATAATATATATGCATCACTCAAACTATTGTTTTATTTTATTAAATAAAATTTAATGTTACTAATCTTTAGAATGATTTGGCATACAGTGTGTGAGTGGATAGCATATATTTATAGCAAGGTCTGAATTGCGGACCTCTAGGAGGTTAGTATAGATGGTGAAACATGAAGCATCGATGATGATTAGACATCGATTGCTTCAATATGGTGAACTAAATGCAAACCAATCATTACTTTGGTTTTGAATAATATATAATGTTTAATCTTTTTTAATTCTTCTAAAAAATATTATAAATAAAATTTTAAAATATAATTCAATATTAATTTCCTTTATTGTTTTAGATAAAGCTGTGCAAATTTTATTTTCTGAGAAAATATGCAATAATTATTCTGGCTATCCATAAACTATGTAATGTTTAAAAATAAAAATCTGACTAAAGAAAATGGCCTATAACAAACTAAGTGTCACATGACTTTCTTTTTAAATTTATACTAAATATCATTTAACTTTAGTGACTTTTTTAAAATCATTTATCAACACTAATGCCTTGATCATAACTAAATCAATTGCTCTTATTATTGGCAAAGAGTAATAAAATGGTCACTACTGAGTATTTAATAACAAAAAACTCATGAATTTTAGAATAATTAATGAGAATATAGTAATCCATTGTTTACTGGATTGTTTATAAACTGAAAAATTTAAAAACAATCTTAAAGTGAAGGGAACTGTTACCATAAACAATTTATTATAATGGCAGACCCAAGAAACAAAATTTTCTGATTTCCAGCTGAATGAAATAAAAAAAGAATTAATTGGGTATAAATGTTATGATCAGTTCATTATTTTGATCTTTAGATGCGACATGATCTTTCAAACAACAATATTGTTATATTTTTAAACGAAACTTATGCACAGATTATAAACAATGAGGATTGCCAATTCCTCAACAAGCTTTGTGATAAATGCTTAGCCAGAGCCAGCATTTAAAATATCTCTATTAGGAAACCCCTCCCAAACCACTGACCATGGTTTCATGCTTTGGCACTCCTCAGAGAGGTGCCAGGGTAGGTTCAGACACCCTGGCACCTTTCTGAGGAGTGCCAAAGCACAAAACCATTGTCAGGGGTTGAGGGGAGTTCCTGACAGAGATATTTTAAATGCTGGCCATGGCTAAGCATTTATCACAAAGCTTGTTGAGGAATTGGCAATCCTCATTGTTTATAACTTACAAGTTTAAGAGAATAGGATCATGTAATCTATGACTCTTATTTTGACTATTTATGCACAGATTGTTTCTTTAAACATTTAATATCATTTGATCTCCTGAGAGATGATTAAACAACTACATACACATTGTAATAATAAAGCTATTAAGAATAGAAAAGTGGAACAAACAAAGGAGATTTTAAAAAAATGAGATAAGAAAAAGAAAAAAAATTCAAAAATAAAATTACATATTATATATACACTAATAGTATCTAAGACTTTTTAATACTACTTCCAAAAGTATGATAATAATTGTATTTAGTCTAATTCTTAAACACAATATTACATACAGATACATGCATGCACACACACATATAAGTAAATCATTCTTCTCTTCATGCTACGAATAAATAACACTGTTAAGAAAGGCTCAAAAATAGAATAGGTTCACCTGTTTTTTAAACTTTTGACTTATATTCATAAACCTATTGGAAATATAGAATGAATTCAATATATTAGTCAGATAAAAACATAAACATTAACAATTTTTAAACTAAAACTGAATTATACAAGGATGGCAACTGAATGTTGCTTTTAATGACCTTATTTCAATAAATAATCAGAAGTTAATAATTGAAAACATTAAATTAGAAAAGCTCCACAGTATATGTAATTATTGAAGTAAATCATTCTCCCCTTTAAGTTATGAATAAATAAAACTCTGTTAAAAAAGAGTCAAGAATAAATGGACCTAACTATATGATATATGGAAAATCATAAGCTGAAACAATAAGTGGATGCATTTTATTCTTGACTCTTTGTCAATAGAATATTATTTATAACCTGAAAGGAAGTGTGGTTTATTCCATTAATTTATATATATATATATATACAGTATTGAGTCATGATCATTTAATGAATAATATTTCTGTAATATAATTTTTGTTACACCACTCTCGCTCAAGAAAAGAACTGGTTTCTATCCACTTTTAATATCTTGTGGAAGGGTGTATTTTTAAAATATGATTAAAGAGATGTGAAAAATATGTATGATCTCCAAAATTCACATTTTGTGCTAAACCAGCATTCATCATTTGGCTCAGATCACAATCTCTTACATATATTTTTATTATTGTTTACTATATGCAGATAGCCAATTACTACAATTTAATTGATATATTAAACTTACTGCCTTCACAACTTTGATACAAACTACTAATAAACGTATATTAATAATCTATTTAATGAAAAATATTTCTGTAGTATAAATTTTCTTATACCACACCCCTACTCGAGATATTAAAAGTAGATAGAAATCAGTCCCTACTTTGCGTGAGGGTGGTGCAATGAAAATTATATACTACAGAAATATTATTAAGTGAATAATCTCTAGTCTAATGGATAACTAATGAAAATTATTAATGACCATTTAATGTTTACGATTATTTTCATCTTAATTATTGAAACAATGTCATTAAAAGTGAGATTTCATCTCTATTCTTAGAAATTATTAATATTTTCATTCTCATTGATATATCGAATTCATTGTATACTTCCATAATTGTTGGCAGCTATAAGCTTATAAATATCAAAAACTTAAAGAATAGATGAATCCATTCTGTTTTGTATTCTTTGCCAACAGAATGTTATTTATTAATAGCTAAAGGTGAGAGTCGTTTACCCCAATAATTATATATATATATTGAATGTTTATATATACACACAGACACTCGAGTGACTCATTTCAAATATTGATGCTAGTATTAATTAATTAATAATAAAAATTCTAGCAACTTATAACTATTGAAGAGTCCGCTAATTGCAAGTGTCGACAAAACAATAAATAATAAAAAATTTAAATTATTACAATTGCGAAAATTCTTGGATAAATATCTTCAAAAGATTTATTTTGATAAATAAATTAATTTGCAAATATTCCTAAGTCTTTTTCCATTGATTATTACTTCAAATTATATTCTATTGAAACGTTAATTAAATATGCAAATGTTTAAAATATTAATTTATTAATTGCAATGAACAATTCTTTTAGATAATAATCATATTTGCATATGTATAAGATCAAAGATTTTTTAAAACAATGTTAAAAAGAAGTTGTATGAATAATAATTGTTCCATAGAAAATTAAAAATAATCAGTGTTTTGAAATTATTTCTACAATTCACAGCTTGTATATTTCATAAGATAAACTAGTATGTTTTTCTATGTAAAAATGATATATATATACGTTTAATTCATTAACGTGAAATTA
Organism: Epiperipatus broadwayi; assembly: GCA_028023455.1. Lineage (NCBI taxonomy): Eukaryota > Metazoa > Onychophora > Udeonychophora > Euonychophora > Peripatidae > Epiperipatus > Epiperipatus broadwayi. Next base: position 10,051,089 of record JAQFVV010000008.1, on the reverse strand, counting down.
GAATCAAAACTTCTGATTTGATTAAATATATATATATTATTTAAATGTTTTTAAAAAGATAATTTTCACCAGAAATATACATTGCTGTAGTTCTACGTCCATTATAATTTGCATTTTAAAAATCCATTTATATATAAAGATTTAATATTCACCTCTCTAATCCCTTTGATCATAAATATATCTACCGATTTATTTTCTTAGTGCCATTTTAATTAGAAAAGTGTATAAAGCTTGGAAAAGTTGACGGGTATAATGAATCGGAAGACTAGCAATGAGATGAATGGTAAATTTCATCAGAATAAAGAATATACCTTTGAACAGCCTAAAAATTCAAACAGGAAATGTAGATAATTCTGGAGAAATGCTATTTATGTGAACATTATCAGGACTCAATATCATGATGGTGGTAGATAATAATGATAATATTCTTATCATACACTATTTATATATTTTGTCAATTTTAAAATAAATAATTCGTCTGAACGTAATTAAAGAAACAAAAATTGAAAAGGCTGAGTGCTAAAATAGAAAGTATGGAATAATTTTATATTAAAACTTTTAATTTAACAGTTTTTTTTTTTTATAACATTATAAATTAACCTTTTATTATTGAATTCTTTCGTAATTATTTATAACAATCATGCATACGTCATTTTTATATTCTTCTAAGCACTATAATAAAGGTTAGGAACTAGGTATTTTATATTTGAAGATGATAAGTAACTTTTAATCTTTATTTTTTAGAAGCATTATATTCATTTATTGTCATTGATTATTTACTTATCTTCACTAAAACTTATATAAATAAAATTATGTTCCTATTGTAATTTGTCAATTTAAATGTCTGTCATTCAGTGCTAGATCTCGATTGCATGTCCATAACTAATTAACATTAATCATTATCAATAATCATGACTCAGAAGTATAGATGTAAGAACTGTGTTTTCTTTCCCAACTTTCTCCAATTTTTTCCCATCCCTTGCAAAAAAGCTGAATGAATGTAAATTATTTTCACACTATCCAATAATGCCATATGTTTATATTTCATGGGTTCTTTTTCTTTTATTTATGCTTTATGTAATGCCAAAAATCTGGATTTTTAGTTACCAACATTCATTTATTCAATATGGTCAAATATTTTTACCTTTCTCTTTATAACTTTTTTCAATAAAATTTCTCTCCAATCATTTTTTTGTACACCTTTTTGCATATTTTTTCAAATGTTAAAATTCTTGTCACTGTAGATTTTTAATAAAATAAAAATGTTAAATGTATTTATCTTTTTGAGCCATGCTGTTTGAAGCTCAGACTTAATACTTATTCACAGAGGGTGTTGCTGAAAAAACATAACATTTGAGAGGGGGATTTGAACATTTTGTATTTGAATTTTCAGCTAGTAATATGCACTGGAATATTTTCATATATATATATAATAAAGAGTATGCTAATAGCTCTAAACAAGCTTTTTGTTTTGATAAATGTCCAAGAGAATGCATTTGAAATCTTTACCTAAGATTGTCCCAATCTCCAGACCAGTTTTGAGCTATGGCTGTCATCAATGAAGACATCAGATTCAAAATACCAGCTCAAGCTAAGCACTTATCTAATAGTTAACTCTTAAGAAAAAGATCTAAAATTTTCATTCATCTTCATGTCTAAATTTAGCTCTCCAGCTGAAATAACCATATGGGCCTGAATTTAATTCAGATACACCATATATTAATAGGCTTAGAAATTTAATTTAGCCAAAGCCAAATAATAATAGTAATAAAATCAATTCATATATTACATGTCTTGTATAGCTTGCATTTACAAATATGTAAATATGTATTAGCATGCTTTTTATTTTATATATTTGTAAATGCAATCTGTATAAGTCATGTGATATATGACTTGATTTTATTATATATATATTGATTACAAATAAACACATTTTATTTGTGTAGTATTTAAGAGTTTTAATGTTTACTAGAATCTAAAATGAATTTTCTGTTTTTATCAGTGTATCTTTCATTTTAGGTCAATCATATAACCAACCTTCCTAACATAGAAGCCAGAACCTCTCTCACTATAAATGCATTCTGAAACATTCATTTCACTTTTTTTAAGTGAATAAGACATACATAGCATATTTTTGTGTAGCTACTTTTTTTGACTAAAACAAAAAAAAAAAGTTATGGAAAAGAAAATGAAATATGAATATTAGAATATACTGAGTCTTTAAAATAAGATCACTTTTTTACCAAGAGAATTACAAAAATATAATATGGGTGACAGAGATAAAGAGAAAGGGAAAAAATAAGGTATGGTAACTATGTCCATCTATGGAACAGGTGATAAAAAGTCAAATGGCAAGAATGGGAGTTTTGTTAATAATAAAAAGCATACAATAAAAAGTAATAGTATGGGAAATTTCTTAATGAAAAAATGATAACTGTGAGTTTGACTTTATTATCAGGAGAAATGGTGTACATTAGAGTATATGGAAAAAAGAAATTGTAGTTGTGGAAGATTTGAATCCAAGAGTTAGTCAGAAGGAATATGTACCATAATGAAAAGAATTGGGCAGATTAAGAAAAATAATAATGGAAATCAGTTGCTTCAATTGTATGATCAACTAAACCTTAAAATAATCAATATATTTTCAATGTAAATCAATATCTAAAGTTAGATGGAGATGAATGACAAGAAATCTCCAATTGATTATTGCTTGTGTCTAAGACAAAAAAAAATTAAATTAAAATTAAGAGTGACAAAGTTTTTAGAGGAATAAAGTGTGATAATAACCATTATTCATTAAAGAGTTTATATTTTTGACCATGCAATGATGAGGAATGGAAAATTGATTCAACATGAAAGAAAATTTAACATCAAATTTTTGAAAAATGAAAGTGTAAAATTGGTATTTAAACAGAGAATGAAGAAGAAATTAGATGATAATCTTGATGGCAATTTCAAAGAAATTTATAATTATATTTAAAAAATTAAGGATGTAACTTATAAAGTTTCAAGATGGAAAGATAAATGTGAAGTAGAATTTGGATGACAGAAGATATTGTAGAGAAAATGTGAGGAAAAGAAGAAAGTTTATCAAAAATCGATTGGTTCAAAGAAAGTAAAACATGAGGAAAATTACAGAAAATTAAATAGTGAATAAAAAAATTGCAAAAGCAGCAACAACAGAAAAGAATGGATTGTAATCAAAGAAATATATGAAAGAACAAAGTGAAATTCCAAAGATCAATAAACACTAGGAAAATGATGAATACTTGAGAAAATAAGCATATTATAAGATAAAAATAAGTATAATTTAAAAAAGGAGTAGTCTATATAAAAATATTCATAAAAAAAGAATTAGAAGACTTGATCGATTATGGAAGATAAAAACTATGATTTACAAAATTTGAGTTTGGAAAAGAGAGAATGTTGAAAGAAATACAGTATGTAAGAAATGGACAAGAGTTTGGACCAGAAAGAATTAATTTAAAGCTGATAAAATATGTGAAGAAAAAAAAATCCAAATTGATTACTAATGAAAATAATTATTAGTATGGGAAAAAATATACCATGATTAATGTCCTTGGATATATATATATGTGTGTGTTTTTAATATTGAATAAATATAATGTCATGTTAAATTTACCAAGTCTATTTTAAATAATAATTTAACTGTCTTCTCGCTTTCATGTTCAATAATTTTTTATAGTGAGAATAACTTTTTACAACAAGAAAATTGACTATTTTCTTGTAAAAAATTATTGAACATGGCAGCTAGACGATAGTTCAATTATTATTTTAAATAGACTTGAAATAAATATTTAAATTTTTAATTTACTGTTATAATAGTTTATTTATATAATGCTTGATTATGTATGTAAATAGAGAAGGGAATAAACCTTCAATCATACCACTTGTGCTTTTTAAACAGATGCTCACGAGTGGGTGAGTACGTGTAAATTCGAACACTGCATAAGTGAAGGTTTATTCTCTTTTTTATTTAAAATAGAAATGATAAATTTCACATGATATTATTTTTATATAATCAGTCTTAAAGAAAAGATATGGATTTAAATGTGTGAACTATGAAAGAAAATATGTTGCCAACCCTATTGTGAATATATTTGAAAGAATTTTAAATAATTATTTGGAGAAACAAGTTGAAACATCTCTGAGAATAGTGTAGTTTCACGATATGAAAATCATGTATGGATTGAAGACAGATATAAATAGATATACATGATTTTTATGATCTTGATGAAAGGTTATAATAGTGTTCCTTTTGCAATTGCTACAGATAGTACTGAAATTACCTGAGACTGAATAAAATTCATTGATTAATATAATTAAGAGGTTAGTCAGGAAAAGATAGGTCAAAAATTGTCAGAGAAATTTATGACAGGAAAAGGATTATTGTAGGAATGATGTATATCACTAACTCTGTTCAAAATCTATAAAGATATGGTTCTAAAAAAATGGATAAATAAATGTAAAATAATAGATGCAAGATTATATAATAATATATATGTATCCAATTTATTATTTGAAGATAATCAGATGATTATACATAGGACATATAGGATATTGAATATATTATGAGGAACTTATAGATCATACAATAAATATTAACTTTGGAAAGGCAGAGTGTTTGGGAATAGAAGGAAATGATGTATTAATCATTGATGGGAAAAAATCATGAAGTGAATAGCTTCCAATATTTAGAATAACTCATCAAAAAAATGTATAGTTAAAGAGAGAGGTCTTAAAAGAATTTGTAATAGGAAATAGGAATACTATAATTCAGTTTTATAGAATAGTAATATATTAATGAAAACAAAAAGACATATGATATGCCCTAGTAAATATTGTATAATTATATAGAATATACACATAGACAATAACAAAAGAAGATAAAAGAGACAGCATTGTCAACAAATAAATTATTGGAGACCAGCAAGAAAATCAAAAACTTATAATAATAAAAAAAAGCAAATCAAAAGTTTAGAGAAGTGAACAAAATATAATAATAGCCATTTTTAAAAAAATTAAGATAGCATAGGCATATTAAAGAGAAGAATAAGAACAGAATAGAAGGGATTATGTTTGATTGGTAAATGGTGAAAAAAGACAGGAAGGTCAAAGAAACAAAAGCAAGAAGACTGATGAACAGCAGAGGAAGAAATGTTCTGTCAGCAGCAGGTGTTATAGGTAGAGAAATATGAAAGAGGAAAATATGGAGGACTTTTGGTTGAAGATACTCTCAACAGTGAGAAATCATGAAGAAGATAAGAGAATTAAAAAAATAAAATTGTTTAATACTAATGAAGTATTATTAACCCAACAATTAATTTTTCAGTTATATCTTTTAATACAGATAAAATTATAAGTGAACTCTTTATTATTTTAATATTAGTTACAATTTATTTGATTAATATTTTTAAATTTAATCTTGATTATTTAAAAAATAGTAGTAAACCGAAAATCGTTAATAATATACACATATTTTAAAGTAGAATTTAATAATATACATTTAGATCAGTAAATGTCTAATAAATTGGAACACAATAGAGAGAATGCCCTGTTTCTGTTTTTCTTTTCTTAGTTTGCCATGCTGTTCCAGTTAACTTGTAATTTTTTATCTTTTTTTAAAAAAGTAGCAACTAAAAACTTTTAATCATTAACTTTTTTAATTTTTTTATTGTATTGTTATTAAATAAAGGCTGCTTATATAAGTTTGTGTTTTTCTGAAGATTTGTGATGATGGTGTTCTAGTTGTATTTTTATATTAAACTATTTCCATCATCTAATATGCAGGCATACTGAATGTTTTTAAAAAAATTTAACTTTATTTAAATATTCCAAATACATTCAACTGTTAATAATAGCACATCAAACAGGTTAGTATATGCACAATGTTTTGAGAGGCATTATTCTCCCCTTTTCTTCAGGTGTTGCTGACCTGACCAATGACAGTACTAGCATGGGATTCGAACCTGGATCCTTAGATTCTTGATTATTGAATTTTAAGATAACACTCTAACCAAGTGACTCAGTTGGTTAGAGCAGTACCTTAAAATTCAATAATCAAGAATCTAAGGATCGAGGTTCGAATCATATGCTAGTACTATCACTGGTCAGGCCAGCAACACCTGAAGAAGAGGAGAGAATAATACCTCTCAAAATGTTGTACATATGCTAACCTTTTTGATGTGCTATTACTAACAGTTGAATGTATTTGGAATATTTAAATAAAGTTAAATTTTTTCTAAAGACTTTCAATACGCATATTAGATTATGGAAATAGTCCAATATAAAAAATATAACTGTTTACATAAGTGTTTTAAAAATGCTATATATTTATATCACAAACTATAATTATTAAATGTTACTGAACATTACCTGATGAAAAATGTTGCATTGATATAAAATTATGTGATTATTATACAGAAATGATTGAAAGTTCATATGCAAAAGATATTAAAATATATAATTATTAATTATTTTCATCTGATGAAGTGAAAAAAAAATTGATAACATTATTTTTGCAACAAAGATATATTTTGATATTAAACAAACATTTGATACCCAAAATACATCTAATTGTCTTTTTACATGGTAGATTGGTTCTCAAAAATTACATGTATATGTATGGAAAATAATAAAATTGGTTCCGGATGGAAGAAATCAATGAAAATAATTAAATAAACCATATAAAAATTTTTATTAGAATGTTATATTTTTTCTGTGCTATCAAATTTACTTCATACACATTGAACATAAATTAAAAATGAGTTTTAGAAACATAAATTTCATTTGAAAAATAAAAAAACTTGAAAGTGATGACACAATGAATCACTCATTGGTTTACCCAAGCCATTGAAAACTTTAAAGTTCAAAATGTTTCGTCACTTCCACTTTATAAGTTTTTTTTTTTAAAAAAAAAAAAAAGAGAAATAAAGATTATTAATGTAATTTATTGAAATTTATTACTTTTATTTCATTTAATAGTACTTAAGGATTAGCCTGGACATCAAGATTGATTGTGGATAATTACTTTAAATCAAAATAATATTTTTGTTTTTCTCACTATTCTGCCATCCGAATGATAAAATGTTTGTATGTTTATATATACATACATTTATTTAAGATGATAAATTGATTAAATATTCAACCTTTTATAATTAAATGAGCAGTGCAATAAGTTGAATTTGAATCCAAAGGATCGTATAGTAGAAAGAGCAGAAATTGTAGACCCATCAAACTACAGGGATAAACCAACTTAAATTGAAGACTTGCATGATAGATAGAGCAGAGATTGTATCAGGTTTTCACATAAGTAAATCTATCCTCTGTATTTTTTTTAATGTGTCAAAGCGTAGGCCGGGAAGCGAACCCCAGGACAACTGCTTGTAAGGCAGCTGTGCTAATCACTCGGCCACCAACGCTTGACAAATCTATCCTCTGTATTTAATTCAATTTGAGCACAAAATTTTGATTATTGAACTAATGACACATTTAATTATTTTAAGGTCAAATATTATTTGTCTTTAGTTGCTATTTTAATCAAATTATTATTTACATATATACACACACACGTTTATTATTCAGATGGCAGAATAGTGAAAAAAATAATGAGATTATTCAGATTTTAAATGACAAATAATTTAATCACTTAAATAACAATTAGGTTAATTGTACAAGTAAGCAAAAGTTTCCAATTGAAAATCAAATTTTGGATAACTGGGTAAACAAAAGGGTACTGCTGAAATAATTAAATCTGACAGTAGTTTATTATTCAGAATTTTGTGCTCAAACTGGGCTTAAATCCAGAGGATAGATTTATGTATATGAGAACCTAATAAATCTCTGCTCTATCTATCATGCATGTTCTCAATTTAAGTCAGTCTATCCCTGTGGATTGATGTCTCTACAATTTCTGCTCTTTCTATTCCTATAATTCCCTAGATTCAAATTCAACTTATTTTATTTTTCATTAAAAGGTTAAATATTTAATCAATTTATAATCTTAAATATTTTTTTATATATATGCACAAATATTTATCATTTGGATGGCAGAATGATGAGAAAAACAAAAAGACTATTTTGATTTAAAGTTAATTATCCATAATCAATTTTGATGTCCAAACTAATCCTTAAGTACCCATTTAACATATTATTTTTTTTAATTTAACAATTAACACATTTGAAAAGAGAAATTGTGCCCCCCTCCCCCGGAGCTGTACATTTGTGTATGATTAGAATACCATTGCTATCACTAAAACTTGCAATATATAACTTACCAATTATTGATTTTGGGAAATTAATAAATAAAAATTTAAACAAATTATTCAATTAAATTTAATCAAAATTAAATTTTTTTAACATCAATATCAACAAGGAATTTTTTTAAAAAAACTAAATGTCAAAATGCAGCCAAAGCATCAATACCAAAAAGATACTTCTCTCAAAACAAAATAACAAAAACATTTCCAATGCAGACAAATAAATTTCTCCATTTGCAGGAATATTACGAAAATGGGATTTTTGTTTTTAAAATAATGAGAAATAAAGAGATTAAAAAAATTAAATGATAATAACAGACATAATTTTTTTTTTAGTTTTATATTGTAATCATGATGAACTGGATCTCAGGAACAAATCTGTAAATAAACACTGAATTAAAAACATTTACAATATTCTAAAAAGAAATTGTTTTATATTACTTACATGAAATTATTTGGAATTAAAAAAAGTTTAATAACAACTTAAGACAATCTAAGAATTAATTTGAGAATGTAAGGTGTTTTTTTATACCTTCCAGACAATAAATAACATTCATTTCTTCATTCCAATCATGAATATGTCACAGCAGCTCTAATCCCAAAGTATCTTTTTTTTTTTTTTTACTGATTGTGTTATTTTAAAACAACTTCTGTAGAAATAAAAAAAATTTCTTTTTTAAAACTCATGTTATTTCAAAATCATGCAAAAAAAAAAAATTGTGTACATAGAGAATTAAGTATATATTAAAATAAATGCATATTATTTATATTTAATATTTATTTACATTTCCAATAGTATATGAATAGTTTAAATCCACAGAAGGGTTATAGTGAATGAATAAAAGATTTATTGTTGAATTATTATTACTTGTATTTCTAATTTTGAAAAATTATGGAACTAGGAACATCTTGAGTGCCAGATGAATGGGATTGAACATGAATACTTTTTATTTATTATTATTTTTCTATTATAACTGTATCAAATATATGCAATTTCATTTTCACTCAATATAACTGCAAATGAAATCAATTGTTTTTCAACTATTTAAAAACCCAAGTACAATGTGATTTTGAACCAATCCTTTAAAACAAATTCTGATTTTTGCTTGTATAAGTGAGTTACAAGCATATTGGTATGTCATATTTTATAAAAGTTAAGATAAAATCCCTTAAATATTTATAAGTTCAACCATGACCAAAACGAATAGTCATAAGTGGTCAAATAAACTTCAGTGTGAAATCTAATTATAACTATCTGATTATACTTATTTTTCAAAGTTTATATTGATATTTATCTGCTTTCTTCATTGTATTTTTTTTCTGATTAAACTTATAGTTATTTAAAAAACAAATACAAATTAATAACTTTTAATCATATCAATCTTTTGAATATACACCAAATCTTATATAACATGGACCATTATGTGAGGATTCACCATAGCAATTATGTTCAATTTGTACCTCTATTTTCATTTACAATCAATTATTTTTATAATAATCACAAAAAAAATTTGGCAGCTATTTTGAAAATGGTGGAAATTTTGTAAGATTGACATTGTCATAGGATAATTTCTTTATGTCATCTGAAGAAAAATGGTGGCATTCATGCTAAAAAATGTACAATATATTTATGGTATAATTTTTATCTGCAGGAATAAGCTACATTTTTCCTTATAGAAAACTTATAATCTTTTGTATTTTATATGATGTCTTGCTTTACAATGAATTTTGGGGAACCAATTGTCCTTGTTAAGTGGGGTAAAGGTTTATTTTTACTATTTAGTGTTTACAAAACTTGATATAATTAACATAATTTTAAATCTATTGAAAATAAATTAATTAAATTATGGTAAAGTAGTTTTCTAGTTTTTTTTTAAATGAAAACATATTTTAAAAATATTCCTTTGAAAATCCATTTTCTTCAGGAAACTTTTAAAAATAAATTTTTAAAAATATTTATATACAATAGGCTAATAAAATTTTGTACTTTGAAATTTCTTTTAGGGCTAAAATCTAATTGTAAATATAAGATACATATAATATTATTGATAAACAACATTATAAGAGATGGGAGTTCAGAATTTCTTATATAATGTTTATTGCAATAAGTTTATAACATTGCATATTATGGATAATGTACATATTTTTATAAAGTAATTAAAAGTAAGTACTAGATGCTTTATCTTGGGAAAATTAAATGAGTTCATATAAGTAGTGATTGAATATATCCACATTGAAATGAATTTCATTTATCATTGTAATAATGTGCTTTCTATATAACAACATAGATTATTGACAAAATAGTATCACTTTCATTCACTTTGTTATAAATATGACAATGTAAGATTTATAGCATTGTTCATATATGATGTTATAAAAAGGTGAGAATTCAAAATTTGTGATATAAATATGTCTTTATGTTGTCAAAAAAATGTTAATTGAAATTTATGCTCACATCAATCATCTTTTTATAGGATCAAGCAGTAGTACATTGAATGAATGAGGAATTAATCAAGAAACTTGATAAGTTATTTTAAATTGAAGCAAATAACAATAAGACTAAAAAAGGATATTTGAAAAAAATACTACATTTATAACTAATCATTATATTTAACATTAACCTTGATTTTTTAAAATATGTAATTACTGGTATTAAAATTATATATATATTCACTCCATAATTATGAACCATTCTTTCTTCATAAATATTTTTCTGATTAATAGTGCAGAAAAAATACAAAATGTCCAAGTGATATTAAGATAATTGCATTTGGTATCATGCTACCAAGCAATTATAATGTGAACTAAAGAATCAAAATTTTCTAAGATAATAAAGCTAATTAACTCAAGACTTTACAATCAACCCTTAAGCTATAAACTATCTTAATCTGTAGTCAAGGCAACCACCTTCATTATTAAAGGAAGTTTGTCTTGACTACAGGTTAAGATTGTTGGTAGCTTAAGGGTTGATTGCTATAATCAAATATTTTTTTTGCCAATTTCTAACTTATTATTATATGATATTTAACTATAGATAAATAATTAGTCAGTATTAAGAAAGTGTATATAGTGGCTTTCCTGTATATTTGTATTTCAATAATTATATATTAATAAATATTACAAATTTGCACAAAAGAGCAAAGAACAAAAACTGTTTGTGTAAAATCACTTCTTTTGCTAAAATGACAACAGAAGAAAAGATGAGATTAGATTACTTTAAAATCCTTAATACTTGAATAATATTCTAAAGAAAGACTACTTATAAGTAAAACATGTTTATCTGATATGTACAAGTATGTGCTCAACAATTTGATCATAATTGTTAGTATAAATCATTTTAGCAGCAGAATTAATCCCAGATATTTTTAGGAATTTAAAACTGGCAATTCTCTAGAGTGAGTATTGTTGAAAATTATTTAGTTTGTTAGTACTATCATCATATTTTTTCACTGTATATTTTCACTACATATTTATGTAATCTCATTTTTTCTTAAGCTTTTCCAGATTAATGATTTTGCCAAATTGACAATAATTTAATTATATACATTTATTACCTCTCTGATTGTGTATTAGTACTCATTTAATTTTAATGTATAATAATATTTATTTTCATAAAATAAAACAACTATTGCTTAGTTCCCATCTTTTTTATTTCACCATTAAAAATCTACTTTTTGAAAGTGTTGCAAATTTCATGTTAGCTTATTTAGATATTTTGCTTGTAAAAAAATAATTCATTGTATTTGTGACATTTAGATTGATTAATCTATTAATTATTGATTAATGTATGTTTATTGACCTATTTACTGTAATGGGTTTATTACTATTTAATGTATGTGTGTGATCAAGGTTATTTTTTATTATTATTAAAATCTGATAATCATGAAATTTCAAGAACAATTTTGTCTAATATTATACATTTCTGAAGTTGGATTAATGGCATTCTATTTAAATATGATAGTAATCCTATTAATTAAATAGAAAAAAGCTGATATTTTGTTATTATATTCTGATTGATAGCTTAAATCAAATAAATTTAGAGATCTTTCTACTTTATCTCCAAATGAGTTCATAAATCTTCTGTCTATTTGCTTCAAAATGTACAATGAAAAAAAATGTGACAAAGTATTTTTCAACAAGATTTGAATAAAAATGATACTACACAATCATATAGCTTTCAGCTATATATATATGTAAATTTTTCTGGTTAAAATCATATATAAGCATCTCTTATTTGTGAAAATATACATTATATACATGATATAATTTCTAAAAATTAATGTTGACAACAAACTGAAAGTGAACAATGATATTTTTTTTTAGTAAACCTAAAATTTTATTGCTTAATTATTATACTGTACTTAATACAGAATTTAATCAATTCATTTATGCTTAAACCAGTAATTATTTTTAATAAAATGGCTTTTATTAGAAGCTATTATTATCAATTAATTTTTCGTTTTTGAAACTTATATAGACTATTTAATATATAATAATCTGTTCACATCCACAACATTTACTTCCATGCCATAGTGCAAACATTAAAATTCATAGTTTGTAGTAATTTTAATATCTAAAATATGTTTTAATACATATATAGTATATATAATGTGTAAACATATTGTTTATGCACTGTGGACAAACAAATTAAAATAGAGAGAGATAAAAACTCTTAATAGCAAATAATTGAAACAACTGACATGAAAATTGTGTATATAATATCAATATTTTTTTAAAAATTCATTTGAACATAGTAAAAATAGGCTGTTTCAATGTATTTTTTATATTAAAAAAGAGTGGAACTACCTAAGATGTTTGAAGATTACTTTTTTGATAATCAAAAAGGAATTTCAATTAAGATTTTTAAAATTATTTTTTATTAATAATGTAGGTTACATATTTCTCCAAATTAGAATTTGTTTTAAGTAGTCCATAATCCAAATAATCATTGAATATCACTTGGAAAATGGGTATCTATTATACTAGTTGTAAGATAAAACAGGAATAGAAAAGTAGATTAAGTTTCTATACTATCTAAAGATTAAAGATAAAAACTTAGTGTAGGTTTTGAAAAATAGCATGAATTTTTATTTGCAGATGTATAAAATATTAGTGATAATTATCCTGTTTGTGTATAAAATGCTTTTAAAAAAGAATGAAAAAATCTAATTTAATATATACTTGACATTTTGGAGAAGTTTTTTGCTTTTAGTATGAAAAAGTCTGTCAAAAAGAAAGACCGATCTCAGCAAAATACTAGTAGGCTTAAAAATAGATAAGCAATAGAGAAATTCTTATTTCTTATGTATAAAAATAAATACAGATTTCTTGCATTAGAATTGGCAGTTTTGGATGCACTAAAATTTATTATTAACTCTAAATTATCATTATTTATTCGGATGTTATAATAACAGTTTTTTTAAAATAATATTAAATAATTCAAGAGGTGACTTAGCAGTGAAGTCCTCAAAATTAAAACTTATTAAAACAGTTTATGTTATAGTTAGTATTTCTTAGAAATAGCGTCAATTATAATTCCATCAATTAAAGTGAAATTTGGATGAACAATAAAATATTTCAATTTTTTAAATAATATTATAATCTACTAATTTTTAATTATACAAATAATTTTACACATTCATCAATTATTACTTTCTGTAAATCGCTAAACTTTATTTTATATATTTAATACAATAAAAAAAAGCGATTAACCTCTTCAGTTTAATTTATATTCTCATGGATTAGTGAGTAACTAGGTTTGGTATCTTTCCTCTCTGATAATCCTTTATATAAAAATCCTGTCTTTGTTTTTTAATGTCTTTCATTATCTTTCTATTATTTTATCTTGTTTTTTCTATTTTTGTTCATTTTATAATTGATATTTTATAATATTTGTTTGAAAACAAAAATTGAAATTTTAGATAAGTCATTGCTATTTAGTTATAACAATTGGTTTCAGCAATCTTCACAGTGATCATTCTTTGAAGGAAATGGTTGCCAAATGAATTTGTTCTCTGTATTAAAAGTAACCTGTTTTTTTTTTAATTATCTCAGAAAAAATTGATCTGTGATATAAGTGTTGATATGCAATAATAAATAAAATAATATTTAAAAAATATTTTTTTAAAATAATATAAACAGCCAACTAAAAAGTAAAAAAATAATAAAGTAATCAGATTAAAGCACATGTTGTGTCTTTTCATAAAACTATTTGAGACCATAAAAATCAAAAAGGCTTCAAATGCTTTTCTGAAATGATACATGTTTTCTAGTTGGATTACTTTTTTTTTTTACTTTTTAATCAGCTGTTTACATAAAAACATTATTTAAAAAATATATAATTTTATTTTTTTACTTTTTAGTTATAAATAAAACATATAATTTCAATTTTAATAAAATAATTTTTTTTATCAGTTTCTTTTAATCATCTTTTTTATTATGTTGCTTGCTCTCTCCACAAAAGAGTACCTGCTATTAATGATTTTGACAGTTTTATTTCTTCATTTTGATTTTGGAAATGAAAATAAAAGCTTTATAATTCTCTAACTTTTTTTTACACATTTATAATTTTTTTCACAAAATATTTATGAAATATTAATTATTTCAGAAGAATAATTCAGATTATAGTACAAAATATTTACTTTTAATTAATTAAGCTAAATCAATATTAACAAAATTTTACTCTACTAATGTAATATTTCCATTGGCTCTGCTGTTAAGGATTGTTCCTGGAATGATAAGGATGTGAGTTTGAGTTATAAATGGGAACAGTTTTTTATTATTATTAAAAATTTAAAAATGTGGACATTTTTCCAGAAACACAGGCAGGGAAAGTTAATATAAATGCATTTAATAATAAAAGACACAAGAATTACATTTAATTTTTACAAAGAATGTCATATCATCTCAAAAGTTATACAAACAAAAGAAGATCAGCTAACAATTAAAGCTGGTTTGATAATTTAGTTTATGAAAAAAAGAGAAAAATGCAGTTTACTAAATTATATGCCAACCATGGGAACTTGGGATGTTAAAATCTTATAGTTAAGAAAGTAGATTTTTCTGGAAAAAAAAAGGATAATTGTGATAGCTGAGAAATATGCTGGAGTGTGAACTTAACATTTTTAGAGTTATCTATTCTGAAAAGAATTCAAAGCAAGAAGTCAATTTGAATTTTTTTAGGCAAAAAATAAGAGCAAAAGATAGGATATAATTCTATTAATGCAAAAACATCTTGATTTTAAAAAATCATTTTAATATCACAATATTAATGTAAGTATGTCTCACGTTCAAAAAATATTATTGTTGGAATAGAATGTAATGCTAAAGTTAAAAGTAATAATGGAGGATAAAAACCAGCTTTGGAGAAAACGATCAGAATAATAAAGACTTATAGAATTTACAATGCATTATTTCAGAAGGACTTCAAAAATTAGACATGCAGCTGATAGCAGAAAGTCAAAACATTATTTTAGCAGTACTGAATTTTTTAGAAAGCAGATATATATTTCAACCTTAATTTATTACTATGTATAAAAATTATGAATGAAGCTTGAGAAACTAAAAAAAAGTTCATTTCAGGAATAAAGAGTTCTGACTAAGACAGTTCATGTAGTAATAATAAAAAAATATCAGTCATTGTTTAAAGAAAAAATGAAAATATAAAACTGAATTAGATTTTAAAATCTTAATAAAGATTTAAAAAGTTTCCACCAAAAATAGAAAAGATTAGAAAATACTGAATTGCTCAAAAAATATTGTAACTGATGGAAAAAAATAAATAAATTGAAAACTAGAAAGGACAATTCAAAAACTGAAGAATAGTAATACAGTGCAAAATTAAATATAAAAGAGCATTTAGAAAAAAATATGTTTGGTTTTTTCAATGTAAAAAAGTGTACATGATGATATAAATCCAAAGAAGAATATAAGATGATAAAACTTTAATTAGGATATAGCAGTTGAAAGATAATTATGGAAAAGTAGCAAAGATATAGAAAACTTTGATGAAACCATTTTTTTAAAAAAGTACTAAAAGAATTTTTTAAAATTTCTTCATTATTTTATGATAGAAAAAATATTTTATTGGAAGGAGTTTTAGAAAAACATGAAAAAAGCTAATAAATTAATGAATGGCTTTATTATTTGATAATTCATAAAAAGTTTTTAGTGCCCAAACTGTCAGAACTGAACACAATCTGTAGAGCTTAAGTTTCCAAATGAATCATTCTACCATTTCATTAAAACATGCAAGCAATAAATGAATAGACTAACAATAGAAATAATTATATATAGTGAAGATAGTATATATTAAACAAATTACAATAAATAAGATACAGTACCAGATATTTTAGAAATCAGGATTTAATAAAAATAGAAATACTAAGCAATACATATTATCAGAGAAAAAAAATCTATATCCATATTTTTTAAATTTTATGAAGAGCTTTGACACTGTTGATCGAAATATGACTTGTACCATACTTGAAATATATGGAGTAGATCATATATTATTAATATTGTAAAGAATATTTAAAATAATTTAAAAGCAGTCAGAATGTGCATAAAAAAACTGAAGATAGTTTGAAATCTGAAAGCACATAAGACAACAAAATCCAATGTCATCAAGTGCATTCATGATACATTTGGAAATACTAATGTTTCTAACATTAAAAAAGTGCAAATGAACATCAATGCATGAGATAAAAATAAATATTTTAAAATATGCAGGTAACATAATACCAGAAGTGCTGATCAAAGAAGCAAAAATTTATATATTTATGGCAAACATGAACAAAAACAATAGTGGTGCTTAAAAAAGAAAAAAAGTGGGAGTGAATTATACATCATAGAAAACTTTATCTATCTTCAAAATAATATCACTTTTGGTCTAGATTAACAAAAGAAAGTGAATTAAAACTACCCAGAGCAAGTTATATACTGGACTTGTTATAACAAAGACTTTGAACTACCAAACAAAATTGTGTTGTACAGTGTGCAAAATTATTAGTAAAGTATATGACTAGTTAAGATTTAGTAAGAGGTATCTTATTACTATAATTTGATCTACAAGTGTCAAACTTTCTGAACTCACATCTTTGATATCATTGGCTTTAGATAAACATATTAATGGTTATTACTAATCATTTATTAAGCTAGAGATTATCATACCATTCTAATCTAAATATAAACCTAATTCTTAGCATTCAAATTGTTATATTACATGAAATTATTGAAAATTGGCAAAATGTAAAAAAATTTCAATCATCATCAGCAATCATTATCAATACACTGCAGGATGAAGGTCTCTCCAAGTTTAATCCATCTCCGATCTTTAGCTTTTCTTTTCCACATCACCCCTGCACACTTTCTTATTTCAGCTATCCATCTCACATGTGGTCTCTTTCTGTGTCTTTTACAATCTCCTGGAATACAGTTTAAGATTTTAATTGTCCATTTATTATCACCTCTTCTAGCAATATGTCCAGCCTAACTCCACTTTAATCTTTTAATTTTTTCAGTGAGGTCAGTAACACCTGTTTGTTCTCTTACCCATACATTGTGTTTTCGATCTCTTCTTGTTACTCCCAACATGCATCTCGTCATACTTCTTTGAGTGGTCTGGAGTCTCTGTATTGCTCTTCTATTAAGTGTCCAAGTCTCAGATCCATAAGTAAGAACTGGTAAAACACATTTGTTAAAAGCCTTCCTTTTCAAACACATAGGCATATTTCCTTTTAGTATCAAGTTATTTCTACCAAAAGCACTCCAACCAAGTTTAATTCTATGATTAATTTCATCCATTATGTTGCCATCTGTATTAATAATATGACCAAGGTATTTGTAACTGTTAACTTTTTCTAATTCATCATAATCAATCTTTATTTTAATATTTTGAGCAAATCGATTAAACATTACTTTAGTCTTTTTGACAATTATCTTTAGTCCTACTTTCCTAGTTTCATCTGAGAACTCCTGCAATATTTCCTGTAGCTCTGAAGCATTATTTTCAAAAACAATTATATCATCTGCAAAATCTAAATGACTTAAAGAAACTCCATTTACTTTCACTCCTTTAGTTTTCCATTTTAATCCACAAAATACTTCTTGCAACACTGCTGTAAAAAGTTTTGGAGATATGGAGTCACCTTGTCTTACACTTTTCTCAATGTTGACTTTCCCAATATCATTATGTAATCTAATTGTTGCTGTTGCATTTTTATAAATATTCTTTAAAATATGGCAATATCCTGGATCTATACCTTGATGATCCAATGCTTTAATCACTGAAGAAATGTTTATAGAATCAAATGCCTTTTCATAATCTACAAATCCAAAACATAATGGCAACTCATATTCATTTGTCCTTTCTATAACTTCTCTCAATACCTGGATATGATCTACTGTACTAAAACCACTTTTAAATCCAGCTTGTTCCCTTGGTTGGTGGAAATCCAATGTTCTTTGTGGACGAGTTGTAATTATCTCGGTAAAAATTTTGTATAAAACTGATAAAAGGCTGAGAGGTCTGTAATTTCTAATATCTTCTTTATCACCTTTTTAAAATATTAATATTATTACTGCATTCTTCGAATCATCTGGTACATCTTTATCATTTAGACATTTGCTATATAACTTTGCTAAATTTTTTTCTATTTCTTCACCTGCTACTTTTAATATATCAATTATAATTCCATCATTACCTGGAGCTTTTCCTTTCTTTATACATTTAATTGCATGTTTCACTTCTTCATTTAAAATTCTGGGCAATTCAGAAGATGTAATAGAAATAGGAGGTGCTTGTTCTTTATTACTATATAATTCTTGATCTTCTACCCATTCCATAATGTCATCTCTCTTCTTAGTAATAATTCCATCTTTTTTTCTTATTGCAGGTAAATATTTTCTACCAATACCAAAATGTTGTTTTACATTCTTGAGACTTTTATTTTCTTCTACAGCTTTCCTTGCTAGTTTACAGTTATACGTTCTTATATCATTTTCAACTCTTTTCCATACCATTTTACAAAATTTGAGATATTCAATCCTTTTTAATGCATCATTTTTGTATATCTTCATATTCCTTTTTTCCTTCTTAAATTCTCTGGTCTCAATAAAAATTTTATTGGTCAATTGCTGCTTTTTTCTACCAGCTATTTTTGTTGCAGTTTTTAAAAGTGTATCAGTTATTTTCATATTAATTTCATTCAAATCTGAATCATGTTCAAAATCTACTAATACTTGACACTGATTTGTAAGTTCTAATTTAAATTCATTAGAATGTTTCTGGAGATTAGGAATATCAACTGTAAAAATTGTTTTTTTTTTAATAATTTTTGTCTCTCTAGTTTTGCATTAACACGTATCTTACATCTTACTAATTTTGTACATCCATATAAAAATCTTCTACTACTTCATCACTATGAGTGCTTTTTGGGCATAAACCTGAATTATCTGCATTTGGTATCTGCTATTAAGTTGTATAACTAATCTTGCCACTCTGTCTGATACACTATCAATCTCCACAATGTTGTTTTTCCACTTTTTTATTTATAATGAATCTTACTCCACTTGTATTTCCAATATTTGTGCCTTTATAATAGAGTACATGTCCACTTTTTAAATCAATTGTCTCTTCACCGTTTCTTCTAACTTCACAAGGTCCAATAATGTCCCATTTAATATAAGACAGTTCTTTTTCTAATTCTTGCAATCTACCTTCACTTGAAAGTGATCTGCAGTTATAAGTACCTAAATAAAAAGTCATCATCATATGGCAGCCTGGGCCTGCAATCAGGGGATTCTTAGCACTTACCGCCTTTGGTCACCAACCACTGCCTTGGTTGGTGACTTTACAGCTTCCTGGGAATAAGGGCCACAATTTATTTTTGTCTGTCATAATTGTATATATCTATTGGGAAAATATCATTTACACAAACATTCATTCTGCCTTATCAGGCAACTGAGAAGAAAGACCATGGTGTTTCTTGATCTTAAACTCAGAGGTAAAAAGCCAATAAACTCACCACCCTGGCTAATGTGTGTTGGTGAGCAGCCCGTCCATGTTCGTATACTATATGAATAATCACATAGTAATAACAGCTGCAATGACAAGAAACAAGAACGTATGGAGTGGGCATTAGGAATTTGCCCTGCTCAGTTCCTTTAAGGCCTCCAAGAGGAAACAAAGGGTCTCCTTTCAGTTAATAGAAAATTCCTTTCTGCAGCCAAAAAATTTCAATACAAAACTAAAACTATATTTTAAAAAAAATTACTGAAAAGATGTTCAATTGAAGAAAATTATGCAGAGTTGTTGTTGTTCTTCTTATTATTATATTATACTTGTATTTCAATATTATGTATATTGAAGATGATGACTAAAAGCAATTTTTTGATATTAAATAAAATGTAAGCTCGTTCCGGTTTAATGGCGGCCTCTGAATGCAGATCTCCTGCATCATCTCTCACCTGATGTGAATATATTTGCACTAAAAAGGGAAAAATTCGAGAGAAAATTACAAAACTATATCTGTGAGTACAATCTTTATTATTCTATGCAATTATTTAGCGCGATTTACTACTTTAAAGTAGTTTTGAAACATTAAATTAAATAACGTTTATTAAATACGGTTAACCGCTAAAATGGACTCTATAATAAAGCCTATACTAAGGCCTAAACGCTCTAATGGAAAAAAATATATATATATACTAACCTTAAAACCTCTGATGACTCCCAAAGTTTGGATTACAACAATAAACCCTCCAAAGAACCTAAAAATAAATCTACAATGGTAGAAAGCATTTCAAATAATCAAAATCAATTTCTTTCTTCTTCAACTACTAACAACCCGATAATAAAATCTATGCTAAAATCGAAACACTGTCACATGAAAGGCGAAAATAATTCGAAATTACCTAGTGATTTCCAAATTGTAAATGCAAAGATTGCAACCCCTAATGAACCTAAAAATAGTGGGGGAAATGTTCTAAATGATCATACCGTTAAAAAAAGTATAATTCCTCTCATAAACTCACGAAACAACGGGAAAACTTTGCAACAGGGGAAAACTGATGATTCCCCAATTACAGCCTCAAACAAAAAAATGAATCACTTAGAGAATACCAAAACTTTACAAACACCATCAAAAACTAATCTATCTCCACTAAATAATCCAGAACTGGGAAAACAAATTAACAACAATAATTTACATAATAACACAAATCTAAATCTCATAAAATCTCCAAAACATTTAAAGGAAAATAAAAATTCCAAAACTACAATAATTAAACCAAATCAGAAATCGACCATAAACCATAATGATATGCACTCTCCCATTCCAAAACAATCTTCACTAAGTCACCCAGAGCTTGACAAATTCAATATCACAGGCCCTGAATACAGGGATTCAACCCAACTACCTCACAACTCTAAGCATAATAAAACCACAAACCCAATGATGAATGAAATGACATATGCAAACAAGGTCAGAGCTAACATAATGATAAATACACATCATCAAACATCACAACCTGATAAATACATGGAAGCAATTCGACTTTTACAAGAAATAGAAACAGAACAGTCTACATCAAACTACTCTAATCCTCAAACAACATCTACAGATAATCCTACTTGTGATATTCAAAACCATGAAATAATAAATGAACAGTTTAACCAAACCATCCCATTGCCACTCCACAAATCTCTACTCAACTATTATAATGAATGTTCTCTCATACTTTCCACTACAGATAACTGTTTAAATCTATACACATTCCCTACATCATCACTATATGAACTATGTAAAGCACATGGCTGGTGGAAATCGATCCATAAGATCCTCTTTCATCCAAATGAAAGATATCTTATCATCCAGTTCACAAACCAACAAGTTAAAGCTGCCTTTAGAAATAGTCATAAACTCCTAAACAACAAATTTCTTGTCTACATTGACCTCAACCGCCCAGTTGTTTTAATAGGGCGAATTCAAAAATGTACCATGGACTTTGAAAAGGCAGACCTTCAATGCCACTTCAAAGACTATGACACCATTACCAAATTTCAATACCTAGTAGCAGACAATGATGATCCCACAGTATACATCAACACCACACAATTTCAGCTAGTTCTTAAAAAAGGAATTCCATCTCAATCAGTCCCATCTCTAATTCAACATGGCGAATCTCCACTCAACATCATCTTTCATGGCCTTCCACCCCAATGCTTCCATTGCAGGCAGAGAGGCCATCTAAAAAAAGATTGTCAAGAGAGAAAATGCATAATTTGTGGAGAGATTCGGTACAAATTCCACAAATGCGATAGCGATCAAGAAAATCAACATCTAACAAATACATACCCAAGTCTCAAGCAACAATATATTACTAGCAATACCACGGATCACACTACATCATCATCAAAAATTCCTAATGATAAAACTTCCTTGGAAACAGAACAATTTCAACTCACTCCTGAACAGCTGCATACCAATGACATTTGCGTATCATCATCAGATACAGCAACAATCAGCCAAACAGACATGGACACTGATGCTGAACAAAGCGACACTACAATGGCCAACAACCGAATTCCACATAAAAGAAAACATAAAAAAAAACAATAGCTCTGAACAATCACAAGAAAGTAGCAATAGCAATGAAATTGACAATCTTCGAGATGCAACAAAGACTAATATTCCCCCACCAAATAGACCTTGTGAAAAAAAACGAAGAGACCATTCTCCAAAAGGCACAAGTTCATATAACCTCACAAATGAAACAAAAACAATAGACCAAGATAACAACATACAACAACTGATTGACCCTTTGTCTCAAAATAAAGCGGCCTCATGTCAACATGAAAATGATAATGAGCGCTTACTCATAGACTTATCTCCATCATTGTGGCCTATTCCTGAACCTATTCCACCAGACCTCAACTTATCTAAGAACCTAATACAATCTGAACCTTACCATCACCCCACCAATTTGATGCTGGAACAGAATACTATGGTCTTAGAAATTGGATCACATTCCAATCAGGCAAACTCTCCCACATGAGAGAGCGGTTTCACTATCAATGATGACTTTCAACATAACATCGATTAACGTCAGAGGCATGAACTCCCTTGGCAGAATCCAAGCATTATCATTCTGGCTTAAGCATAATACACCTGATGTTCTTTGCCTCAATGAAACAAAACTTCACACACTATCTGACCAAAACATCATACAGAGAATTCAAAAATTCGGATACTTCCATTATTCCTTCTCCTCCTCTGCATCTGGTGGAGTAGCAATTCTTTTTAATAAAAAATCTAAAATAACCTTTTTCAAAATAATTCATATAGACTCTAACTGCCTCATAGCCATTATACAGGTAAATGGATGGACACTTAACATAATAAATGTTTACATGACCAAAGCATCAGATATAATCTATAGAATCATCCACACTATCAACGCGGTCTTAAGAACTAACCCTTTTCCTGCATTGATGTTGGGTGACTTTAATCAAACATACGATTCTTTTGGAAGGAGTCACTTAAAATCACTGAGCAACACCTTTACAAGTGGAAGACAGCTTTTTGATGTGTCTGCCTTCTCATTCTATTCATCATGGTTTAAGTCCCTCATTGATCTTTTATACTTCTCTCCTTCACTTGCTCCCTTCATTGAAGCTAACCTGTGGCCTGTTGTCTTTACGGACCACATGGCACTAGAGGTCCTTATCAGAATTGTGGATAACACACATTCATATGGCAACATTCCACGAACAATGAGGATCCTCACAAAGGAATCTGCCACTATACAACTCATCTCTGAGATTTACATATCATTCAACTCTGCTAATATAAACACACTTTCACCATGTGATAAATGGAATAACTTCATAAATATTCTACAATCACATATTCATAAATGCACTCAACATAATAAAGGTCCCCTTAAATTACTAAGTCAATTGGACAAGATAGCCGACACACTTAAACATTTGCCCATACAAAGGCAAAATATCCAAGAAATTACTCGCCTTAAACTACAATACAAAGCTACCCAACAATCCCTGGCCGAATACCTATCAATTAAATGAGCGCGCAGTTACTTAGCATATCAACACTGCTGGACTCGAGGTTACATCAGATGGGCCCTAGGATCCAACCAACAAAACAAGGCACCCTCATCGATCAAGATACACAGTAAACAATATATCGGCCTCTCCATGCTTTCCAAAATAAGAGACTTTTACAAAAGAAAATTGCAACCTATTGGTGTCACTAACATCCGTAGAGTTTTTGTTACTAACAACCCTATGGAACATAACATCACAGATGGTGATATTCTTGACAAACTGCAATCACTCCCAGAAAGTGTCCATCCTGGCATGCATGGAATTCCCAGATTTCTACTTTTACACCTAAGAGCTTTTACTATCCCAGTAATCCACGGAATGATAGACCTCATCGCCACTGGAAGTCATCACCTAATAAACCTATGTCCCATCTCCATGGTACCCTTTTTAAAGAAGCGTGATGCACAACCAGATCTTAATAACCTGCGTCCTATCTCGATGATTCCTCTATTGACAAAGATCATCGAGAGCATCATTAAAGACAAGATTCAATATAACATAATCAAACAACTTTCACACTATCAATTTGCAAAAAAAGGCACTTCAACATCCGACGCTGTCAGCCGCTTCAGACTTCTGGTCGATCATGTGCGGAGACAAAGGAAGTCCCGGCCCATTGCAGTCCAACTTGATATTGCTGGGGCATTCGACTCCGTGAGAATTGATGTTCTTCTCAGTGTTCTGGAACAGCTAACTGTACCACCCGTATACATTCAAATGATTGAGAACCTTCTTTACAATCGGGAAGTGTTCTTATCCCTAGATGGTCACATTGCCCTGGGTTTTATGCCCTACATCTCCATCCCCCAAGGTTCTCCCCTGAGTGCACTTCTCTTTGTTGCCTATATCAATCCAATGCTGTTGAACATCGAGGCCACGTTTTCTGGTATCGCTGTTCCGCTACTTAATGAGAACATCACTCACATCTCCTATATGGATGATGTAGTTGTGTTTCTTTCATCCCATGATGAACTGGGTAAGCTAAAACAACTTCTTGATCACCATGCCAAATTATCTGGTCTCCTTGTCAACCCAAAAAAATCAGCTATTTGGTCAATTCTTACTGGCCAGAAGATCTCTGGTGGATTTGAAGCAGTGCCACAGAAATTTCTAGGATTTCACCTATCAAAAACACCCACGGTGATGCGTAAAGAGATACAGGACTCATTATTAGAGAAAATTGAAACCACAATCGCATCTTTGTCAAAAATATACCTTTCCCTATTTGGGAAAGTAGCCCTTTTAAATGCTCTCATTCTCCCAAAAATAATATACTATTTGGCAGGGTTCATCCCCACCAAGGTATTCATCAACAAAGTAGAAACCGCCTGTAGAAAACTGTGTTGGGCGGGCCGATCACCCGTAATTAGCTTGAGAATCCTCCAAAAGCCCAAAACTTTAAATGGTCTCTCACTACACTCACTAACTATATTCAACTTACAACGCACCCATAATGTACTCTACAACATCTTCAAGGAAAATGAACGTGCTCAATGCCCACTTCCGAAAAAGGACATTCAACCTACTGATCGGCCACCCCCCAGAGGACGTGCCTTGCTCTTTCAACAGCAGATCAACTTTATCTTTGATAACATCCAACCAACATCAACCCTATTTCAAAGAAAACTTGCGTATTGGGAAGTGTTTGATCTTCTTGACCATCAAAAACAGAGGATCCCCAGCTGCCTTTCAATCAACATCCCTCGAATGATAAGGATGACCAAGCTCTGGAAGTTGCCACCAAAAATCATGGACTTCCTGTTGAAATCGAACCTGCATGCCCTCCCAACAAATGCCTTCCTCCACTATAAAAGGGGGCAAGATATTGACCCTAATTGCACATTGTGTCAAAGACAGGAAGAGACTACCGATCACTTCCTCTTCGAATGCACAACTTTGAACAATTTAAGAATTCATTTTCAACAAAACATGACAAGAAATCAAATCGAAATGAACCTCAAGACAGCAATTGAAAAGGGCATATTCTCTGAGATCCGGCTTTCGGCCATAATTAACTTTTCCATCTGGGCATTGCGCTGTAAGCTGGTGTTCCAGGCTGAGACCTTGAATAATATATTCACAGCATTTTGCCAAATACTAAACAAGGAAAGGGATAGAGATATGCACACTGCTGACCCCTTCACAGCTGCACAAACCTGGGACTCCATTGCAATTGGATAGAGCTCCCCTCAACTTTGCTGTTTATTGGGTGGCTGTTGCTTTTCATCATTTCATAAAACTGAAACATGGGTATTAATACTACCTGCTAACAGCATCTCATTTTAATCTTCCCTGCTATGAACTTTAGACAAATTGGGTTTCTATGGTCTATTTTTGGAACAACAAACAAGTCACAAATGTTTCCTGTGCAAACATTAACTCAAATATATCCTTCTTTTTTTTTTTTTTGCATGCTATTTCATAATCATTTACTTATTTTGTCCTTTTTGGTCTGTATTTCATTGGTCTAAATGTACAATAAATTTGGTTTTTGAAAGATAAATAAAATGTAAGCTAAAGAGAAAGACTTATACAATATTTGAAAGAGTGTAAAAATAGCCATTTAGAGAGATAATCAAAACTGGAGAAGTAGCCCCTACAGCTACCGAGCTCATGATGTCTAATGATGATTGTTTTTTGTCAAACTCATTTGCATCATGGTTAAATGTGTATATATTTATTAATAAATATATTAATGGAAGAATTCTATATTTTTGTCTCTTATTATTTTTTCGATTTCTTAGACGGGATTCCTGCAGATTTGTGCTGCGATTCTTAAATAAACAAAAAATCCATTTCTGTTCACGGATAATTTTATGCCCCAGTTAATGCCCTTTTGTCTAATTAATATAAAGTCTTTAAATATAAAATAAGAAATTTTTATTCAAAAATCGTACATTTTAAATTCCTAACTTAGTATATTACTGACAAAATTGCTAATAAAAATATTTAATATGATGGGTGAATTCGTTTTCAGCACACATTTTTTTACGACAATAAATGTCTATCGTTGCTTATGCTGGCTAACAGGATAAATATCACAATTAGGGAATAAAAGTGGTTTGCAGAATTTCATGATTTCTCTATAAGGCTTAGACATATAAATAAATAAATTCTATTACAATGCATATCTAGTATTACGCCATAAGATTACTAACCTGGGAATGATAGTCTGCAGTTGCTTAATTTTTTTAAAACAGTTCTGTTCTAATTAAAAAATATACATATATAGTGGAGTAATCGTTTATGACAGAAATCTATGAAAAGTAGTAGTACATAATTTTTTTATACAACATATATACTATATCTGTGTATGTGTTGTGGTGTATTTATAAAACATAGATTAGTATTTTTTTTTACCTCTAGCAGAATGCTACCAGCACGGTTGATTAAAATCTTTGATGCTTCAATAAGCAATCTCTGCGTTTCGATTTTTATGGATTTTTAGATAAAAATAATGCTTCATTCGTTAGCTGAATGAAATTAATCATTTTATACCTTTGTTCTTTAAAATAAAATCCAAAAGCTTTTTATTATTAAGCTTGTTCCAGATTTCGAAATTTCTAAGAAATTGGAATTAGCTTTGTCGGATGAGTCATGAGAGGTTGAAGGATTAGGGTCTTTCAGATCTCTTTCAAGATTTCTAATCAAGATCTAAACAAAATGAAGTAAATATTTGATACAATGCTGTAAATAACTAATAGAGCTTTATCTGCATTCTCAATGATGTGTACAAATATTACTCCTTAATTAAATGTTTTTATGCTTAAAAATTAAATAAATTTATTAACCCAATCATTGTTTTTTTTTTTTTTAAAAAAAAATTGTTTAGTACGTTTCATTATTATTAAAGCTTAACATTTATTCAATTAACAGTAAACTATTTGTTATGTAGACGGTTATTACCGAGGTCAAAGGATATTGGGTGAAATATTATTTTTTATTCGATGATTAAAATTATTGTATAATATAATAAATTACACCGCAAGTTTAAAGAATAACTTTACTTTCCATTAGAGTCAGGCCAATCAATTTTATTACCGGAGACAAATCTTAAAATACTGCACCATTTAAAATTAATAAGAAGAGCTTGATGGTACAAAGATAGTGCATCTGCCTATTATTATTATTATTACTTCAAATCCAAACCAAATAAAAAATATTTCAGGATGCTAGGAATTTTTTCTCAGGTATCTGATCTATAGTCACTCTAATCATCAATATTGATTAGTAAATGGTTATCTATCTATATTTAGTTAGAGGCAAAACAAAAAATGAAAACAATTCAAACTATCATCACTCGCAATTATGAGTCTGGTAAATACTTTCTTCTCCTTTACTATTCCTCTGTCAGGGGACGTTAAAAAGGCCTTTGCCCTGCAATGAGTTAGTTGTTACAAAAGTCTTTTTTCTTTTTAAGTATCCAATAAAAAGAAATAGGTTTAATAAAAATAACAACAACACACACAAAATAATATTTTTTATTAAACCAACAGTATATATATATATATATAGAGAGAGAGTAACTCCAAACAAGTAGAACTTGTGTGAAGTATTATTCATAAGAGCTATTACATTCCAAAATAATTACAAAAAGACAGATATATATATACATTAATCGTTTGAAATAAACTTAATAATAATAAAATTATAAACTAAAAAAATGCAGAAAAATAAAACAAAATTAAAATCTTACAAAAAAGTTTACAAAATACAAAAAAAAAAAAATACATCATCATCATTTTACGGACTTTAGTTAAATAGTGTTGTTGTTTATATAGAGCTTTTTCTATAGTAATTCCGCTAAATCACTTAATTAATCTTGGAAGTTCCCTTAATAATTTGTTTAAAGTTTTCTGTTTTAAAAAACTGCTTTTGGCTGCAGTTATCCTTATCGGTAATATTAATAAAACTATTTGTACCACAACAATAAATTTCAATAGAGAAAACAAAATGAAAATATTTTAAAACAATCCATTAAGAAAAATTGAATATTTAAAATTTTATAAAGTAATGTGAAAAAAAGTTGGTATAATATATATATATAATTGTGAATTGATAAAGAAAACTATAAAAGTCTCAAAAATATTATTTTGATATTGGAAGAAAAGTTGTTTCAACAGTAAAAAAAAAAAAAGATGGAATTATTGTTAAAAAAGAAATGGCAACATAAAATGTGTGGAAGAGTTGAACAATAAAGAATAGAAAAACAAAGTAATCTCTATAATTACATCTTCTAAATTGCCATTATTTTAAATAAATAGGTAAGACATATAAGATGTGAGGAATTTAATTACCACAATGCACTTTATAAAATATATATGTTGAAGTGTACACTAGTGGTTGCTGTGACCTTTAAAGTAGTCCCATTGTGCATCTATATACTGATTAAAATGGTGTTCCCATTTTTGAAGCACACCGGGAACTCATTTTCAGAAATATAGTTGATCAGCTGTCCCACTTTCTGTGGATAACAGTTATAGTAGAAGATATCCTTTTAGCATAGTTTTTAATTTTGAAAATAATAAAAATCACAGGGAGCTAAGTCAGGTGAATAGGCAGGATGGTATAATTGCGTAATTGATTTTTTGATCAAAATGTCTCTTACAATAAGTGTACTATGACTTAGTGCATTGTCATGATGAATTACCCCCTTGTCAGGCAACAATTTGGGTCTTTTTCATCAAACATAACCTTGTAATCTCTTACATACTTTTTAAATAACATTATAAGCTAATTGTTTGTCACTGTTCAATAAATTCCTGATGGATTATTCTCTTGTGATCAAAGAAATACACCAGCATGGTCTTAAAATATAAGCATGACATGTGTGCCTTTTTAGGTGCAGAAAAACTGGGGATTTTCATTGCATGTTCTGGTGTTTTGTTTTTGGGTCATATTGGAAATACCAAGTTTCATCACCCATAATTATTCCCAAAAGGATATGCGTGTTTGAAGAAAAATCAGTTGCAACACCAAACCAATGCTGTTTCTGTTCATCCATCATGATTCAAGGCACAAACTTACAAAATTCGTTCTCTTTCCCAATTCTTTATTTAAAATTAGCTTAACTGTTTTTCAATTAATCTACAATTCTTCAGCTATCAATCTCATACTTAATCATCTATCAGATCATATTGTACCTTGCACTTTGCTAGTATTAATGTCAGTCATTGTTGTTTGACTGTCTGCTTCTGGGATCATCTGTTACATCTTCTTTCCCATCTTTGAAATTCTTATGCTACTCAATTTCTTCATAGTATCTTCATGATATACAACTTGCAATGGTTGTGACATTTCAGTAACACATTTGCTGCTCTTCATATAAAATTTGACATTAATATATTGCTCAAAATTTTGTTCACCCATTTTTGCACCAAAGCATATGCACAGATATTTATTAGCTTCTCAATAACTAATTAATACCAATTATATGAGTTTAACATTTACACATGTGTTAGCTTAAATATATTCAAATACAAATATTCATGTGATTACTATGATGTGGCACATTGTCATGATGAATGATCAATTTGTCAGACCACAATTAGGTCATGAGTACTACCACATGGTCATTCTGGGAATTAAATTGTCACAACTCATACAATTAAATCTAAGTATAGCAGAAAAACTTTAGAAAATGATGGAATTATTATTCCTATATAAAAAGAAGCAGATGAAGAAATAGAAAAATTGTTGGCAAAATTATATACCAAATTTCTAAGTGATAAAGATATGCCAGATGTCTAGAAAATTCAGTAGTAATATTAATATGTAAGAAAATTGATAAAGAAGACATTAGTAATTACTAATTTATCATCTTTACCAGATGTACACAAAATCTTTTTCAAGATAACTTATCTATAATAAATTTTGGACCCAAATCAGTCAAAACAAAAAAAGCTTAAACATGTTGTTATCACAGTCATTACATCTAAATACTGAATAAAATTGTAAAAAAAAAAATGGAATATGAAATTGCCATTAAATTTTGGGTTTGGAAATTATGAAAAGACATTTTCATACTAATTAAAGCTTTGGACAACTGAGACATAGATTCAGGATAATTATAATATTTTGGAGAATATTTTTCAAAATGCAATAATAGTAGTTAGATTAGATAGTAGCATTAAAATTAACATTGATAAGAATATCTGACAGGGTTGTTCCTTATCACCAAAACTTTTTACAGCAACTTTCACAAAAAATATTTTTATTGATTAAAATGGAAACCTAAGAAAATAAAAATATGTTGATCTTAAGTAAACAAGATTTTGCAAATGATATTATTATTTTTTTTTTGCAAATAATATATTTCAGAACTTACAGAAATATTACAAGAGTTATCATATAAAGTGGAATTATAGATAAATGTTAGAAATATTAAAATAATGTTCAAAGGATTTTCTCAGAAGAAAATGAAGATCAATAATAATGAATAATAAAGAAAGTTTACATCTACAAATACTTAGTCAGTTTTATATTACAGTTTGGAAACAAAATAAATAAAATTTAGCATAGAATTAAACTTAGATGGAATGATTTTGGTAAAAATAATTTAATTTTAAAAGGATATATGTCTGTGTTTTTGAAAAGGTAGTTTTTTAATAGATGAATTTTACCATTTCTTACAGATAGATCTGAGATTTGGACAGCTTAACAAAAAGGCAATACATGTAATTCAGATCATTGAATGAAGTATGGAAAAATATATTTTTGGATTATTAAAAAAAGATTGAAAATGAAATATATGGCTAAGAAAATAAACAGATATCACTGAAAGAATTTAGATATTAAAATGAATCTAGGCTTGACATGTTTCTAAAAAAAGATAATAATGGATGGACATTTGAAATCTTAATTTGGATTCCAAAATATTGTAAAAGATCTAGAAAGAGATCATAGGTGGATGAAATAAAGAATTTTGTTTTTAGATATGGAAAAGATAAAGTTGGAGAATTCTTCATACTGTAATAGATCATTAATGCTTGAAAATGATGATCATCATTAATCTTTTACTCTATAGAACACTCATAACTATTTCATTTTTAAGTTTGATTTTACTTTTATTTTATTTATCATTGAGTTTAAAAATCAATTTAGCTTCACAAAATCTATGTAGTTATTCTGAAAGCAATTACTTGTTTTAATTAAAATACATATATTGGTGATTATTTATCTTTTCAACATATATGTATTCAAGTGTATCAGTGTTATTTATGAGATAGTATGGAGAGTGGTGGGTCATGTGAAAGTCTGTGCTCATATACCCTATATAGTAATTAAAATAGTAAATTTTAAACATAGCAAACATATTTTTAATTTTTACTAAAATATATTTTAAACAAGCATACTATATATTGCAGCTTCATACCACATCAGAAAATGCTTGATGATAAAAAATATAAATGGATGCATATGACTGCATATTTATTATCAATTGAAAATAACATCTATAATAATTAATGGAGAAAATAAACCAAAATTATATTTATTTTGTGTTTGTTTTGTATTTTTTTTAAAATAAATGAAGACAAGATATTATATTTGTTAGCACAAAATTATATTAATAAAATATTACATTTGTATTGTTTTAATAAAATAAAATAATTAAAATGTTTAAATAAAATAAAAAATACATTTCCTTTAAATTGTATTTCATCTGCCAGAAATATAGAACAGTAAGAACAAAGTAATTAAAAAAAAAGTGGTTGCAATCACAAGATATTTCCTTCAGTGGAATATATAAACAAAATGTTTGCAACAGAATAAAAAACACCATAAAATTCTTTATTTATTTTCATTTTTCTATTCTTTACAAAAAGCAAAATAGATTTGATTAATTTATCATCACAAATATATTTGTAGATATTCTGAAAATAATTACTAATGTAAGTTAAACCGTAGCAATTATATTTTTAATTTAAAATGTTTAAATACAACGTCAGTGGATTTCTATTTAAAGTTTATTTGCATCTCCGGGTGATTCTTCTGCATTTAAGCTGAAAAGGCACAAATAAATCAGCTTAAAGTTGCTACAATATTTTTTTAAATTTTTATCTTTTATCAAAATTCAGCAATATCATTCATATTATCATTTGTGAATTTCAGCATAATGAAACTATCTAACAAATAATTTAACTAAAAAATTTTAAAAAAGACATTTCAATAACTCATTTTTTATGTTTCTGTTAACACATCATTGTTCATTAATGTATTAGTCAGCAAAATGTTAAGAGTGAATAAAATGAATTATTTTTTATTAAGGAAGTCATATTCTTTCTATTAAAAATGTTTTCAAAACTTTTTTTAAATGTTTTATTTAAATACTTTCTGCTAAGTAAACAAAAAAAAATTTCTTAAAATATTGTATCTCATTTTTGCACCTTATCTCATTTTAACATCTGAGGTAATTGTCTCTTCACCTCACCTATGGTACTGGTTATGTTTCCCAATATGTTGTACTTTTATGATACAGTAAACATAGCTTTATGATACAATAAACTACAATAATAATTATATAAATACAGATTTAAGTTTTAAATTTTTTGTTAAATTTTTTTTTTTTTTTACTTTGTTGTTTAGATTGTATATGACATAGTTTTGTGTTTATGAAATAATGCAAAGGAAATATAGTTAGATATCTTTATTAATAATAAGTATCCATGTAGTACATACATAGTTCTACATAGATAATACTTAGCAACAAATAAAAATCAGTAATTAATATTTAGTTGTCAAGGTGTAAACAAAATATCTTAATAGTTCACTACCACAAAACAACTACCATTTTGAATCACTTAATGGCAGAAATCAATGTGTTTGTAATCATATTATCAGTAATTTGGAATGTGTTTACTGCAAAATAGATTGCTATATTTATAACTATATTAGCTGTGTTGGTTGCTTTTATATAATCAGATTTAAGCTATTTATTGTTGCTTAATCAAAGCATAATATTTGATCACTGTAATATAATCAATTTGGCAGTGTCCATAAAAGATTATTATTTATGTAGATAATGTTTGCCATATCATGTTGATAAATATCCTGAAATTTTAGTGATTGGTTATACTAGTTTAAATTATTTAATTTGGGTTATTTGAATGACTAGAAATAGTTTGTTTAAAACAAGGTTACATTATACAGACACTATACAATGCATATATTATTTGCAATGAGTAAAGACTATATACCTATTGGGTTTATAACTCTGCAATTAAAATATCCATTATGGTTCTATATTTTAATTTTTACTAAAATATTTCTTTACATTTACCTGCAAGACAAATAAATATAAGTAATACCTTTTAAGTATATATATATTCTAACCTTTAATCTCGTGCATTTTCACTTCCAGATAATATATGATATAAAATAAAACGGTTTCTATCTCAGTTAATAATTAATAACTAAAATATTCAGCATTAAAATTAAAATGTTTCACTAGCTCAAATTTAAAATACGAATAAGGTTCAGTTTATAA
Organism: Epiperipatus broadwayi; assembly: GCA_028023455.1. Taxonomy (NCBI): domain Eukaryota; kingdom Metazoa; phylum Onychophora; class Udeonychophora; order Euonychophora; family Peripatidae; genus Epiperipatus; species Epiperipatus broadwayi. Next base: position 10,016,195 of record JAQFVV010000008.1, on the reverse strand, counting down.
AAATAAATTAAATAAATATTTAATATTTTCATGAGACTTGAAGTGAAAATACAGGTGACAAGATAGATTACATTGAGCAATATCCCACAGGATACTACCTCAATGGCATAAGAACACTATCCCCCCTTATTACTATTTTAAATAACAAACTCATAGTATTCTTACAACTTTAATAACTTCTACTCGCTAAGACTAAGTTAATAATTAAATCTTAATCTTCTATTTGTAATAATCTAGCTCAATAAAATAATCTCAGGTTCATAAAGTTTATTCTAAGTTAATAAAAATACGGTAGTAAAATATGAGAAGGGATTTTATGTCATAATCTACTACACTGAAACTAATAATAATAAATAACAGTAATAATATTCTTCATTGTTTAACTAATTCTGTATAACTTTTCTTTTTACTATAATTTTATTACCATAATAAAATAATGAAATAATATAATATGATCTTATATCTTCATGTAATGATATAATAAATACGTGGTAGCATTTTAATAATCTGACAAACAAAGGATGTGTGGCAACTGATAGCATATAATTCAGTATACTATTGTGATAACTGATTTATGACCAATAAAACAATGTAAAATTATAATTATTTAATTAAATGAATACCAATAAAATATTTAAATTTTTAAATAATTCTCTATTTATCTTTTTGTGCAAAATTATATATTTGTTTCGATTATTATGCATATATCGTGATTTCATGCAGCGATGTGGTAAAATAAATAACTCGGACACAAAATTTTTGAAATAACAAAATTTAACAAAGTTTATTACTAACAACAAATAAATAAACAATTTATTTACACTATTTACAGTGGATATCCTTAACTTTTTTACTTTACAGTTTGATCTACCGGGTTATAAAAAAATAATTTATATTTCAATTATATTTTTATTTAGATTTAGGACAAAATTTTAAAAAAATGTTACTATTTGGTTTCTTATTGTGGTTAACTTATTACAAATATATTTATCTACTTTATTAGCAACAGCATTTTATCCTTAATATTATTAAACTATCTTATTTTTAAAAATTCATACTTAGAAAACATTCTATAGAAAACAAAATTTTATAATGAGTATGGATTTCTCAAAATATTAAAAAAATTTCATCTTGCAAAGTCAAAGATGTTACACAAAATATTATCCAAAATTCAGTACTAGATTTTAGTATTTATCACACAATGTTTACTAATCATAATACATTCTTCTTTAAGCCTTACTTTAGTATGATGTAAGTGTAATCATCAATATATTTCTGTTAATCAATAAACAAAAATATACTATGCATATTGTTTACATAATTTACTTTGTACTATTGTATTTTAAAAATATGCAATACTTATTTTTCTCTTAAAAAAAAAAATAATAAAGCATTTAAAATTATTATCATTCTAAAGAAAATATCTTTGTTTAGATACTTTATTTTAAAAAAATTTATATTTCATTTCCGAAATAAAATTCAAAATATATTCTATGATTCTTTTCTTTCCTTAGGATACTTTGGATCTTCAATTTTAAGTAATAACATCCTATTCCTTCTAAGCAAATAAACCAATCTTATACAAAACGATAGCATAACCTAAGTTCTAAATTATTTATCATTTCTCTTAAACATATCTTACTGAATGATGCAGTTACATGAAATAAAGATAGCGAAAACAGATGCATAGGATTAAGGAAGAAAGCTAGAGTATTACTCTTAACATATCTCAAAATCATGGCACAGTGCGAAGAGGTATGACATTTACCTGCCTAATATCCTCTAGTACAGGGACGATGTTAAAGCTATTTCTTCAGCTTTATTAGAACATCAAATATTTAAAGAAATATAACCACTGTCCAAATAAAATGTGTATCAGTCATAGGGCTTTGTTAACTATGCTGATATTCACATAAAGACTAAATATTATTTCCATTCCTTATAACATCCTATTTCTTAAAACATCATCTTGGTTTCCTGTTCACTAAGTACTTCCAAGCCACTATCTCAACATTATTTCTCAAGATTTTCCACATCTTACATCGATAAATAACTATCTGCATTTACAAAACAATAAATAAAATTCATTAATAGTTAAACAATCTAGCTGTTCCACAAGAAAAGTCTGCTTACTCCATTATTCTATATGTCTAATCATATACAATCTACTTAGACAATATTTGAATATCCAATAACATAAAAATTTTAAAAGAATCACATAATTATTTGTTATGTTGAATTATATCACTAATAAAAAAAAAAATAATTGTCGTATGCATATTTTCAAATCCTATCTCATAATGTTTTTTAAAATGTTGTATGAAATGCGGTACATATAAGTAAAAAAAAACTTTTACACTTCATTCTTCCAATTTATGGATGATCTAAAGAAAACAAAAAAAAATATACATTATAAATTATCAATAATTATTATTATTACCAATAACCTTTATATAGTCATCGTGTTTAGTAGGCTTCCTTCATCTACTTGAGCATTGCAGATATAAAAAAAAAATTCACACCCATACACTTTATATTAAAATATTTTTAGCTAAATTATTAGATTGTTATATTATAAAATTTTAATATTAATAAATTAATGTTTTTACGTTTTTCCTAATCTTATATAAAAATTTAGATTTAAACTAGGTTAACAAAATAAAAGGAATCAAAACTATAGTTACATATTTTCTTGACGATAGTTCCTGATAAGTCCAAAATGTTTATTATTTTCTCTAGAGTTTTAAAAAATGTTCTCCTCCAAGTGCATTAAAGTTTAAAATAAAAATAATTATTAATCCATTTAGTAAAATTTATAGAAAATAATCCTTGGTTTTAGTATTTAGAATGATAATTATTTAATCATAATATTAATTAATCCCGTGAAGCTTCTTAATCTTCTCTACCAATATTCTCTGCGTATCCGATGCATCAATCCATCTAATTTAACTTTGAAAAAATATTCAATAAACTTTTAAGTACTATTTGTATTTCCATGGATCCATCTTTTATTCAACTATGTGTTCACTTTTTATATATGTTTCCTTCTTGATACATTTAAACTTTCGTTTGGTATTTTATATATCACTTAAAAAAAAAAACTTCAAGTACTTTTAAACAAATCTTTTCTAAATACATTTTTAAATAATTCTAAGACTGGATATTTTAATATCAAAAACGCATCTGTAACATATTCTCCTGGGTTCTTTCTTTAATTCTTGAAAATATTTTTTAAAAAATGTTACCTTCAGAAAGGATATAACATTTTACTCCTTTGAATATAATATTCTATAAAATAATTCATGAAATATAATTGTCTTATTACTATTTTAAAAATAAATCTTGGATCAGCTTATAAATAATACGTTTCAATACATTTTTTTTTAGACTCCGTATAATGTCCGAGCTGTGGTTTTTTTATGTACCAAACAGTTCTCCGGTTATGCATTAATAAAGCTGTATTAGAATTTAAACATATTTTATTTCGTAGTATATCCATCTCTATTGCGTAGTTTAGGTTAAACTTCAGATAAAATACTACTGATAAAGGAACTTTTAAAAATTTAACAAGGCATGTTAAACGAAATTATTAAAATATTTTTTTTAGTTTACACTCTCTTTTTTTGCAAGTTACTTTGAAAATATTAATTAGTTTTTGCAAATAAATTATGAGAGAGCGCTAAAATTGACTAAAATAATAATTTTAAATACTATCTCTTTTATAGCTATAATTTACCTTTCTCTTGTTTCAATACATTATTAATCTCCTCCGATAACCCCGTGCAAAACATATTTATAGTCTGTAAGAATACCTATTTCTATTGGTTAATTCTTACTTTAGCTTGAGAACAAATTTACATATTTTTAGTTTATAGTAGAATTGAATTTCAAAATTAGAAATTATGATGTAATGAACTTAAAATATTATTTAAAATATTACTTTTGAATAAATTATTATTTTATTAAAATTATTTAATCTTTTAAAATAACTTTTAAAATAACATTTAATAACTTATTCCATTTCTTAATATTCAATTTATCTATTTTTATTTAAATAAAATATTTAATTTTTATATTATGAATGTATTCATCTTTATTACATCATTTAAAACATTACATATGATAGTTAACTTAATATTTATTATTATTTGCTTTTATGATAGGCAATAATTCTATCCAATTCTATAATATAACTTTTAAAATATTTTAAACTTTGTTATTAATTCAAACAAGCGTGTGTGTGAAAGTCTATTTCTCTGCCTAGATTTATATAATTGATACACTTATTATATTATATAATATAATTATAAAATTTGGAAGAACAATTTAGAAAATATAGAATTAAATACAATTCTCACCATCATAAAGTTTATTTTTAAAATGTACGATATTAATTTTGACTATTAAATATGATTATAAATTTAAACATAGCATTTATTAAATTATCAGTTTTAAACTATTAAAATCGAATTTATTAAATATACTTTTAATATTTATAGCTGTGTTATTTAATATGGCCAGCTTTTGCAACCATATGCAACAATATTTAAAGCTTTATATAACTATTTTTAAATGATTTTATATACTACATATTATCTTTAACTTCAAATTGTACTTTAAAGATATAATTGACTTAATACAATTACCATATTAAAAGAACATATTCTAAAATTTAAAATTTTTAGTAATTGACTGTTATAAACTATTACTGACCTATAGAAAAGGGCACAATATATATATATATCTGTGAAGTATTTGACATGTTTTTAAATGAAATATAAATTAAAGGAATATAATGGTTAAAATATGTTTGTAACAACCATATCATGAAAGTTTACACATTCTGCAAAAGATTCACCAATTAATATAGCACATGATTGTATTTCATAATTTACAATGTATTTTTCAAGTCTTCTCATTTATAAATACAGCCACTGGATTAAACAAACAAATAAAAGTTATAACAAACATATTTAAAATGAGGACTTTTAAAGTTTTAAGTTGATAGTTTTTTATTACATATAATGATCCACAAATATGCTGCATCAATATATGCTACTTCATTTATACACTAGCCATAAATAAAGAAAAAAAAATATTAAAATTTATAAATTTAATAAATTTTATATGGTAGCAACTATTTTTCCATTTTGGAGTACCATCTGCAATCACATTTTGAGAGCACAAACATTTTATTCATCATTGTGATATAATACAATATTTCATTTAATAAAATGTTTTCTAAAAATAATACTAAAATTTTTATGAAATTTAATAAAATTCATAAAGTATCTTTTGAGCAATAAAGTGAAAGTTATTAATTTAAAAGTGGCAGAAAAACAAGATCTGTAAATTGTTATTATATTACATCAGAGAGCTTATTAAAGTTTGAAGAATTTAAATGTGAATCTGAATTGGATAATGGCAAGTAAGGATGACTGTGTAAATTCCATAGTTGATATGAATTTAAAAACATCAAAATCACTAGAGAGCACATAGTCTGCTAATAACAAGACTGCTATTATATTCCCATAAAATTTAGAAAAAAAAGTTATTAAAGAAAAGGGATATTGTCCAGAACATGTTTAGGTGTTGAAAGTTTGATGATTTGCTACATAATTTATTTAGAAAAATAAAGATACGTTATACAGTAGGTTTACTATTATTTTTATTTTTGAGTGAATATAAGTGAACATATACACTAATTAATATATATAAATGTATTCTCTGAATTTCTTATCAATAACATTATTAACATTAATAATTTCTAAATTTTTATTTATATTATAATTTTAATTTATATATACATACTATGCACATAGAAAACATTTTATATAAGTATGTGTTTAAAAAAAGTATTATATTTATGCAATTAAGGAAACAATACATATTCTAACATAATTAAAGATTATCAATAAAACACAAATTATTATACTCAATGTGCTATGAATGCAAGGAGCCTGGGGATAAAATATAACAGATATTGTGGCTCGATTGTAGTTGGAAAAAAAATTATTACTTAATTGATATGATCAGATATATACTTATCTGATATTTCACACATTAGCTAATTCTTATTCAATAAAATAAGTCTTATCAATTTATTACCATATATTTTTTATATCCTCATTTTATCTATATAAAAGCATGGACATAATCTGATGTTATACTTTCAGAAAAAAAATGTTCTAAAAACTTCAGAATAATGAAAAACACATTAGTATCTGATTCTAAGAATTATTCATTTGTTCATTTGCTTAATAATTTAATTAATTTGCAATGGCTACAATATGATATAGAAATGTATAGACTACAAATGGCATTTCATATCACTCCTAAGAAGAGTATTTGTTTTTATAAATATTGTTTCAAATTTAATTTTTTTATTATAAACATTAATTACAATAAATATTGAAATATTTGTATAATTTTCTTTTAAAATATAGCTGTAAAATTATGAAAATAGAGAAATAAAATTATTTTTGTTTAATTGGATTTATGTGATTGATTTTTTATAACCAGTTATAATGTAATTAATTTTCTTTTAATTATTGCAGACATTAGTTACAATATGTTTTATAATATTTATTTTAAAAAGTAGGGAGAATAAATGATCATTTGAAAAAGATGAAAAAATTTACAGTCACTTAGATTACAAGTAGTATGAGGTACTGCTAAATCAGAAAAGGGGGCTTAATAGTTATACTAAACAAGCTAAATTTAAATTAATTTGATTTTTTTCAAAATAGAGACAGATTTAGAAAGTTATTGTGATGGTTAACTGTTCAATTTAAAAAGAAATATGAAATTAAGGCATTTGAAAATTTATAGTAATATTACACATTGCTTATAGCCATTGTGTGTTAAAATAAAGATCCAAATTTGAAACAATAAAATAATATATTTCTTTAAATTCTGGAATACTTTTACATTATTTATAATAACCATTAAGTTATTTATTATTGTTTTCTTATCACCATTCTCTAATAATAGTAATTATCATTAATATCACACATTAAAGTATTCATTAAAATTTGGCTTTTATTTTCTCTTGATAATATTTTTATATATTAGTTAATTTTAACTATTCTTAAATTTCCGCTATATGCATATGCAACATATGCATAGATGCATGTGTAACTGAATTCTAACAAATTATAACTTTATATGGGATTTTACAGCTGTACATGAAATTTGTTTTCAGTAATGTATCTTGATCATTAATTATTGATATGTTCCTTTAAGAAAAGTAATTTACATCCCTGGTAAAATATAAATTGTAATAAAATTTTTGTAATATCTTTAATTTGACATTGCATGATATTCACATTTCTCATATTAAATTACTGGAAGTAGATAATATGATCAAAAAAATTTTGCTTGTTGAAACTTTTATAAGTAAGAATTTGTAGTATTTTATCCACACACCTTCACATTTTTGATATGTTAAACCTAGTATTGTGTTTGTAATAATTATGAGAATATTAAATTTTTATAATACATATAGGATGTGCTACAAGGCATTCCTTTGCACTTAATAGTTTTAATATGTCAATTTTAAATATACATTGTGTGAGTTTAAAAACAAAATGTTTTATTTTTAATTTACATTAATTTACATTAAATGTTTTACTAATTACTTACTATTAAATCGACTTTGATTATATGCAGTGAAGACTGACAAAAATGTTCATGTGGAAAGGTTTTCCTCCCCTTCACTTTTTTTATAATATGTCAATGTTTTTTTTAATAATTCAGAATTGAAAAAGAAATTTAACATGTTACAGTTTGGAAAAACTGTTAAGCATGTTCAGAAAAATCATTTTTGCTTAGATATTTTAACAATGAGATTAGTTCAGATAAATAGTTATGATAACATACAAAATTATTTCAGTATTGATAAATATAAAAATGCTAACATAGTTAAACAATAATAATTAGATTTACTTTTTTATTATAAACTCACGTGTAATTTAATTAATAATAAAAAAATTGACATTTTGATTTTTAATAAATTGCCTGTGTCATGTTTATTTTTAAATGTTTTATCAAGTAAATTAATACTGAAACTAATACAGCAATATTATTTACAATTTTAAAAATTGAAATGAAAGTTAAAATAATTCTAATTAGTTCTATGTAATATTGTGCTCATCAGCTCAGCTATTCCTTACAATTTCATGGCATCAATCTTATACAAATATTATTTATTACAGTTTTAGATAATAAAATAACCAAATTACAAAATAGTATATTGTTTTAATAAAACATTGCTTATGAATGAAAACTGTTCCAATAAATGATTTATAATACATTTGTTGGGTAATTATCATGCAAAATGTTTTGCAATCAAGTAAATACTACTATAGTTTAATTTTAATTATATGTATATATTTATAATAAGAGAATTTTTATAGCTCCAAAAAGGTGTGTATAAACTTTTACCAAAGTTTTATTTGCAAAACAAGACAATTATGACATGAAATTGTTTTTCTAAAGAGATAATGTAAATTCTTGAATCAAAGAATCTCCAGCTTCTGGAAATAAAAATATTTTATAAGACTATCAATGCATATTTAAACTTTTCATTATTTTATTTTATTTAAGCATAGTCATTACATAAAGTAATATATATTAAGGTTATAACCTTAAGACCATGCGCTTGAAGAATGACAGTAGGGACCTCTACAAATCTTAACACAGGATTTATTTGTCTTTTAAATAAATCTTGTGTTAAGATTTGTAGAGGTCCCTACTGTCATTTTTCAAGTGCATGGTCTTAAGGTTATAGCCAGGGCTGGATTTAGATGAAGAGAGGCCCTAGGCTATTCCACTTATGAGGCCCTTTCACCTCCCATATACATCATTACTGTGATATATATATCAATATGTTAAATGAAACATGTTGTTATTGGTAGGCCCCTCTTGATCTTGAGATAGCCTTAATATATATTACTTTGCATAGGTTATGTAAATTTATTTTACATGTATATTTGTTTGTATATGGAAAAAAAATGAAAAAAAGAACCGTTCTGAAGAACTATGCATAAATAGATCAAAATGTAAGAAATAAAAAAATAAAAAATTAATAATTATCAGTGAATCTTTAATAACAAAAGCAGAAGTTGTATTTAAATATATATATATATATATTTGTATATAGTTAAAAATGTAATAAAAACAGTCATTAAGAATCACCATGTAACAGCTCTCAAAGAGAACAAAATAAAAAGATTAATAGTAAATTTTGACTTGTAAATTATGGTTAGAAAATTGTTAAATAGAAGAATTACAAAGACAAAATATATTTATAGTATAACAAAACTCCTTGGACAGGAAAAACATTTTCACAGGAGTACAAGGGCTGATAATTAAATTTGCAAACTCATCCTAAAAAAAGTACTACATATATCATTGCTAAATATCATAATGCTTATTTTAAAACTCTTGGGAAACCATGCCCTGATGCCAGCACCTAATCTATCCTGCAAAGGTTTTATGAAGTGGTCATCAGAGCTGTTGTTATATTTCCCTTTGATGGTCTAAGTATCATAAAAATATCTTTCTTTCAATGTTTCTTTTATCTTTTGGTAAATAAAACTCATTGGGGGGGAGGGGAAGATTAAGTGATTAGTGAGGGTATGCCTATATAATTATTTGTTTGCTGGTTAAAACTCCTTTCCAGATAGTGCTGAGGGGGCTGATGCCATGATTTTCAGTTAAAATATTCATAAAAAAATTCTGTCAATGTTTAATTGGTTTGTTATGCTTCTTATGGTCATCCAATGTTTTTGTTATTCAATTTAATGAATTTTTACAATATTTTCATCAATTCTACTTCTTATTGATTTTCTGCTCTCTCTTCATCAGTGACACTTTATCTTTTCCCAGTAAAACATTTAATCCACTTTTACAGTGCCATTATCTTCATAACATTATCTCCATAAACTTGGACTCACATTAACCTGAATTAACTTTCATTCTTTTTAAATTTAACAAGAAATTTAATGTTTGACAATGTTTTCTAATTCAGGCCTTGACATTTTCTTGACAATATAGAAAAACATGCAACAATAATAATAAATGGCACCACCTCATAAGAATACAAACAAAATTATGAGGCACTAATATACCAAAATTATGAACCCTTTGTTTGTTTAGTGCTGCTAATGTAAGCACATGATGGCAAGATCATGAACTTAATTGTTAGACCTCATATAACAACAACTGAAAAGAAAATTATATTAAAAGATAGGGTAAAATTATTAAATTATTATATTTAAATTATTTGGTTTATAAAAATAATAAGTTTTTATGGAGGGTGAAGTAAAGAATTCATAAAATTCTTGGTGAATTATTGTAAGTTACAGATGGGAGTATAGATTTGAAAAAATTATTGGTAATTATAACTTAATATATAACTCAACAAAATGGTCAATAGATTTTCTTTCAACAGTTGTGATTCCTGTAATATCAAGTGTGAGAGTTGAAGAATACTACGTTTAACTTTATTGAATGCTTGTACAAATACTGAGTAGTCATGTCTTTTAACAGATTATGCATATTGATTTTTAAAAAGTAGCTAAAGTGTAAAAATGATGTAGAAATACTAGAATGTAATTAGGGAGATGAGGATTATGTTGAAGGATATAGAGGTAAAAGGCAAGTTAATATTTGTTCCACTGATTTTGAAAAGCATTTGATAAAATAAACTGAATTATTTTGTTGTGAACTTGAAAAAGAAAATTATTGAAAGCAAAAATAATTAATCAGCAATTTGCTTATGAATCTTTTGATTGGTAAACAAATTTTTGTAAGATATGGAGTTCGCCTACTTCCTATTTTATTAATATTTATTTAAATGAATTACTAAATTGGCCTTGTTTTTGATAAAGGTCGAATTGTAAAATGTTCAATATGATTTTAGCAAAAATAATGTTAACAAAATATTGAAAAGATTAATGGAATTTATAAAAAGTTTGAAATAAAATAATTATATACACGTCTAAAGCAATATTTATAGATGGAGATGATAAAAAATTAAGAGTATAATCAAACAAGAAATAATAAATTAATTTAGTACCTTCAAGTATTTATAGTTTGTTATATGTTGATGGAAATAATTACAAAGATATTAGATTGGGAATTGTAATGATAAGGAGAAAAAAAATAGAAGTTATTCTGAAATCGTTGTAAGATCAATTTTTTTTTTTTTTTTTTGAAAGCTAATTAATATTTTTTTAAGTCTAGTTTTATAGCAAACTAAGATTTGAACAACTAAAAAATTGGTTTAAAAAAATTAAAATCTTATGTCATGTAAATTTGGAAGAGAATAGAAAATACGCAATTGAAAGAATAGTATTAGTAATACTAAAGATTCCTTTATTTATTAAGAAATTTATGAAAAAGAAAAAGAATTAGATTGATCATATACTTTACAAAAATATAAATAATATCTTGAATTTATGGAAGATTAAATAAAGATACACACAAAAAAATGTTTGATTAACTAAAAGATAGGAATAGGTTTAATTATTTATCAAATAAAACAAAACCTGAAAAACTTTTGAGAAGTTTATTGAATTGTTGATCTAATGATTATTCAGCACATTCTTTCACTTAAATAACTTATATTTGAAGTAAAGGATAGATGAATCTATGTGTTACATGTAAATAAGCACAAAATTTACATATTTTAAGCCATTTTCGTGGCCAATGTACCAGATACTAACGCAACATGACTTGATTCTTTCAGCTTACTAGTAAATAAGGCATTTCTTCTTCTTAAGTTTGAGCAAACACTGATTTCCCTGACTATCTCCAGAATAGTTTCTGACCTTTTCTTTTATCAATGAGGACTTGAAATTTAAAGCCAATACAGTCTACATTTAGCAGTTACCATTTAACCCACTTTTTTAAATTATCGAGCTGAAATTCATATAATGCCTAAAGATTTTGATCCAAAGATTAACCTGCTAGTACAGTTACTACAAACAAAGTGATTTGGGTTCAAACTTAGGGTTTTTAATTTCGAGATATTAACTTGATGGGAAAGGTGTTAAAGTTGGCTTGAGGATACATCACTACAAGATTTTCAGGAGTTATAAGTCTCAATAATAAGTGCAAAAAACAGATATTGTTTGGGAAATGAGAATTAATAAACTGCATTACTATCTGGTAACTACTGGTTACTCAAGTTTGCAATGGATGTCACTAAAGCAGAAAAAGAGATACTTTTCTTCTATTTCAAGATTTGTGCATTTTCTTAATTCAGCTTGCTATAAGTACAAACATTTACATATAAAAAACCTTATTTTCAGATGACCCATCACTCTCCACTCTATCTAATAACACTGATACACTCAAGCACACATATGCTGAAAAGATAAATAATCACCAATATATGTATTTCATGCTAAACCAGACTGGTTTAGCATGAAATACATATATTGGTGATTATTTATCTTTTCAGCATCTATGTGTTTGGAGTGTATCAGTGTTATTAGATAGAGTGGAGAGTGATGGATCATTTGAAAGTCTGTGCTCATATACCCTGTATTACATATATAGACACAGGTATATAATAAGCCTGTGTTTCAGTTATATAAAAAACCTTTTAGATGAATCAGCAAATGTTTGTGGATTTGAAAAGCCTTATTTAGAGGTTTTCCAGCCCACCTTTAATTTAAAAGAAACTATTAAAAATTGTTTAAATCCCTTCCACAAAATCAGGCTAAGCTTCCTACTGTGACTAGAAGACAACTCATTTAAGTTATAAAAATAATTGTAATATCATACACTGGTGATAAAGATAGTAACTTGTTTTTGAATATAGATATATGAAATGTGCAAACATTATTTGATGAGTATTTTTCATATCTGATCATTTGCAAAATTTAAAATTGATGTAGATATTTTTAGTGAAATTAGCATCCAAAAGAAAAAAATTTAAGCAAATAAGGAAAAGTCTACTACAAGTTTTTTGGAAGGGCAGATTGGCTAATGAAAGATGGGTGCTTAACTTAATATTTATTTTTGAAATTTTCTAGATGCAATAGTAAAAAGCAATGACATTAAAAACTGTTTTGTATACCAGTATCTGTGTCTATTTTATGAGTGATTAAATTAGCTTCAAAAACTAAATATAAAACTTTTTTTTTTAATTTTTGAATACTTTAATACATATACTGATAAAAACAAAAAATGTTTCAAAGTTTTTTGAAATAAAAGTATTGACTTTGTAAACTTGATTGGTTAGCTGTTATTGAATTTTATGCACAATATGGAATTAAGTATAATGAATACTGCTTAGGCCAAAAAACTGCTATAAAGAAACATGAACCAATAAAACGAATGGCATATTATGGTTGGAAATTAGAATGTCAAAGAAGTTCATATCACTTGAGCACTTGCAGACATAGATTGTTAAACATCATCTACAATCCAAGATTAAAAAGATAGTTGCAGTTGAAAATAGATTCTATTCCAAACATAAATATACCAAATTTGATCCTTAATCTTTAGAAGCAACTGGTACTCATGTTGCATTTCAACAGCTCCTAAACCCTAAATTTTCAATTTGAATATCTATCATTGTCATGTTAATAAGGTATGAAATTATTATAAAAACTAACTTGAGATAGTTAAAAAAATATCCTGACTTTTTCTATATAATCTATTAGTAGTAACATGATTAAAAGAAAACATAACATATAATATTTCATAAGAAATTATGAGTTTTTGAAGATAGAAATTCAGTGACTGATAAGAATACTTTATTATTATTGATGAATAAAAATTGCAATGAATATACAATTAGTTGTCAATCATGATTACTAAAAAAATTTAATGCAGTGAAACTAATATATGAACCTGAAAATTATTATTGTTATGCTAGTATTGAAAGATGGTACTTTTATATGATAATAATATTAGCAACAAATAAATAGGAATCTTTTAAATAATAATGCATAAATAAAAATGATTGCTTGTAATAATGCATTCCATTCTACATAATTATTTAGATTGGGACTTAAATATCCAGACTGATGGCATTTAAAGCAATTATTTGTAGTCTTAAAATTGGAAAAGTCACGTCTTGGTGAGGGACTTGGAGATTTAAATTATTATGGCAAAATGTTATCTTTAAAACTATTGAAATTTTTTTGTAAATATTTAAATTCATAAAATTATAGCATTTTATCTTAAGAATACATCTATTGCTTTAATGTTATCTTTTAAAACTTCAGTAAACTTTACTTTTTGAAAGATTTCAAAATCTTATTTACATGAATCACTTCACCATATGCTATTCTCACTTCACCATATGCTATTCTCAGCTATATTCTTTGAAATAAAAGTAATTATATTGCATTTCTTTTCCAGTGTTTGTTGATAATATTTATGACATAAATAGTTTCAATGACTAAAAAAATCAGTGAGAATGTATTTCTAATCTGAAATTTTTTTTATAAGCATATAAAATAAGGACTACATCATCTGCACAGAAAATATTTTTATTTAAAAATTATGTCCTGAATATAAAAATCCATTCACAATATAGAAGCTCCTCTTTGTTACTTTAGAGATGGAGGAGTTGAATATAATGAAAGTCTTGGAATATAATTCACTTTATAATATAATAAGAGCTTAATTAAATTCTATTAAAATGTTACTTTTAATTATTTATTTTTTGAATATTATCAATATTTTATATGTAATAAACATTTAAACCATTAAGCATCACATGATAACATTTCCTATACTAGCACATTAATTGTTGATAAACAGAGCAAAACTCTCCATACAGTATTGCCACCTGTGCTAAACAGAGTAATCAATGGATGCCAGAAGGCTTGTGCATAAAATCACTATCTAATGCCTACTCATCCAATATCCCCAGACTAGTTTCTGGCTTGTGGCCTTCGTCAGTGAGGAGCTTTGGATCTGAGAGCACTGCATCTAGATCTTAGGATCTAATGCAACCCTCTAGCAAACACCTTTTATCTCTACTTAACTACAAAACTATGAGAATGAAATTGAAAATACAAAAAATATTTTCAATCTAAACTCAATAGCTTATATAGTCATATGGGTCTGAACTCAGTTCAGCACCCATACATTTTGGTGTCTTTGGGTCTTTTACAACCATAGCCAGCACTATCCTATTAGGCAGGATTGGTGTTAAACCATTAAGCATCACATGATGACATTTTCTATACTAGCACATTAATTGTTGATAAACAGAGCAAAACTCTCCATACAGTACTGCCGCCTGTGCTAAACAGAGTAATCAATGGATTCCAGAAGGCTTGTGCATAAAATCCCTAACTAATGCCTACTCATCCAATATCCCCAGACTAGTTTTTGGCTTGTGGCCTTTGTCAGTGAGGAGCTTTGGATCTGAGAGCACTGCATCTAGATCTTAGGATCTAATGCAACCCTCTAGCAACCACCTTTTATCTCTACTTAACTACAAAACTATGAGAATGAAAACACAAAAAATATTTTCAATCTAAGCTCAATAGCTTATATAATCATATGGGTCTGAAGCCAAAGACACCAAAATGTATGGGTGCTGAAGTGAGTTCAGACCCATATGACTATATAAGCTATTGAGCTCAGATTGAAAATATTTTTTGTGTTTTCAATTTCATTCTCATAGTTTTGTAGTTAAGTAGAGATAAAAGGTGTTTGCTAGAGGGTTGCATTAGATCCTAAGATCTAGATGCAGTGCTCTCAGATCCAAAGCTCCTCACTGACGAAGGCCACAAGCCAAAAACTAGTCTGGGGATATTGGATGAGTAGGCATTAGATAGGGATTTTATGCACAAGCCTTCTGGCATCCATTGATTACTCTGTTTAGCACAGGTGGCGATACTGTATGAGAGTTTTGCTCTGTTTATCAACAATTAATGTGCTAGTATAGGAAATGTGATCATGTGATGCTTAATTGTTTAACACCAATTCTGCCTAATAGGATAGTGGTGGCTATGGTTGTAAAAAAGCCAAAGACACCAAAATGTATGGGTGCTGAACTGAGTTCAGACCCATATGACTATATAAGCTATTGAGCTTAGATTGAAAATATTTTTGTGTTTTCAATTTCATTCTCATAGTTTTGTAGTTAAGTAGAGATAAAAGGTGTTTGCTAGAGGGTTTCATTAGATCCTAAGATCTAGATGCAGTGCTCTCAGATCCAAAGCTCCTCACTGATGAAGGCCACAAGCCAGAAACTAGTCTGGGGGTATTGGATGAGTAGGCATTAGATAGGGATTTTATGCACAAGCCTTCTGGCATCCATTGATTACTCTGTTTAGCACAGGTGGCAATACTGTATGGAGAGTTTTGCTCTGTTTAATAATAAACATTTAAATAAGAATTCACAATGATATTTATGTTCAAAATTATAGCTAGTTTATAGTTGTTTGCACATGTAATTATACTAAAATAATGAAAATGTTTGGAGAATAACTAATCGAACGTTACTATAGTTTAAATGCTAATAATTTTGTGAACTTTTAAAATGACATTACAAACTGAATCTAAAGGTTTGTTTATTAAAGTCCCATTTCCTTGATTCATCAGTAAATTGATGTGTATTAGCAAACTCAACTATGCCAGAATTTTTTGAGAATAAATAAATTATTCTGAAATGGAAATAATTTAAAGATTTATTAAGAAGATTTCTCCATTATAAGTTGAATTTTGATAATGTTTTTGATAAATTTCTATAAATGAATATTATTACAAATTGTTTAAAAAGATTAAAAATCTTTTATTTAGAAAATGAGTTTGTTGCAACATTTAAATCTCATCTAAGTTAAAAGTATATTGATAGAAATTGAAGTTACTTCTGTATTATTTTTTAAAAAAAATACTGTACATTATTTAAAAAGCTAACTTGCAATTTTAATACAAATAACAAAAATTGTTTGATTAAACAAGATGATAAAATTCTGGAATTTATTAGTGGATATTGCTTCATGATTCAAGATACAGGCAAGCCTTTTATAATAATAATAATAATAATAATAATAATAATAATAATAATAATAATAATAATAATAATAATAATAATAATAATAATAATAATAATAATAATAATAATAATAATAATAATAATAATAATAATAATAATAATAATAATAATAATAATAATAATAATAATAATAATAATAATAATAATAATAATAATAATAATAATAATAATAATAATAATAATAATAATAATAATAATAATAATAATAATAATAATAATAATAATAATAATAATAATAATAATAATAATAATAATAATAATAATAATAATAATAATAATAATAATAATAATAATAATAATAATAATAATAATAATAATAATAATAATAATAATAATAATAATAATAATAATAATAATAATAATAATAATAATAATAATAATAATAATAATAATAATAATAATAATAACAACAACAACAACAACAACAATAACAATAATAATAATAATAATAATAATAATAATAATAATAATAATAATATCCTGCAGCAAATCTCTGCTGAGGTAAGAAGCAATCTTTAAGCTCTCTGATGTAAGTATTTATATTTTTCTTTTGTTTCAACTTGTTATTCGCAAAACAAACAGAATACAGAACAAATCAAATCAAATAATAGATTAAGAGTATTTTTTAAATATCAGTGTGTATTCATATCTTTTTTTAAAAAAAAAAAACTCACTTGAGTCAGAATAATAAATCATGGCTACTGCCCAGTCAAGCGTGAGCAAGTTAAGCACCAATACGAAATTAACAATATTGTTAGTTTCAACATCGCCTATTTCATATGCAAAAATACTTAAATGTAACAGCAATATTACAGCACCAACCCAAATACCGCGTTTCCAAAGATCAAATACAAATGATATAAAAAATCTAGATCTATATACTCAAGAGAACGTCAAACCCCACCTGCAATCTGGACAAAAGAAACGCTTGAAAATGTGATGGACCATTTCAATGATATGGTGCCTCATATGCTGTTTGAAACTTTTCGCAGGTTTTTTTCACCAACATCGCTAGTACTCGCAGTAACAGATAATCAATGCTCATTATATCATTTCCCAAAAGCTATATTATATGAAGCAATTACGCAAAATGCACTATGGGAAACAATCTCGTGTATCGCAGACCATCCAAATTCGCGATATATAAACATTGATTTTTATACTCAGCAGCAAAAAAAATGTTTTCAATCCACTATTTTAGCACTCGATAATTACGCACTCGTAATTATAGATGAAAACCAGAAAAATATTATTACTGGAGTGCTAAAAAATACTTATCTTAAATACAACTTACAAGATTTTCAAAAAATGATAAACCCGTTTGGAAAAGTAATTGCCCTACAGCCAATTTATTTAAAAGACACACCTATACCGATATGTAGTAATTGTTTTGAATTTAAAATAAAACTCCATAAAAATGTAGATGCTGCCACGATCCCAACACAAATTACAGATCAAGAATCAACACTTTCTCTTCACATAAGAGGTTTAAAGCCACTTTGTTTTGGCTGTGGACAGATAGGCCACCTAGCAACTCAATGCGATAACACAAAAGGCAATCACTATGAACAAACCAAAATCCTCTCCCCAGAACAACCCACTGATGATGAAAATAAAATTTTTAATAACACTACATCCATTGACAACCCAATAATAGAAACCGGAAAAAACAGGTTCAAACACCCACAAACAAAAATGATAATGGAGCAGAATTGTCAATCCCAAAGACTAACCAAAAAAATAATAACACAAAAACTAACATAGACACCCAAGGTTCAAATGAAAATAACTCTCAAGAAACCACAAAACAAAATGAAGTAATTACATCACAGGATCAGCATCTCAATAAAACAAAAGGTGTACCAAGTAAAAATCAACAAACAGAAAATAAACACACACAGCTATACAATGAAAATATAAATCAAGATAATATAAGTACACCATTAATAAAACAAACCACAATAATAAACAAAACTGCATCAAACATAATGGATGCAATAGAACCCCCTCTTCCACCCATTCAAGATAATACACCAGAGGGAAAAAGAAAGCCAGGTAGACCACCTAAAAACCATGAATCCAAAAAGGCAAAAAAAACCAGACCAAAAGCACAACTCATCAAACATATACAACTTAGAAAATGATGAAATAGAAATGGATTTAAGCCAACAACAAATGGGCAACTGTTCAGTTTCATCACAAATTGCCTGTATAGAGTCTGAACCAATATTAAATGAAAGAAAAACTGATAATAAACTCTACCAAGTTTTAAATATGTATCAGCATCCATCTACTGCAATATAAAAAAAATATACAGCGGCTCTCAAATTGATCCTTCAAAATATTTAGTCAGCCAAGGGTTTTGTGCATGCTCAAGGCAATCATCATCACCATCAGGTGGCACAGGTATAATAATATCCCACAACTGCCCTTTTGATTCTTTTAAAATTATATATATTGACTCTAATCTTATCATAATAACACTCCATCATAAAAATAGCACACTTAACCTAGTATTTGTCTATATACCACCAGGCCCTGTCATCATCTCCAGAATAATAGCAACAATAAATTCAATGCTTACAGCAACACCAAATCCCATAATACTCCTGGGAGATTTCAACATGACCTACCAAACTTTTGTCACCAAATGGATCCATCAAATAACAATCCCACTTATGAGTGCTGAAGGTTTTCTCCCATCAAACTCAATATCTTTTAATAACAATAGATATGTCACTTATTGATTTGTGTTTCTACTCACCAATGTTACATCATTATTTTAATCTTGAACTCTGTCCATCTATAATCTCAGATCATGCTGCCCAGTTGATCACCCTCGACCTAACAAAAATTCAGAATACAACAATAGCCCTTCAAAAGACTATGCGAATACTTCTTGTCTTCCAGCACAAGCAACTGAATTCCTAATATTCAGAAACATATATAATGCTCCAAAAACTTCAAAACATGTCACTCGATCCAGTACAAAAGTATATAGCATTCACCAATATACTTTCTTTCAACATCAATCATATTACTTGCAATTCAACATCCCCCACCAGATTATTAGCTTTGGCAGATGAACTACATAAAAGAATAACCATTTCCAGACCAACTACAGATAATCAAACACAAATTAAAAAACTTACCAAAATGTACAACAATACATGCAACACACTAAAGCAATTTGTAGCAATAAAAAAGAAAATATATATATACCTTACACAACAACACACTTGGACCAGAGCATATATATGGTGGGCACTAGGATACCCATTCACAGTCAGACTGCCTATGGCACTTGAAATAGATGGCTCTATAACAGCTGGACATAACATGATAAACCCAATATATCAACACTTTTTAAAAAAAACTGCAAAAACAAAGAGTGTACATACCAAATGAAAGACATATTTGGAGACCCTGAAACAGACACACCAATAAAAACAACTGACATTGTATTTCAACTTGCAACAATAACAAACACATGTCACCCAGGACCACAAGGAATTCCCAAATTTGTGTTCAAACATCTTAGTCACTTCACAACCAAATACCTGTGCGATCTAGCCAATTACATATCCCAAAAAATTTGCAACATACAAAGTCTATATCAATTGCAAAGGTTCCATTTAACAAAAAACCAACAGCAATATCATCTTTATTTAATCTATGACCAATTTCAATGGGACCTTTAGGAATAAAAATTCTTGAAAGAGTAATAAAGGAGAAAATAGAACAACACATACTCCCTGTGTTATCATCAGCACAATATGCCAAAAAAGGATCATCCATTGGCCAGGGTGCCTTAATATACAAAACAATAATCGAAGTAGTAAAAAAAAGAAAGAAATATGCACCAATTATAGTTCAACTAGACATTGAGGCAGCATTTGACTCAGTGCCTATAGCCAAATTATTAGATGTGCGGGAAAAAACAACAATACCTCCATCCCTACTATATATAATAGCCAATCTGCTACTCAGCCATGAAATTCACATCACATTGAATAGAAAAAATTCACCAGCCTTCAGACCGAGTCAATCCATCCCACAAGGATCTCCCCTCAGTGCCTTGCTCTTTACAATATATATAAATCCTCTATTAATAGAGATACAGAAAAAAATAAAAGGCATTCAAATCCCAAACATTGCTTTAAATATATCATGCATAGCCTATATGGATGATGTAACCGTTTTCCTCCCCCTCTAAAAAGAACCTATCCATATTACAAGAGATAATCAAGAATTATACCTCAAATTTTAATTTAAAAATTAACACAAATAAAACTGCTGCATGGTCAATATACACAGGCAAGCACTGTACAGAGATGTTTAATGGTAAACCATCTGCTTTCCTTGGTTTCCCATTCTACCTTGGAACCAATGGAATGAGACAAAAAAATCAAAATAAATTAAAAAAAGATGCTGAAAAAATCACAGCCTCACTTGAAAAGTCATACCTGTCAATATACGCAAAGGTAGCACTATTTAATCAACTTATAATCACAAAAATTACCTACTACACACCTATAATCAAATTTTCAAAAACATTCATATCTAAAATCTCATCAATCTGTAACAAACTAATATGGAAGAGAAAGACAGTGGCAATCTCTATAAAAAATCTGAGCAGACCATCACATAACAATGGACTTGGACTCCATACAATCAATGTTTTTTACACACAGAAATCAGTAAATCTAATAACAGCAACCATAAAAAGATTTCCAGACCTGGAGTGTGTAATCAGTATAATACCCACAGACAGACCACCCCCTTCATATGGATATCTATCCACACTGATTGAAGAACTCAAGCCAATATACAAAAAAATATCACTCAATAATGACAACAAGTATACATACTGAGACATTTATAATATACTATACCCAAACCAGATACCTAATCTACATCCATCAGTTCTTGGGATAGACAACAGGCAACTACTGCAACAATTCAGAAAATGGTCATTAGAACAAAAATTATTTGATTTTCTGCTTAAGCTTAATCTAAATGCTCTACCCACAACACATTTCCTTAGATTTCATAGATTCTATACAAATATAGACCCCATGTGTGGACTATGTCATAGAGAAGAAGAGACACAAGATCATTTTTTTCATTCCTGCAGTGCCCTAGAAACAATACATCGCACAATGTTTACCACATACAGAAAGGCCATCATTTCAATTGATGATCATAATAAATAAATTTAAAAAAAGCAACATCCCTACTATTCATGCAGCAACATATAGCCTTTATGCCTACTGGTGTACCAGATGCACTTTTGCACTTGCTAATAACCCTCGACGCCACCCAGCAACATTTTCAATAAAACTAGATCTGTTCAAAAAAAGAGACAGCATCCTAGCTCAACCAGATGTGTTTGCAGCCACATGGTCACACTTGAAACAAAGATCTAGTCTATAAAATATAAAGTCCAATATGATAGATGATGACATTTTCAACATCAGCATTTTTTCCAACTTCAAAGAGATGCAAGCATAAACTGAACTAAATAGAGGACCAAGTTTAAAAACAAGAAAGAAATTATGCAGAAATGATAAAGGCTTATATACTGAAAGTTGTAATTTGTTTTGCATTTGTAAAAAATCAATATAGTACTAGATGTGACTCTGTAACTTTTTAGATTCAATAAAGTTTTTGCTTTGAAACATCATCATCATCATCATAATAATAATAATAATAATAATAATAATAATAATAATAATAATAATAATAATAACAACAACAACAACAATAATAATAATAATAATAATGATGATGGTGATGATGATGATAATGATGATGATAATAATAATAACAACAACAACAACAATAATAATAATAATAACAATAATAATGGTGATGATGACGATGATGATGATCACCTAACAACAACAATAATCTTTATTAATTTTTGGGATTTCATAAAGTTGTATAATTTGAATTGCAAGAGTTACTGGTGCAATCGTATTGTACAGGTTTTTGTATGAATTAACTACATTATTGAGGTTGAAAGGTATGCTTTTAGTCTTGCATTGGTGGTCGAGAGGTCAGCACAACTGCTTTGCACTAGAAGGCAGTTGCCTGGGTTGCGGGTTCACGTCCCGGCCGATGCTATGACATTTTTAAAAAAAAAGGTATGCTTTTACAAATGCTGCTACTAGTTTTGGATATAGAGGTGGCTGTCAAAGTTTAATCATTAAAGTTTTTAAAAAAACAGTTCAATATAAAACATAACTTCATAAATAGATAGATTATTATTGATAGTGATGATTCAAAAGGCAACTTTATTCAGACTAAAAAAAGGTTACAATAAGTTACTTTTGTATCCACATGTTTACATTAGTGATGAGATAGATATCTGCACAGGTTTGAATATATATATGATTCCATAGGTCAGTGGTATTTTACACATATAAATGGGGCAAGGAATTAAATTGTTTGAATACATTTAATGTTAGTATATTCACATGTCCAGCTATTATTCATTGTGACATAGGTTCAATTTCAGTTGTATTACAAGATTATATTAATGTTATACTTAGATTTAATGATTACACATATATACATTACAATACTTACTACAAATGTGTACTAATAAAGTATCTTGGTACTGTTTTTATGTTCTGATGAAAAATGTCTTTGTTGGCAAATTTGTGTGAGCCCATACCCTGGTTTGTGTCACTATTGGTTATCTGGGTGGTGAGAGTTGTCTTGCAGTTTTATCTAGTGCTGTTGGTGTTTGTTTCTAGAGATTGCATGCAGTTAAGTGCATTAAAATTATATCTGAGTGTGTTTTCTTTGGCTATACTCTTTTGCATGATCAGGTGGATTAATGGGTAGAGGTTGTGGTGATAACAGCTTGATTGGTTTTGGAGTAGTAATACAATAATTTGCTCAAAAGGGGTGTTATGGCCAAGTTGGACTGGATGTTTGTTGTGCTGCATGCAGCATATATAGTGCAGTTTGATTTTGATAGTTGTGGAAATGGATGGATTCAGTGTACATTGCAGTGTCTGAGGTTGATGTGTGGAATGTAAAATTTGAGAGGAGTAGGACTCAGTTGATGGAGTCAGATCAAGATGAGGTGAATGGTGTTTGATTACTTGAGAGTGCATCTTTGGGGAGAGGTAGTTGCTGATGACATAGAACACTGGTAGAGTGATGAAAATCAGAGATTAGAACATTTAATTTTTAGGTAACAGAGAAAAATTATTTCTATTTGCTCAATTATGTTTATTTTTTGTATATATGTGATTTTTTCCTCAACTTTTTTGAGGGTTTAAATCTGGAGGTTTGTGAAACATTAGACTAGGCATCAATCATCTGGTCACATGGCTTGGTGGCTCACACGCGCATTGGCTTTGCCACTAAGTAAATATTTACTTTTTTTTAGAAATTTCACAATTCAACCCTCAGGTGTATTTTCACTGGCTCAGTCATGTCCATTCCTTGCATATAAATAACTTTCACCTCAAAGTATGTGCATTCTGAGCCCTCCTGGGCTCAAATCCAGAGACCTGTGAAACATTAGACTAGGCACCAAACACCTGGCCACATGACTTAGTGGTCACTTTTTGCATTGGCTTTGTCATCAAGTAATATCTATTTTTTCAGAAACCTGATTGTTTAACTTGCAGATGCCAGAGAAAAGCTATTTCCATATGCTCAACCATGTCTACTCCTTGAATATATGTGATTTAATACCTCAAAGTATGTGTGCTTCACAAGCCTTCCCAGATTTCAAAGCCAGAGACTGGTGAAATACTACACTAGCCAAAGCCAGATTTTCTGTCATTAAGCAAATATTTATTTCTAAAAGAAATTTTACCACCTAACTTTTAGGTGTTAGGGAAAAGTTACTTTCATCTGCTCAACCATGTTTTTTACTTGTATACATATAATTTTCACCCTAAATCACAAGTGTTTTACAGATTTTTGGGGGATTCAAATCTGGCGACTTGTGAAACATTATAGACTAGACTCCAACCAACTAGTAATAATATATTTAAATTACAAAATTAAAAAAATGTACACAAGAAAGTCATTTAATATTTAACTATTTTACTGAATTTTTAAAAAAATATATTTGTATTCAGTAGTTTACCATATTTGGCATGGTAGTGGACATGTATAAAATATTAAAACGACATATATCAATAATTACTGTGTTATTTTTATAATTAATGTTATTATTCTTTGTGATCTTTTGATGATTATAAATTACTCTATGCTTTTGTTTCTTTATAAAATTCTGTTTGAATCTAGATTATGCTTGTTTATTCTCGTGAATATACATACATTAATGCAAGATTTGATTCATTCTAACTTCACATTTATTGGAGCAATCAAATTAAATTTCAAAGAAAGTCTCAGCTGGAAATATATATATGTATACGCAGATACAGTCCTAAGGAATCGCATCTAAAATTTTGACCATTTTAAAAATTTTAAATTATATGCTTTTCATGATTATCTGAATAATTATAATTGCCAGCTAGTCTAAGACGTGATAAGTGTGAGTACACATGCAATTTATATATATGTGTGTGTAAGCTTCTTTGTACTAAAGCTAAAAATGAAAGCATAGTGCATCAATACGTTTTGAATTTAATAAATTGTAAAAAAAAAAAAAATGCTTTAAAACGTAAAGATAAATAACAGTAGAGAAAATAGAACTGAAAAAATCAACCTGGCTAGATTTTTTTTTAAATTGCAGAACAGTCAAAATAGGCAGAGAGTTTTGTTACGTAAAACTAAAAACAATTGCAAATATGCTAATAAAATAAAATATTTAATTTTAATTACTGGCGTAGAAACAGTATGTAATTAAACAGTAAGAATTTTTCATAGTAACACAAGCGTAGTGCTGTTTTTTTTTTTTCTTTATATCTCAATGATATCTTGTTTAGTATTAAGGAAATCTTGTGTCTTAGATCGAGAGTTTCCTCAATATTCAACAAGACATCATTGAGATATTATTGAAAAAAACATAAGAGTGCATGGTATTAGGATGAAAAATCCTTACTGTTTACTAATATAAAAATAAAATTTAGTAAGGATAATGAAGATGCATTTTGAAAATGCTTTCACAATAGTTATAAAATCTGTTAGAATACAATATAATATTTAAAGATTGGTTCTTTGCAAATAAATAAAGAAATATTTGAAAGAATATTAAAAATTTGTATAAAAGTTAAATAATCATGTCATTAGACAATCAGTTTAGGAGCTATGAAAAATGATCTTTGAGTTTTAAAATATATTAAAAATGATTAGGGGGAAGTTAATAAAGAAATTGCACTTCCCAGAAGAGAATATTATTAAAGGTGTTGCAATCTCTGGAAGAAGAAAAACAGATCTTATAAAATCCGCATGAAAGCTCTTTTTGTCAATTTTGTAATAAGAATGAGTATGATGTTAACACATGCATGATGAAAAAAAAAGATGTACAAAAAAGATAACGTCATGATCAATGCTCTTTATATGAATAATCTCAGTGCATGAAGTAAAAAAGAAAAAAATATCAAATGTGGTATTCAGGACTGGCAAGGAACAAATCTGTTTAGATATAAAAGAAAATCAGAAAAAAAAATAGATATAGTGCTAGAAATACTGTAATAGGAATTAATAAATAGTTATTAATTATTGGAAATCATTAGTGTGAAAAAATTCTACAAATAGATCATTTAGAAAGAACATAAGAAATTAAACTATAGAATACAGTATATGACTACATTTTTATATTGGACTATTTCCAACATCTAATATGTGTGTCAAATGTCTTTAGAAAAGTTTAATTTTATTTAAATATTCCAAATGCATTCAAGTGTTAGTAATATCACAGCAAACAGGTTAGTATATGCACAACATTTTGAGAGGTATTTTTCTCCCCTCTTCTTCAGGTGTTTCTGGCCTGACCAGTGACAGTACTAGCATGGGATTCGAACCTGAGTCCTTAGATTCTTCATTATTGAATTTTAAGGTAATGCTCTATCCAAGTGAGCCATCCTGCCAAAGGCAACAGTATTAGTAATTTCATATACTTATCTATGCGGTTCCTCCTGATTTCTCTTTTTCCTCAGAGCAAAGTTGATTAGTGGTTTCCATACATTATGTATAATCATACTAGGTTGGCTTATGAGATTTTTTACCATTGTCATGTGAACAGCTTCTTTAAATTTTCTTCTTTGTACCTTTTCTTCTTTATCCAATATTTTTGTATTTTCCCAATCGAATGTATGTTCATTGGTACATACATGGTCTGCTACCTTAGACACATCTGTTTCTCTCTTCTAATCATCACTTTACGTTCTTGCAAGTGCTTTTGAATAGGACAGCTAGTCTCACCGATATATATTCTTCCACATTCACATGGTATTTTATAGATGCAGTTTTTTTCTTTTCAGCATTTCAAGTTTAGGTTTTGTAGATGTTAGAATTCTTCATAGTATAGTATGGCTCTGGAAAGCTGTTCTGATGTTATATTGATTGCAAATTTTTTTAAATTTGTCTGCTATTTTTGGAATGTATGGATACCCTACAGTACCAATAATTGTCTTTTTTCTTGATGGTTCTTTTTGTTGTCTATTTAATGTTTTCTTAATAACAGCTGATGGATAACCATTTTTCATAAGAGTTTGTTCTATGTAGATCTTTTCTTTTTCCAAATTGCCAGTTTCTGAACAAACTTCTTTTGCACTGTTCCACAGTGACAGTATAACTCAATGTTTTGTGTTTCATGTGTGATTGGGAAAATAGAAGAATATTGGATAAAGAAGAAAAGATACAAAGAAAAAAATTTAAAGAAGCTGCTCACATGACCATGGCAAGAAATCCCATAAGCTAACCTAGTATGACTATACTTGCCTTGAGGAAAAAGTGGAGAAATCAGGAGGAACCTCATAGATAAGTATATGAAATTACTATATACTGCTGCCTTTGGCAGGATAGCTCAGTTGGTTACAGTGTTACCTTAAAATTCAATAATCAAAAATCTAAGGACCCAGGTTCGAAACCCATGCTAGTACTGTCACTGTCACTGGTCAGGCCAGCAACACTTGAAGAAGAGGGAGGAAATATCTCTCGAAATGTTGTGCATATACTAACCGGTTTGCTGTGATATTATTAACAGTTGAATGCATTTGGAAACTTTTCTAAAGACATTTGATATACATATTAGATGATGGAAATAGTCCAATATAAAAATACAGCTAGAACACCATCATCACAAACCTTCAGAAAAACAGTATATGACTACAGTCTCACAACATAATAAAAATGCCAAAGTTATGACTTTTTTGTAAAAAAAAAAAAGCTTTTATTTACATAAATGCATTTAAAAGTAAGAATTCTTGAATTCACAATATTCTTGATATTAGGCAACCAAGTATCCATATTTAGAAATATTCACTGCTGATTTTTATTTTTGATTACATAATATCAAGAATACTGTGAAAACTAAAGAAAATTTGTTTTTTATTTTTTTTATTTTTTAGTGAATTTATATGAATAAAAGCATTTTTTTAAACATTATAAATAATGTTTAGTTTTCCAAAGCAATTTTTAACTTTGCTTAAAGCAATGTAATTCACTATTAAAACATATACTAAGAAAAACTTGTTTACAGATTTTTAAAAAGCATGCTTTCACCTAATTGGTAGTCATAATCATAGCAAGAACAGTTCAAAGACAGATATCAGTATAATAGGGCTAAAACCAATACAGAAATTCTATTTTCTTCAAACATGAAATCAGGCATGGTCACATATTCAAAGCTACATCCACTGGTGTTATTTGTTCCAAGAGAGATGACATGAAATACAAATTCAAAGAAGCCTGGTATATCACCAATAAGACAAATGCTGTCAATAAGAAAGAATCATACTTTTTTTTTTCAAAAAAGTGGCTCATGCAAATCAACTCATTTTAAACCACTAAACATCACATGATCACCATTTCTTATGCTAGCACATAACTGTTATTAAAACAGGCAAAACTCTCCATACAATAGTGTCAATCAGTGCCAAACAGAGTAATCAATGGATGCCAGAAGGCTTGTGCATAAAATCCCCATCAAGATCTAGGTGCAGTGCTCTCATATCCAAAGCTGACTGACAAAGGCCACAAATCAAAAACTAGTCTGAGGATATTGGATGAGTAGGCACTATATGAGGATTTTATGCACAAGCCTTCTGGAATTCATTGATTATTCTGGTTGGCACTGAGTGGCACTACTATATGGAGAATTTTGCCTGTTTTAATAACAGTTATGTGCTAGCATAAGAAATGGTGATCATGTGATGTTTAGTGGTTTAACACCAATCCTGCCTAATAGGATGGTGGTGGCTATGGTTGTTAAAGAGCCAAAGACACCAAAATGTATGGGTACTGAAGCTATTGAGCTTAGATTGAAAATATTGTTTTCAATTTTATTCTCATAGTTTTGTAGTTAAGTAGAGATAAAAGGTGGCTGCTGGAGGGTTGCATTAGATCCTAAGATCTAGGTGCAGTGCTCTCAGATCCAAAGCTTCTCACTGATGAAGGCCACAAGCCAGAAATTAGTCTGGATATATTGGATGAGTAGGCACAAGATGGGGATTTTATGCATCCATTGATTACTCTGGTTGGCACTGAGTGGCACTACTGTATGGAGAGTTTTGCCTGTTTTATCAACTCATTTTACATTTTATAAGAAAAATACTGTAAATCACCACTTCTATAAATCATGTAATTCTCTTGAACTGTTGTTGCATGATTATGATTACCAGTTAATTGAAAGTATGCTTTAAACAAGCTTTTCTTAGTATGTGTTTTAATATTAAATTTTTAGTTTTATGACTTTTTTAAAAATAGAGAGCAAATAAAAATTTGCTGTTAATTTAAAACTATTTTTTAATGCTAAAGTAACTTTTTTAAGTGCATCTATTTAATAAACACATATAAACCTTTTGTTCATTTTAATTAGTTTAATTTTATTAAAGAATCAACAATCTTCCTATAATTTTCAAATATAAATGGCATTTTTTTCATTCTAATTTGGTCAGCCATTTTTAAATCATATTATGCCACATTTAATGATACTAAAATGATATTGAAAAAGATATGAAATGTTAAAAAAGTGTAGAATTTTACAAATAGTGTAGAATATATATATATGCAAGGTATGCTTTGTAATTGTCTAACCAAAGAAAATCATGATGTAACTTGGCTTTGTCAAAAGATCAATATTATAGTTTGCATTTTTTCCTCAGACATTTATTTTTACTTATTATTTTGTTTAGGAAATTGTAACTTTGCTATGTAGGATGATCAATAATATTCTGTTTCAACAATTTTCTACTTTTAATGAATTTACTATTTTCTTTCTATAGTATACCATTAGATGACAGTACCATATTAAATTAAACATTTAAATTTTGTGCTTTTATTTTTCTAAAATTATTGAAAACTTTAAAAAATGTATTATCAATGAGAATAAATATGTATGCAAAGTTTCAATTAGTTTGGAAATTAGAAAGTGTTTAAAATTGAGTTATGAGATTTATCAGACAAACAGATAAAAAAACAGTAAGTTAAATAAAAATGTATAATAAAATTAAGCAAAACAATTCAAATCAAAAAAGCTAGATATTCTTGAAGAAATCCTATAAATAAGAAAAAAGATGCTAATGTTAGGTATACATTTAAAAATAATTATAAAAATGCTGATACTAACTTAAAAGTCAGTGATAAAAATTAAATAAACATAAACTAAAGAAAGTATCAACAAAGAATTTGTAATATTAAAAATATTAATAGTTTAAATAGTGAATAAATATCCAATGTACATCACAACACATGCATTGTAACAAGATTTGAGCATGTTAAAAGTAAAATATAAAAAAGATATGAAAAAGGCAAACCAGAATTTAAAAAAAAAAAAGTCTGGAAAAAAACTGGAAATAATAAAGACAATTTTTTGCTATAAAGAAGTAAAAGCCTGATGTATATTTAAGAGACATTAGAATTTTTTGGAAAGAAAAACAGAATTAGATACAGAAAGCATGTGGAAAGAGTTCAATACATTTCAACTGATTTTGTACTAATTATTAGGAATGTAAGAGACAGCAGTTGTAAATAACAAACATGAGTTGTCTGCATAAAAATGAAAAAGCAAGCAAATTGATTTTTTATTTGAAACATTTTTTATAGCGTCAGTGAATAACAGGTAGTGCTATTTGAAGCAGGTTGTAGCCAAATTTTACAGATAACTTAGCAGTTTATTACTTATAAAGTGGTACGAATAGTATTATGATAAAACTATATATTTAAACTGCCTATGTATTATTTTGTATTTGTATTTTTTATTGTTACTATTTCATCTATTACTTCTTGCCTTATACCAAAGTCTGTATTGAGTTATAAGTAAATAAGCAAATATTTTATCTAGCATCGTGCTTGCAATTATATTTGTTTTCATATATAAACAATATTCATAAAGAGAATTGTACTTCTGTTTTATTTGATCTGCATTATTCTCTTCATTTTTATTACAAACGTTTTGCAATAAAATATCAAAACCCAAACATAATCTATGCCATTTAGAATTCCTTGAACTTGGAAAGCTTAATGGCATAATTTAGGGTTATAATGCAAATACTTTAAAAAGATTATTTTTAGCATAAGAATATTCTTCTGCTGATTATTTTGCCTTTGAAATATTCATATAAAACTTTTGGTTAAGGAATTAAATATTACCATGAGAAATATTACTTGTATTCTTAAGATAACCTTTTTGCAGTCACTTTCTTTTCCACTTATATATTCTTCCACCAGATATTATAAAATAAATTGTGCCACAAAAAATATATAAAAGACTATTAAATATATCAGAATTAATACCAATCTCAGGATATAATTTCAACACTGATACATCAAAATTTTCTTTCTGGGTGTAAGAGTTCCTTCAAACTGTTCGAAACAATTGTCTGCAAAAAATGGGCTACCTGGGAATCTCAAAACGTTAATTTTTTCATATCCATTAGTAATTTTATTATTAAAGTTTTATTAATAGATTCAGGGTGATTTATAGTTACTTGAACTACATACTTAATAACAATTAATCTTCTAATACAATTGCAAAATTGAAAGACTTAATAAAGTAATTCATGAATCTATCTCCTGTTAAAATCTCTGTTAATTTCTTTATGTTGGTTAATACATATCTTTTTTTAAAAAAACAATCCATAAACTAAAAAATAGGTAATTTTTTTTGTTTCATGATGATGCAAATGACAGTTGTTCACATTTGCACCAACATCTGAACTTCATTGTAAACTGATGTGGAAGAAAGTAGTTATAAACAATTCTTGTAAATTATATTGAAAATCATAAATCATAAAACAGAATAATATGCTACTATAACATTGGAAAATGAATATCTTAGATCATCAAACATGTTATTAAATGGGCTTAGTGATATTTTCATAGTATTGTAGACTTGTATGATGCAGACAGATTAAAGAAACCTGGGCATTTATTTGCTATTGTCATTAATGTAGAAAAGTAAGATCTAAAACCTTAAGCAGAAGATCACTATAAGTCCCTCAAAAATGCATACTATGAATTAAAGAAAGGATGATATTGACAGTAAATGGAAGTTTTATTATGATTTTTATATAAATGTGTATATAAACATATTTTTATTCAAATTATGAAATAAAGTAGATTAGAGTGAAATATTTTATATCAGAAGAATATAATCTAATTATTAAAGATAGGGATAACAAGAAATAATGCAGTTTTCATTGTCAGGAAAATATAAAATCGATTATTGAACATAATCCTCTGATCAGGTGGTTAATATTAGTTTGATTTAATAAACTGAAGCAACATTATTTTTATATCAAGTTTACATTCTAACATTTCAAGCAAATAGGAAAAAAATCGAACATTTTCATGATGGTATACAGCAAAAAATTAACGCAGATTATAAGCAAAATCATGTTTTTAGTAATTAAGAATATAATTTTGAAACTGAAAATAGGAAGAAAATGTAGTTAGTATGTTCCTGGAAAGTAGAAGTGAAGTAGAAAAATGTTGGAAAAACTTTTATGAATTCAATAATCTTTTTATTATCAATATTTTTTAAACTATTGGATGGGGTTGAAAATAAAATTGATTACATTTTTAATACTCAGCTGTTGAAGAATTCAGAACATATTTATTGTGTTTAAGAATAACATCAGAATAATATTTGAAATTTGAAATATATGTGAGAATGAATCAAACAAATTGTAGATAGAAGTTTTAAAAATAATAATTAAAAAACAAAGAATCTGAACAAAATTTGACAATATAAAATAATCAACAAAATCAAAATGGTTGTCAAAAGATAGCAAATAATAAAAAAAATTCTCAACTTAAAAAAGAATAAAGATATATATAAAAAATTGAATAGGAAATTTCAAAAAGCGTTCAAAAAAGTGAAGAGCAACATTATTATTATAAAAGGAAAATAAAGTAGGAGAAATGAGAGTTATTTTTCAAGTGATTCATGAGTTTAAAAAAATTTAGAATTGTGAAAAATGTTAGTGGACGGATAACAGAAGTGGAAAAACTGAACAGAGATAAAACAAATATTATCATTAGCAATCGTTCATAAATGAGTATGGGCATTCTAATTACAATAAAAATGTAGAATAAAAAGTTATAAATGTCTTGTGATAAGCCCATATAAATCAATTTGTCAAACATCATTTTGAATTAGTATGTCATATGTAACTCTGCTAGTTTTTGTTTGACACCTTGATTAATTGCAGTTCTTTT
The DNA here is from genome assembly GCA_028023455.1 of Epiperipatus broadwayi. NCBI lineage: Eukaryota > Metazoa > Onychophora > Udeonychophora > Euonychophora > Peripatidae > Epiperipatus > Epiperipatus broadwayi. The sequence goes on along the minus strand of JAQFVV010000008.1, from coordinate 9,982,333 downwards.
TTATTTTCGATATTCAATTATATCCTAATGAAAGCAGTTAAGACTGCTCTTCTTTAGAATGACTTTTCAGTAATATTTATAACATGAAAATATCTGCTTCTTCCATGAAACCATGCTTCAGTTCACTTTGAAATTTTTTTTTAAAGTCTGTTATTGTTCATTCATTTTTCATGCCTAATTCAATGAAGATGTGCATTTATAATATTAGATTCCATAAAAATTTGATCTTGCTCTAATGTTTTTAGAATTCTGTAGAATATCATTAAGTATAAGGGATTTGAACTCAGATTTTCAAGCACTTTTCAATTATTCACACTATCTCATACAACTGATACATATGACCACACACATGTAGAAAAGATAAATAATCAATATACATATTTTGTGCTAAACCAGCACTCATCAATTGGTCTATTTGTACCAACTGATGAGTACTGATTATACATATGTGTGGGAGATGATAATCTGGACCAATTAATGATTGCTGGATTAGCATGAAATACATATATTGGTGATTATTGATCTTTTCTACATGTGTGTGGTCATGTGTATCAGTTGTATGAAATAGTGTGAATAGTTGAAGGGTGCTTGAAAATCTGAGTTCAAATTCATTATATTTACAACTAAGCTCCAGGTTTGTGAAGAGTGCCTGGTTTTCAAATATTTAGAATACCATTAAATAATTTTTTTTTGTGCTTTTATGTTATGCTGATATAACCCATGTCTTATTTTTGTACAATAAGTTGTGGAAAAAAAAACAATAATTACTCTAGTTATATTATTATGATAATATATCTTACTTTTGACTTTTAAATGCAGCAGAATTACATTGAACATAGTTGATAAATATTTAAATAGAAATATCAATATTTATCAAGATATTTACACCATTTCCCATTCTTAAGTTGATACAATTGCCTTGAAAAAAATTTTCTTCTATCAGTGACTCTTAAAAGATTTGAATTAATATTTAGAAAATTCATTATTTAAAAAATCCACTATAGCCTGGATCAAAAACATTCTTTAAACTACTGGATGAATTGACAAAAAAAAAGGCATAATCATCAACATAATTCAAAAAGTAACAAAGATTAAGCTCTTCCTTTTGCTTTTAATTGAACCAAATATAAAACTCTGCTATCAAATTTCTATCACACTTATTGCTTTCTGAAATAATTTACATTGTGTCTATAGTGCTTCTTTATTGGGTAAATTATATCAAACCTCCAATAATCATTTGCATCTGGAAGCAATATATTGAATAGAATTTATGAAAATTATTTTGCTGTAGTGGATAACAATAATATTACAGCAGTCTCTTTTCAACCCATTTATGTATATAAAGTGAAAGAATAAAAGTATCCTTGCCATCAGGTAGTACAATTTCAAAAAAACTATATATTCCCTAAAGCTTTCACTATATACTTCCACCATATTTTAAATTTTCTTCATGGCCAACAGCTTTCCATTTTCAAGATTATAATTAGAGATTTAATTTCATTAAATTTGATATCTTTGTACAAATTAAATGCATAGGTAGGATGGATATATTAAAATACACCATCTAAATTCTTATGCCATTATTCAAATTGTGATTAAATTATCTTTTCCACCTTTTCAAAATATAATTATCATTTTAAAATATCATTCATACATTTAATATATTAAAAAAAATATATAAAGTGATCGCTATTAGCAAATAATGAATTTCATTTACCAATCATTTTTAAGTCTTTTTGCCAATTGTTCAATCTTTAGTCTGGCTTCTCATTTAATTTATTATTCTACCAAACAGAAAATGTTCCATGTTTTCTTTTACTCTAGTGACTAATAATAGAATCATTGTTAAAAAAACAATCAGGATTTGTATATATATTTACTAAAGCACATAACACAACTTACATTTCTTAAGAAAATGCCATATCTCAATGACATGACAATTTTGAAAACCCAAATTGAGAATCTTTAGTTTTAACATGTTAAAATTCAGCTTGAGTAGTCAGATACTTCTAAAAAATAAAGATCATATTTTATGCTAATATGTTAGGATAGAATCTATTTTAGTCAATTGTTTTTTTAGGGTGTGCTAGTTTGTGATCTATTCAACAATCTGTATTTGGAGATGTTCATGTGAAATGAATTTCTTTTTCATTTTGACTACTAATATTATTATTTTTAAGTTTTGAATGCATCCAAATTCTTTTATAGTAGTATTTCTGCCTAAACAAATTGCTTTTTGATAGTTCATCTATACTTTGTGCAGATATTCAATAATAGCAGACCATTAGTTAATAAAGTGCTATTATTTTCCAAAACATTATACAATATTTGCTTGTATTTAGTAACCTGCCGATTAAAAACTCCAAGAAAGAAAAAAGTCTTTTAATGGCATTAATGCAATGCACACTTCAAGCTGAGAACAATGATCATTGTGCAAAACATTTAAAATACCATTCGACTTTTATTGATACATCTAAAAATTTCAAGAGTAGATGATATTGGTTTGGACTATGCAAACAAATTTTATATTATACAGTCATTATTTATTCAATGAATTTACCTTTAAGAAAAATATTGTAGCTATATGCTATTAAACTTCCTTTCTCTGAAAAACAAGTTTCTCTAAGAGCATATAAATCAATCTTTAGTTATGAGGATTGACTTTTATTTTGAAAAGTATTATATTAAGCATAATCTACACATTTCATATATTTACTTTTTAATAAAAAGTCAAATTAATATAATTATCTTATTGTTACAATTACCTCCAATTTTACCATTACTGATTTACAATTATTGCAGTTGTTTAAAAACGATTTGTCAGAAATATTGATTTAACCAAATTGTGTGAAGCAAGTCATATTTAGATACACAATGAGCAGTTTCCAATTGCTCAACAAGCTTTGTGATAAATGCTTAGCCAGAAAAAGCATTTAAAATATCTTTGTCAGAAAACCCCCCCCCACATCTAACCATGATTTCGTATTTTGGCACTCCTCAGAGAGGTTCTAGGGTAGCTTCAGACACTAGATCTAGAAATACCAACCCAAACCAGCATTTATCTAAAAGTTATCTATTGAGTGGAAAATCTGAAATTTTCAGACACCTACATGTCTTCAAACCCAGCTAACCAACTCAAATAGCTATATGGGACTGAGAGATCTTCAGCCATACCATATATTAGTAGTCTTAGCAATATAACATCGTATAAGACTTAAGGCAGAGACTATAAATAGTCAAAATAAGAGTCATAGATCACATGACTCAATTTTCTTAAGCTTGTAAGATATACACAATGAGTAGTTGCCAATTGCTCAACAAACTTTGTGATAAATGCTTAGCCAGAGAAATCATCCTCAATTTGATAGCAGGAATAATTTTAAATAGGAATGCTTAAACATACAATTATTTGTTTAGTTTAAAATTCATATTCCAAAGTGACAATAGTGATTAAATTGCCTTGAGGAAATTCACCAGAAAGGATTTTCATTCGTGTAACTTATTCTTATCATTGGATTTTCTACATTAGGAGTGTATGATTAAAAAAAAAAAGGAGTCAGAACTGTTGTGCATTACTTACATAAGTTATGACTCCTTTTTAAGGGGATAAAAATTTGACTGCACAAATGCCCTGTCCTATTATCACAGTTTTTCCCACATTAATTGATAACCTAAAGATCGCATAAGGCCTAAATTAATTTAAGTGATTGAAAATAGTAGGTTAAAAGAATACAGCATGAGACAAAAAAGGTTGTAAAAGAATGCAAACAGGAGACAAAAAAAATCTTTTTACATTGGCAGCAGTACTTAGCTTTCTATTAATCAATTTTTATAATGAAGCAAGAAGGAGTCAGACATTGCAATTAGTCGTTCACAATTAACCCTCATATTTGAATGTCATGCCATTATTCACCACTTATGGATTTCATCAATATTCTAAGTTTACATAAAAGAGTTTTACAATGTTATTAACTAATACATTATTGATGTATCATTTTTATTGAAATCATTTAGTAATTGGAAGATGAGATCAGATAATTCATGAGATTATTGCCAAAAGGTTAAATGGCTTTAATTGATAGCATTGCATAAGAAATATTTATGGGTCTAAAACTGATTCAATGAAAGTACCGAAAAAAATTCATGTCATTAATATGGAAAATTACTAAAGCACCCAATAATGAAAAGAAAGAAATGTAAAACGAGCAGCTCTTTGCTCTAGTGCCATCTACTATAATTTTGAGCAATCATTTAATACAAGATGCCTTATTGTATTTTAAATCTCTATCCTCATATTGGGTTTTGGCTTTTGATTTTATTAATGTGGCTTGAGATCTAACATTGAAAGTAATTCAGTTATATCATCTAAAAACTATTCTTAATTCAATTTGTCCATTCAGACTAACAACTTAAAGTTCAAATCAGTCTAAGATTTTGAACCCAAGTTAACTTGTTTAGTCCAGTTCAGTATCTGTATATTTTATTATCTTCATTTCTTTAATTAAAGAAGATTTGAACACAGATTTTCCAGCTCCATTCAGTCATCCACTTTATCTTATATATATACGCATGGCCACATACATGTGAAAAACATAAATGATCTTCAATATATGTATTTCATGCAGTTTATATTAAGATAGCAAATATACAAACTTTAAGGGACAGGCTTCAATCCTCCTACTTTCCCACCCTTCAGCTATTTATATCATTAAACATCTGATGATGGAATGCTCAAAGCTCTTGTTGATGCCAATATTATTGTCCATTAAAGTTTGTATATTTGCTATCTTCATATAAACTAAGCTTTCCATTATATATAGGTGTGGGAAATGATTATCTGGACAAACTGACAAGTGCTGGTTCAGGACAAAATATGAATATTGGGGATCATCTATCTTTTTCACATGTATGTGGACATGTGTATTATGATGACTAAACCGAAAGTCTGTGTTTAAATTCTCTTTAATTATATATAACTTGTATTCAGATATTATTTCACTTCTTTATTAACTTTATTTTCCTCTAGCTAGATATCTTCTGGATTGGACATCTGATAATCGCGAATTACTCAAGCATACAATTGATAATGAGAAAAGTAGAAGCTGTTCTTGTTTTATCACACAGTATGAGCTGATGAATAACACTTAAGATATCAATTTATCTTCTTAAATCAAAGAAAAGTCTTGACAGAGTGAAAAATTATTGTATCATTTTTGTACACCACGTGCAAATAAGTTATTTTTAAAAAAATCAGAACAGATTAGAGATACTCATTGAAAGAGAAATCTAAATATACAAGTTTGTTTCAGAAAATGCTAAAGAATTAGACAACATTACCGATATATAAAAAAGAATTAAAAAGAATTGAATAGCAAAAATACAAATGTATATATAGTTAATTAATTACAGCAAACTCTTTAAAGTACTGTAATTGAAAATAGTAAATTATAAGAGAATATTTCAGACTGATTTCTTATTGATAATATTGCATATTGCCATCCTACCTATTCTGAATATGAAATGAGGAAAACTAGAAAAGACAAAAATTAATATAAAATCAGAGTTGGTGGAAATAACATCAACAATTTTGTCTATGTTGATGACACACGAAACTTAGCTGAAAATATAGAATCCTCAAAAGTGCTAAAATATGTATTAAAAGATAGCCAAACAAAATTTATGGGTATATAGCCATTATCTGATTTCAGGATTTAAAATGTAAGCATAGAAGTGGTAATAATTTTTGCCTTTTTGGACCATTCATCATAAACAAAAGCTTATAGTGTCAAAAGACTAACACTGAAAAATGTTGCAATCTGGAAAATATTTTTTTAGATTTAAGATTAATCTTTTAAAAGTGAAGAAATTATTCAAACTATAGTGTTCTCTGTGATTATCCATAAATGAGAACTTGAACTCTGAAAAAGATGGTCAATTTATTGATGGTGAAGGCTTTTGAGAATTCCATGAGTAATAATGAGGAAATGAGCAAATAGATTATTGAAATGATTACTCAATTGAAATATAAATAATCAAATTGACATGACCTAAATAATGTAATTCATTATAAAAGTATATATACTCAGAATGATTTATAATGAATGAAAAAGAGTCTGGCCAATCGATGATTCTTCCATCATCATATTAATGAATATATTTTCGAATAGCCTATCAGAAGAAATTGATTATTAAGAAGTGATATTGATCTGACTGCACTTAATATTTTTTTACTCGTTTTTAAAAAATTTACTTTCTGATATCAAAACCAGATGTTCTATTCTCAAGAATTTTTAAGACTATCCTTTATTGGGAAAAAAAATGTAATTTACATATTTAAAGTATGATAATTAATGCTGCTTAAAATAATTAAAAAATATATTATCTGAACATAATTTTTAAAGCTTTGTTTTTATGTATAAATTTTATTTTTATAAAGTCATATTTTTAAGTTTTAGTAATAAATTTAAAATCCACCAGTTTTTTTTTTTTATGCTATAGTTGTTTTCTATTGTTATTTATCTTTTTATAAATACTGTATTTTGAAAGAACAGTCAAGAAAGCAGATTATTAATTTAGTTGCTATTTTTTATTACCCTAGTGTTATATATGGTAACTACCAAATGCTAAATAATTACTCCTACCGAAATTCCCGAAAGTACGAATATAGACATGTATTAAAATACATTTTGGTACTTTATTAGTATAACTGCAGTGGCTTTTCCATTTCCACAATAAATGTGTTTACGATCATTTGACATTTTCAGTTATTGTCTAGATTTCTTCCTGGCAACGTATTTTTTTCCATTGCCTTTTCATTGATACTCTACCTGTGTGCTATTTATTACTTTTTATTTTTTTATTATTTTACTTAGTACGAATTTCAGTCATAATGAGTTGTTCATGCTGATAGATGTTTCTCTGCTTTTGCATTAATAAAATTGTATACAATCACATTTTAATTTTTTAATTATAATAACTGAAATACAGGCTTATTATATACCTGTATCAATATATGTAATATATAGGGGATATGAGCACAGACTTTCACACTATCCCCCACTCTCCACTATTCTAACTACAAACTTTTTTTCTTCTACAACTTTATTTTTGTCTAACTTTTTTTTTTGGAGTTAGAATATTAGTTAGAATATTAATATTAGCTTACAAATGTTTTAATATTGATCACTTTTATTTATTTATATTTTGTGAAAATAACACATTTATTGTGGAAGTGAAAAAGCCACTGCAGCTATACTAATAAAGTACCTATCAATATATATATTACAGTGTATTTAATATTGAATTTTGTGCTGGTATAAAAGTGAAAGGTAAAGATATATGTTTTGCTATAATGTTATATATATTTTTTTATTATCAATTGTAGTTGTCTGCTATATGTAAAAAAAAAAAAATATTATATTTTATAAATTTCTATTACTATATACTCAATGTTTTTGTTTTATTTTATAAACCTATAAATGTGCTTTTGTCTGTTACATATTTTTCTGTTTCTATATTGATTTGCAAATTCTTCTTACACTGTTATCAGTTTTTGTTGTTTGATAATATATATTTATACATAATGAATTCTGCCCTTTTGCTTTGATTGTACCAAATCTCTGTTTATTTGATATTTTAAGTTCTACTTATTTTGTCAAATCATGGTGCGATCATAAATTATGGACATGTCTATGTAGGTCATGTTTAATAGTTGATTGGGATGAAGGTCACAAGATCTTTTCATGTTAGTGAAAATCTAATCATTGTTTGAGATCAAGTGGTAGTAAAAAAATTATCCCAATCCTAAGAAAATTATAGCTTTTCTATTCTTTGCATAGAAATTTTTAATTTGTATGAAATTATTTTCATAAGTTTCAAATGGCATTTAGATGATCACATAAACAGTAAAGACTTCTTGAAATTTTGCAAACTTATTGCTACAATAAATCAAGGCCTTTTATCTATTTGAATTATGTATTAGAGTTATAAATAAGCTAAAAAAATTTACATCTTGATTATTATAAAATTAAAATTCTATTATGCTTTTACTTTGATAAGCCTATTAATTAAAACCAGAATGATCTCATAGAATGATTTGGATTATCATATTGATTTTAAAATGAGACCAAACTTCAATTTTAAAGTATTAATCACAAAGTGATGAATGTTGTTAATATCTGAATATTTTAAAAATGTGTTTTGAGCAACAAGAATACTTAAATAAATGGACTTGTGCTTTTAAGAGATATTTACTTTCTGTTTATTTTATTCTAAAGACCTATATTAAAAAATTAAGTAATAAGTGAACTCTACTTAGTAGTGACATAATCCACACCCACAGTTTATTTTCTAAGCAATTATTTTTGCCAAAGAAAAGTTTTTAATAACTATAATTTTTTTTTTGTATAATTAAACTCCTTACTGGTTTTTAAAATCATATGTTACTCTTTGAGTAAGCAAAGAGAATATCTGATTTTAAAAGATAAGCAGAGAAAATCATGTGATATGTTCTGTCTACTTATTGTGCAGAATGACACCCAGGGCTCCCTGCTGCCTCTTTATGCATAATCTAATAAAATTCTAAAGATATCTTTGTGAAATTATTTTTTCATCAAAGCTTTAGTATAATAACTAAACCACATCTAAGAAAATTTATTCTTTTTGGAAATAAAGGGAATATTAGGATAGGTTCAGAAAAATATATAATATGATTAAAAATGGAATAAAAGATTATAAAATTGCTTGGGTAAATAGTAAACAATTTGATTATTTGATAAGGAACATTCAATAAATTGGTAATAAGCAAAAAAAAAAAATTGATAAAATAATGTACAAATTACAAAGAAATGTAAAATGGTAATATGACAAAGTCAACAACAACAACAAAAAAAGAACACAACATGACTATATAATAATGTTTATAAAATCTGAATCATTTATGTAGATAATGTATAAAAATAAAACAATTATGAGAAAATATTATGAGTCACTACATACATATTAAAGCAAATACAAGAAAATGTTTTGATATCATGAAAGGTTATATATTTCTAAATAGTAGATAATTTTTAGATAAATCATGGACCTTATCCAATTCATGTAATCTTTCTTCACTTGATCATGGCAAGTAAAAGATTGGCTGAATTGAAAGAAAACTGTCTAATATTAAATGGAGCATTGCTGGACTTTGTGAAATTAAAAGAAAACATGTAGAGACAATTGATTTAAAACATCTATATATTACAAAGTCAGAAACATTGAAAATACAAGTGGAATTTATTATAAGTAAAAAGTGAAAGAACAATATTGTGGAGAATGATGGTATATTAAACAAAATGGCAAGATTAATTATTCAACCTAATGGAAGATAGTAAATGCATATAAGTCATTATGCTTTAACAAGTTCTCATTATTATGAATTAGTAGAGGATTTTTATATGAATATAAAAAAGATTTTTGATAAGACTAAACAATGTTTTAAAATTGACATGGGAGACTTTAATGATAGAACTAGTAAATGATTAAAAAATAAAAGTTTGTGAGTAAATTTGGTTATGATGATAAAAATTAGAAAGGATATGGATTTATGGAGTTGTAGAAAGAAAAAAATTATATTTTGATTTTTTTTTTTAAAAAAAAAGGCAAATAGAAATGGACATGTAAACATCCAAATAAAGATATAACAGAATTGTATTATATATTGACTAACATGTTAGAAAATATGTAATGCAAGATTATAAATTTGCTTTTATATATATTATAAAATGAAGATTGGTAAATAAGAAAAATAAAAGAATTAGTTATACCATAATATTTCCTATGGCAAATATTTGAAGGGGCGAGGTCTTTTGATTCACTTCATTCTTTTTTTTTGTTTGTTTTACAACCATTATATAAAAAAACTTGAAGAGTGATAAGAAGTTCTAGATAAAATCTTCAATCTAGATTATTAAATATTAAAAAAAAGGTTGGGTGTTGGTGCTGAAGTATGAGGATGTATATTATATACAAAAATAATCTCATAAAAAGATGTCTTGGTTAATCAATCTAATATTATTTGAAAAATATATTCATTCATTATGTGTATAACTATTTATGTGCACCCACAGAAGCAAACCTCTCCATACAGTAACACCATTCAGTGCAAGTCAGAGTAATCAATGGATGCAGGAAGGTTTGTGCATAAAATCCTTATCTAGTGCCTACTCACTGAATGGCACTACTGTATATAGAGTTCTGCCTTTGTATAAACAGCTTGTGTAAACATAAAGAATAGTGATCATGTGATGTTTAGTGGGTTAAAAATATATATGTGAATGTAAAGCACAAGTTGGAACTGTAAAGGGTTTATTTCCTTGACAGAATTAGCTGTTAAAATAATTTCAGTTTGTAAAGTTGGTTTCTAAAATATTAATACTAAAAATAATATTATAATATTGATTGAATTTAAAATGCAAAAAAAAAAAAAGACTTGGCTCAATAAAAAAAAAAAAAGTTAGGTCAGTTCTAATTTTGTTATGGTAGCATATCACTTCTTAAGTCCAATCAAGACTCAGAAATAATCATTTAAAAGAAATACTGATTGTGAAAGCCAATATGGAGAATTGGAATATTGGTTAAAAATTACATGTATAAGACTACTCAAACAAACTTTTAGAATATGAAATAATTTAAACTGTTTTCATGAATAACAATATAGAATCAAAAAAATGTTATAATTCCCTAAACATTCAAAGTCTATTCTATTATCACATTAACAATGTAGAGATTGAAAAAACAAACAAACAAATTATATGACAGCAATAAATAATTTAACAATAGACTATTCAATTATTGAGAAAAGAGTTATTTCTGATGCAATTTCATTCATCAATGCAGTTATATTAATGATATGGTCATACAAATTTAGTCATCAGAAATATTTATGAGAATCAATTGACATATATATATAATTTACAATAATCAATGAATATCATTTAATTTTGTTTACATTGTCTATATTCCAAAATGTAGTAAAAAGTGAAGCTTAAAAATAAATAATTCATATTCTGTAAATGTTTATAATAAACATAAATGTATTATCATTATTTTTATTATGCAAAAATATTTGTTAATATGTTATTGTTAGCAAGCCATGAACTTAGTATACATAATACTTTTCAGGAGCGAACTTTATTTTTTCTATTATAGTTCTGTTACCTATTGTAAGGTAGAGTGATTAATAGATATGATGAATGATAATAGTGCTTATATTAAATCCCTGTCCTCATTTTTTCTATATCACTTAACTAATTTCTTCAGTGAATAATTTTTAGGTCTTAATCTAGTACATTTGAATCATTCAGCTCTAGTGCAACATTCATTTAACAGTTATTTTCTTCTTTTTTTTACAATTAATCTACCAGGATGAAATTCAAAAAAACATTTCAATGTTCTAAATCCAATATACCTTACATAGTTATTATTAAAATTAATTCCTTTATTAAAAATATCAATATAACTCTATATGTGCACATTTTTTATGTTTACAATTATTTACATTTAATTTTAAGTTATAGAACTACAATTTTTTTTATTTTTCAAATAAATTTCTTTCTCTAATTAAGATGTCAGCTATTTTAATTTGTGGTTTGTTATTTCCAAATCTCATATAAAGATAGTCTGAAATTAGACTAAATTTCTTCAATTGTTTTATTTCTTCAATTATTTTTGGGGAGTTATCCGAAGTAATTATCAAAATGCCATTTTAGTATCCATTAGTAAACATATTCTTTATCTTTTATTGATATCATCTAAACAAATACCATACTAAAACAGTTTACACAATGCTTTTCAGAAGCAATGTCTATTTTTTTTCTATTTTAATTTTATCAATGATTGTAAGTTTGGGTAATCAATAGAAGCTAGATGATAGTGCTTATTAAACCCTCCTTATCCAGTTATGTTCCATCCATATCCCTTAAGTAGTTTTTGGCTTATGGTCTTTGTCAGTGAATTTCTGGCCTGGATCTAGTCCATAAAAATTTATATAACTATGCAATCAACTGGCTTACTTCTTAAGATGTTTTGAAACTTCAAAATGATAGCTTAATAGTAAAAAAAATAAATAAATAAAATTTAACCTTTGGATAAAAGGTGCATTTGATCTAAAGGATTTACATATATTAGGTTCCAGTCCAAGATCTTTCATACAGGAAATAAGACACAAACTAGTCTGGTGCTGTGGAAATGATATCACTAGATAGAGCTTTATTTAGCATTACCATCTATTATTTATTTATTATTCAAATTTACATTTGGTGTTAAAACGAGAGTAAAAGGAATAAAATTTGCTCCTAAAATGTGCAAATATATATATGAGCTGATTGATAATCAGTGATACTGGCAACAAATACATATATTTTAATTTTTTAGGAAATTAAAACAACAGTTAAAAATTTATTAGATCTAACTATTAACTATATGTGTTTCATTTTTTCGCTGTTGTTTTATTTTTGTATATAATTCCTATGCATTTTTTTTTTGTCTATTTCAATATATTTTTAATGTTAAATGCAAACTTTGTAATTAATATAGCTACATTTTTTCAATTATTATTAAGGTGCTTATAAAAAATAATAATTTAGTAATAAAATTATTTGGAATTTTTTTTTGCCTTACTATGAATATATCTACAGATAAAACATTTAATCTAAAATTCATTTCAGGTCTTTGTTGAATTTATGAATTTTTTGTATTTAAGGAATATGTCTTTTTATTCTTTCATGGGAAACTCAAATTTTATTAAAATGGGAAAAAATGGGTAAGTTTATTGTAATTGTACTTTTTAATTTATAGATATTTACCATGCTTTTTTTTTTTTTAGTTGTAAATATGTGTACAAATTAACTTATTGCATTTTTTTGTTTGGATAATATAATTTTAAATAACAGATATGTAAAAAAATGGCGTTCTACTAGTGTATATTTAATTAAGACAAGAGTAAATGTTTGCTAAAATTAATTTTACGATTTTATTTTTGTAGATCGCTTAATCTATTATTTTTAGTGTTAGAACACAAATTCAAATACTGTATACATATTGTAGCTATAATAAAACTGATGCAACCCAGATTGGTTATACTATAATGCTGCAGAGAGAAAAACAATATGTTGTTAAAAACTTATATGAGCTGATTATTAATATAAATAAACTGTCATCTGCATGTGTATGCTTAGATGCGTATCACTTAAGCAACCTGTCTAAAGAATTGAAAGAAGTATTAGTTTATGCATTTGTTCATATTTTATAAATAAATTTTGTAATATGTGAAATAATAATGATGAATTGCAATGTAAAGGAAGAAAAAAAAATAGTCTTGATTTGTAAAAGAATATGAGTTGGCATAGTTTCTAAAATTCAAATTTGAACCTTTTCTAGTTTAGCTTTCCTGAACTGAGTTTTAAATAAAATTTCCTATATTTTTATAGTATAACTGAATGGTAAAGCTAAATATAATATTAAAATTTTGGAATTAATACTATTTTAAAAATTATTGAGCTATATTTAAAGGTTGGCAATAAATTTTCTTTCTTCTTACATTAACAAATGTAAATAAACAAGAGAGAGAGAAAAAACTTTTATTATTATCATTTAGTTATGTATAAAGCCAAGATATAATGTATATAGAATATGTATCCACAATGTTTTGAAGTAAAGAAGATTTTTTCAAAAAATATATTGTAATGCTACAAAGGTCAGATTTATTCCTAGCTGGTGATGTGTATTTTGTTTGAACAACATCAAATAGATATAAATAGGTCTGAAACAAGAAAGCATGATCCATATCAAAGAAAGAAACAACTACTGGGTAAAAGTGTTTTCCACTGTAATTTGGATAGTCATATTTTGCTGTGTTTTTATAATATTTTTCAATACTCCTTATAATAGTGAATATGATGTTTTTATTTAACTGAAGATATGCTATAATGTATAACTAATCACCATAAAAATTACACTAGTCAAAATGCCTGGAAAATGCAGTCAGTTCCAGAAACTAAGGCTGAGTTTGCAAAATTAGCTTGTGTAAGATGCCTATAATGCTGTGAAAAAAGAAATGGACAGTGCGTATAAATTACCCAAGACTTACTGATCTTATATCTCATAAAACATCACCAATGCTGCTGTATTTACCCTCTCTAACATTACCAGCATTCAAGGAAACCTACCATTGTTGGGGGGGGGGGGGACTAATGATGACAACAGTAAAATAGTAAAATAATGCTATCTACAAAAACTGTAGTTTGTGACTATTTCAATAATTAACAGTGGTAACATCATATAATTATAAATACTATAAGGACTTAAATTTAAAATATCTTTTACTACTACAATATTTAATATTTTGTATATATGTTAATAGTTGTGAGTATATACACAACAGTTTTATTTATTCATTATTAATAAATTGTTAATTTTATTATTATTATTAATTAATTTAATTTGTGTTTGTAACTCAATCAAAGTATATGCTTTTTTATATCCATATGCTAATTAATATCCATAGCCCTAAGAAATAATGCAATCCACTGGGGGACATGCAAGAATGGCAGTAATAATTGATGATGATTGTTTCTTTAAAAGTTTTCCAAGAGTAGACTTTCTTTTAGAAAGTTCAGTGCCTGTGAGAGTTTTTTTTTTGTTTTACTGAAACTGAAAAACAAATAAAATAGTTTTGGAAATACTTGTACTTATAAATTATAAACCACCATATCACTTTTATTAATATTATTATATAATTGAATTAAATTTTATTTGAATTTTATTAATCATTCAACTTTCATATTTATTTGAACCAAAAACTGTGGTACACATATGGATATATTTATTATATATCATTAGTACAGGATTCAAAACCCCCTATGGTGAAATATTACCATTGCAATATATATTATATTTAATGTTTTCATGGTTGTATGGTGTAAATAAGAACTTGACCTTGACAATGATAAATGTTATTTCATTGAAACATTGAGAAATAATATAAAATAATACATGATTTAATTTTAAAAATATTTTTTTACATATATAACAAACATTAGAAGCAGAAAACAAGTTTTCATTTGTATAAAGATATGTTAAGTTTTTTATCCAAAGATAGGTAAAGTAATTAGGGAATAGACTAAAAAAACTATGCAATAATAATTGATTATCATCAGTTTTTGTAATTGTTAAAATGTACAGCTTGCACACTAATCACCTAGGGGCAATTTGCATGGGATCTCCACTGACTGATGTCACAAGATATACCTTTTTTTATAGCTCACAAAATCAGCTAGATACAAGATACACTATCATAGTTTATTTAGCCTTATTGATTGATTGCAAAATAATGATAAATGCTAAAGACACTACAATTTATTCATATATATATATTCTGCCCTTGTCATCGTGTGTAGCTCCACTACACATCAGGCCAATCACATTGAGGGCCATAATCTAACCGCCCCGTTCCCGCATCTCCACTTCCCCCAAAATAAATATAATATAGTGAAAATCACCTAACCAGGTTCTAGCTCTAATAATTAATGAAATATTCAATTAAATGCTTTACTAGCTCAAGTTTCTTAAAATTAACTTAGGTTCTGTTTTAAACTAACTCAAATAAATATTCAGGAATTCATGAGACTAGAAGTGGAAATACGGGTGACAAGGTAGATTACATTGAGACAATATCCCACAGGATACCACCTCAATGGCATAAGAACACTATCCCCCCCTTATACTACTATTACACATAATAACTACATAGTATTCTTATGACTTCCGCAACTTCTAATCACTAAGACTCATTTAACAATTAAAGTATTAATCTTTTATCTCTAATAATAATAATAGTAATCATCTAGCTCAAATGAAATAATCTCAGGTTCTTAAATTTATTCATATGTTAATAAACATATGGTAGCAAAATATGATAAGGGATTTTATGTCATAATCTACTACTCTGCAATTAGATTAATAATAAAACAATAATAATCACAATCTTCATTGCTTAATCCAACTAGTACAGCTTTTCTTTCATCGCAAATTTATAACCATAATAAATTAGTTAATAATCTAATATCCCCTTTTTTTTATCTTTAAGTAATAAAATAAATTAAAAAGTGGCAGTGTTTAGATAATCTGATAAATAAAGCAAGTGGCAACTAATAGCATATAATTTAGCAAAATATTTGGATAATGGATTGATGACCAGTAACGCAATGCAATTTTATAATTATTTAATTATAAGAACATCAATAAATAATTAAGATTAAACATACTTCTCTATTTATCTTTTGTGCAAACAATCATATACTTAGTTTAATGGTTGTGAACATACCCTGTGAATTCATGCAATGATGTAGAGAAAACAAAACTCAGACACAAGTTTTAATAAACAAATTTTAAAATTTTATTAACATCAATAAAAATAAATAAAACAAATCCATCTACATCTATTTACAAGGGATATCCTCATTTTTCTTTACACTACAATAGCTGAATTATACACATTTATATTTCTTTTATCGTTAATTAAACTTATTATGCCTTTTAAAAGTTATTTATTTATTTCTCATTAGGTTTATCATATCACTTATTTTAACTATTTTATGGGTAACACCATTCTTTACCTTTTAATATTAAAGTTACTGTATTATAAATTATCTATGTGGATAAACATCATTTATAACTTCATAATTTTACAATCAATATGGTTTTTTAAAAGAAAATTACATTTTCTGGTAACTTTATATAAGTCACTCCGCATATTATTCAAATATTATTATTACTTTTAACGTTTGTTCTCCAATGCTCGTAAACTATAATACGTTTATTCCATAAGCCATACTCATGTATAATACTATAACACGGGTTTAATTATCACCTGTTACAGTTTCACATATACTATAATTATCGAATGTTATTGTATTTTTTAAATATGCAATACTTATATTTTTTAAAATATAATTAACAATAAAAAAACGTGAAATTATATTTAATATTTTTGTATATTTCTATTTGGATATACTTTTATAAAATTATAGTTCATTTCTTAAAAGGAATTAAAATAATTCTCTAACTCCTTCCCTTCTTAGGATATCTGCATCTTTCTTTCAATAATCATAATCTACTCTTCGTTAACACTTAACTATTCTTATTCCAAATAATAGCATGACATACATTCTAAAATATCTATTGTTTCCCTTTTAATAGACTTATCATATAACGATGTAGTTGCAAGAAATACAGATAAAGATAGCGAAAGATGTATAGGATATCGTGAAAATAGATAGATAACTTATCCGCAATATACTTCAAAAATGTATGGAACAGTGTGAATAGGTCCGACATTCATTGTCTAATAACCTTGGCGATAAGCATGATGTGGCAGCTATTTACTCAGCTTTACCAAACATCTAGTACGACCCACAAAAAATATATAAAATACCACTGTCCAAGACAACATGTGTACCAGTCGTAGGGCTTTGTTAACTACGCTGATTAACATCTAAAACTACCTATTATTTCATTCCCTGTAGCATCCTAGTTTTTAATACATCCTCTTGGTTTCCGAATCACCACGTACTACCAAGTCACTACCCAAACTATCTCTCGAGATTTTTTACTGTATCCAACATCTATAAAATACTAACTACTTTTTTAAAACAATAAACAAAATTCGCTAATATAAAAACATT
Organism: Epiperipatus broadwayi; assembly: GCA_028023455.1. Taxonomy (NCBI): domain Eukaryota; kingdom Metazoa; phylum Onychophora; class Udeonychophora; order Euonychophora; family Peripatidae; genus Epiperipatus; species Epiperipatus broadwayi. The sequence goes on along the minus strand of JAQFVV010000008.1, from coordinate 9,964,610 downwards.
TCCCTATTCCATAAGAACAATTTGTCTTGCTTTATTACACTGTAGGTTCAACATCTACATTTTGTTAAAATAACATTTAAATATCCCAATCGGAAAATTAACAGAAAATATCACATAACCATCGGTTATATTGAACTATATTAATAACACATAAAATGATTATCGTATGCATATTTTTAAAAATCTAATCACATCTCAAAGTGTTTTAGAGTGTTGTTTTCAAAAATGCGTTTTACAACAATAATAACAATAAAACTTTTGCGCTACATTCATTCGATTCTCAGCTGATCTAAATAAATAAAACATACATTATATATCATTAATAATTATAAATGTTACCAAAAACAATCTTTATCTTCCTATCAGAGTTCGTAGTAGGTTTCTTTCTCTTCGAGCATCGCAAATATACAAATTTTCACATACATACAATTTTATTTTAAAATTCATAATCAAAACATATTATTTAATATAATGTTATATCACGAATTAATGTATTTTGTTTTCCCTATCGCTATCTAAAACTTAATGTTTAACTTAGATTAGTAAAGAAAATAATTCAAACCATAATCACATATTTTTCTGACGGTATATCTTGGTTAGTCCCATAATATTTATTATTTCTTCTTTTGTCCGAATGTTCTCCTTTATGCTTATTAAAGTTTTAAATAAATTAGTTCATTTAATAAACTGTTTAGACGATCTTTAGTTTTAGTGTTTAATCCAAAATTATTAGAAAACATTTTATTTAGTTATCCCATGAAGCTTTTTAATGTTCTGGCGAATATTACCTCGGCGCGTTGATGCATCTTTATTTCTAGTTAAACTACAATTATTTAATAATTACGGTACCAATTGCATTTTCCATGGATCCAATATTTTATATTTCTCTTCTGTAAAATTTTTTTTTTTCTTTAGGCAAGTGTTTTCCTTGGTAAACTTCACTTTCATTCATTATTATTTTATATACACTACTTTCGATCTTTAACTATTTTCTAGAGTATTTTCTCAAGTCATCTTAAAGAAAGCAATTCAAACCATTTCAATATTAAAATTCCTTTTGTCCATTTATTCTTATACGAATAATACTTATTTTTATTTTCCATTATCTTCATTAACTTTGCGCACAATGTCCTTTCATGGATTTTATACGCACGAAAGCAGCTTTCATAGTGATACGCTATATAAACTATATCAACGAATAATATTAACATATTTGGAACATTATAAAATTTACAACTTGGTTTTAAGAATCTATCCATTTTCTATTGAAAACTCCGATTATATTTCGATAGAATCCACTGGCAGGTTACTGTAAAGTTAGTGAAACATTACTATGAAAAACTTTTTTTAAAACATATTATTCTAAGATTCTCTTCGGATGATTTTTAAATTGTCAGTTGGTTTCTTTCAAAGATATTATTAAAATTATAATAAAATTGACTAATAAATTGAAGAAAAAAAAATTAGAGAGCTTAAAATTTTACCTCTGCTCTGGAGTCAACACATTTTTGTTCTCCCCCGTTTATACAATTAGTTGGCGCAATTTTGGTTGTCTGCCAAGATCTATTTTTTTTTTATTGGTCAATCCCTACTTGGATTTATAAACAATTTCTAAAGTTTTAAAATCATGACATAATAGACTTAAATGTTAACTAATTATTATTTTTAAATCAATTATTATCTATTACAATTTAACTACCTTTAAAACAATTTTGAAACAATAATTAATAAAGGTGTATACTACTTATTTTTATTATGATGTGTGACAATTCCATCCACTTCTATAATATACTATTTAAATATTTTAATTATTAGTATTAATTTAAACCGGTGCTTATACATAGAATATTTCAGACAGTCACGTAGTCATTTCCGGTGTTTAGTCTATTTTTATCTGTCTTAATAAATTTGCTACTTTTATTATATAAAATAATTATATAAAATTTTGAAAAACAATTTTAGAAAAATATAGAATTAGATACAATTCTCACCATCACAATATTTATTATTAAATAAATCATATTAATCTTTTACTGCTTAATATAATCTATAATTTTAAATACTATATAATATTAATTTTAAAATTTTTTAGTAATTGACCATTTATAACTATCATTGACCTATAGAAAAGGGCACAATATATATATAACACATGATAGCATAACACCATAATCCATGGGAAACAATAGTTTGTTACTTGTCTTTCATCTAGGATTTAATTTATATGTTTATTTCACTGCCCTATCAATTTTTAAAACAAGTTAATACAATCAGCTAATTGTGAATTTTATTATTAATTTTATGCATAGATACATACAATACAATACATTCTTAATTGTTTTTGAATGGATATAAACTCACCACATTGACTAACAATCACAAACTATTGATTATTACAGTTGTAAGATTTAATAAACTTATAGTTTGAGAATACTCTAAATTCATTACCCATGATAAATTATTTCATAAACTATTTAAAGAACTGTACTACCATAGATATTTTTAGGCTGTAATGCAGGTAAGTGACTAAACACTATATAGGTAAATGTAAGAGGCAGGAAAACCAACATCTGCATTACCTTCTTTACAAATAAGCAAATACATGTGAGTTAGGAACATGCTATATGATAGGAATGTGCTTCTATTGTATACTATTGTCAGAGATACTAAGCATGAAAAGGACTGGCAATTGCAAACAGTATCATCCAAGACATGTATACAAACAAAGCATATAAAATATGGTAGAAATATCAATCTACCATACATTAATGCTCTAAGTAAAATAATAAATACAAGTGAAAACTAAATGAATCTTATCTATGGACAGAACATTCTGAAGTAAAGTTATATCATCTCAATTGCATCATTACATTCAATTATTCTTCCCCAAATCTGGAGGGTAGTTTATTTAAATCTGTACACTATTAAAAGATAATAAAAGGATACTCCTAATTTATTCAATCTATGTAGCTTGTTTTATCTCTTATTTAGGTTCCATGAAGCTATGATTAAATTATTGTTTTACAATTTTTTATATTTACTGGTAGTGGAAATAATTTTCAAAAGCTAATTGTTTTATGAAAATCTATTCTTCTCTTAGATTTATGCTGACTGAATTGTGGTGTAATAAAATAAAACAAAATAACAATTTCCTGACATACTCATTTATAAACAGATATACTCTTACACAAAATCAATAATAACAATAATTTATAAAATACTTTTAATATAATGGAAACAAATACTTAGTGTTAGTATTAGATATTTATAATACATATTTTTTAAATTTCATACCATTCCTTTTCATTACCAAGAGTTCAAGCTTGGACTTCAGGTACACTTTTATCAGGCTTCATTTGTTCAACCATAGCTATGACAGTGGCTGGCTTTAATCATTTTAGTCCTAATTCACTGGGAAGCATCAGATGGTGATGACAAGGTTATTTACAAGGCAGCAGACACTTGATGTTTAGGCATATAATGGACACAGTGCTTCTTAAGATGTTTCTACATTAGCTGATGACTCCTTTCCAATACATCTCTATGAACTTTTGGCCTGTACTCTGCTGGCCAGAGTGAAGCAGATGGCAGCTGCATATCATTTCAACACCAAGTACAATAAATATGAAAGATTAATCAGCAGAATAAATTTCAATCAAAGCACTTCAGTAGTAACAATTCAACAATAATCCACCAGCAATAATCATTCAGCAGTAATGATTTACAACTTTTATTTATAGATCCTGGAGTTGGATTATCAGCAAAATCAGATCCATTGTCAGTCATTTCAATTCATTGATTATTGATGGGAGATAACTTCTGAACTCCATTTTGGTCCACAGCTTACTTGTCCAATCACAATCTTTACAGAATTTTTATCTTTGAAAGGGATTATCAAACTAAATTACATCAGACATTTATCTCCTTAATTAATCGATCTCTTTATAAGAATTTAATTATTTTTTTATTATAAAATAATGTCATTTCCATTTTATAATTGTTAATAAAAGATATATCTTGTTTTAACATACTTTTAAAATAAACTTATAATTAATAATACCATACACATTTATTTATCTGTGTATATATTTATATATATAATTTTTATTTATTAAAATTTGCTGAAAATATCTAATTTAAAATTGTTATTGACTTTTTAAAATCATCCATGCAGCATATATAAATATCGCTTCAATATATATGACAAATATTAAAAGTTGAAAATAAGTTTTCATTTGTATAAGGATATGTTAAGTTTTTTTTCCAAAGTTAGGAAAAGTTATTAGAGAATAGATTAAAAACTATGCAATAATAATTGATCAACATTAGGTTTTGAAACTATAGCATAAATTTTAATATATATATATTCTGATAAATTTTTATTTGGTTTTATTCACTGAAAATAAAAATTCTTGCTAAAAGATTTTTTACTTATTTCTACATAATTATTGGAAATTTGACTAGAACATTAAAAAAATTGATTATATTAAAACAAGATTAATGTCAATGATAACATATCACTTGATTTTTCCAGCTTTCAATAGTAATCAAAAATATTCATCTTCTACTCTAGCACCATCTATTGTAGGCTTGGGCAATTAGTGTTTGTTAAATGGTAATGGGGATTAATAAATTGTGCAACTACTGATTAGTTAAGCTTACAATAGATGGTATGAGAGTAGTTGCCTAATCTTATATACATCAGTGATAAAAACAATAAATATTGTTATTTCATTTCATGTTATACATTTATAAAGAAAAACTTAATTTGTTTAAAATCTATTGCTGTAAGTAAGGGTGACTAAGAAAAAATATATCTTGCCATTACATTGAAGAAAAATTCAAAGAAATTTGAAGTTAAGTTTATTGCATCATTTATATACTAATTATTGCAGTTCATTATCGCTTTACATTCTTTTTTATTATTATTATTATTTTAAAAATAAAATTACATTTTTATCTCAAGATAAAAATGAAAAGTAATGATTTTAGAAGTAGAAATTTATTTTGCTTCAGAGTCATCTATTGCAAATTTACATAATCAATGAACATTAGATGATTAGTAGTATATACACCTCTTCAAATTAGTTTTGGGAATAATATAGAGACAATAAAAATAATAAATTTTATTAAAAGTAAGTATAAATATAACTTTGATATAGATGAAATAATGCAGAAGTACTGAAAACCTTCAGCGAGCTATATGTAAACTGATTTAAATGTAAAATGTACAATGAGCTCACTTATACTTTAGTTTTGATTGTGTATAAGCTACACTTTAGCTTTGATTGTACATATAGCCTGAACGGCTTTTCAATACTTTCACATTATTTTAAAAATAAATATTAAATTACAAAACACAAGTTTATTGTAGCTGATATTTAGTTGAAAGTGGAAGTTAATAATGTAAATATATATATAGATCAGGTTTATTTTTAACATATAAACTTGGTTACTGGGATGTAACCAAATAATTATCTTGATGTTTGACTTTTATTCTGCAGACAATTAAAAATCATATTTTTGTTGTGTTTACTATGTTTGTAATTATAATAACAGTGTTGGTTACTGATATATAATGGGATTATGTTGCTTGTTCTGTCATGTAAAACATGTTAAGAAAGTTTTAATTACTGTCTTATCATCAATTTTACCATATTGTTGAAAATAACTATTCATATTTGTAATGATTAATCTGAGTTTTCTGTTATTAATTGAATACAGAGCAAACCATAGTGAGAAATCTCTTCTGCTATGATTAATTGAGAATATCAAGAATAATGTAATTTTAAGCTGATGATTGGTTAAAAGAATAATTAGTAACACTAATTCAGTCCACTAATTCAAACTCTGTGATTAGCTAGAAATAGTTTGTTCAAATTCTAGATTCCAATATATGTAAATAAGCATTTATTTTATATAGCGCTATGTTTATAATTGTAATACATTTAAAGATCAGCCTTTCAAGCTATCATGAACTCAAGATAGTCATTTTAGATCCATATCCTGGCCATTTTCAGTTATAAACAGGATTGCCCTCACAATCTAAACTCTATCTTTAATACTTTTATATTATTAACAACTTGAGCTAGAACTATATATTTAATGTTTATTGAATATTACTCAGGATTAGAGTTGGTGAATTATTGTTTTTAAAAGTTTTAATTTGATGAGTTTAGAGTGGCTCTAGTCTATTGAACAATGATCTGTCTGTTTTATTTAATCATATGTACCCTTTGATTTATATTATTAAATATAGAAAAATAATCATGTAAAATTTATATAAATGTATGTGTGTTTAGCATTTATAATAAAAATAAAATTCACATACTTGGAATTATGTGCTCGGATATGCATAATAGTGTTTTTAAAACAATAGGTGAACTAATGGTATTTACTTAACAAAAGACAATTGGATAAACAGTATTTTCTAAATAACATTCTGTTAGCTGGACAGTTCCAAAAGATAAACTATTACTTTCCTGAGGTCAATTACAAATGAATACGACATTAGAATTTATTAATTTTTGAAATCTAATATTGATAAAAGTGATTTTCTTTAGAATTTGTGATATGGATTTAAAAGTCTGTGATAAATCAATTTTAAGGAGATAGAAAATCAGTAAAGAAGACTTCTAAAAATATTCTTAGAGTCATTGTTCTCCATAGATTTCAAAATTACTTAGAAACATGAGTATAGGTTACTCAAATTTTATTATTATTTTCATAAGCTTTTATGCTAATCATGAAACAGACATAATTAGACAAAATGTTTACGTACTATATGATTTATGAAATTATTACTTCATATAGAAGTTCAGTTAATTAGGCCAAACTATGATTTTATTTGAGTTATGGATTCATAATAACTGCCAAAAATTTTGATTTATTTTCTTCTTCTTTTTTTGCAGCTATGTAATATTCCAACAAAATTTGAACAGGAATTCTTGCTGAAATAGTGCCAATAAAATTTAGTTTCTATCATAAAATAAAAACAGTATAATTTTACTAATATAAACACTAATAATGTCACTAATATAACATTTTTAATTAAAAAATTTATTAGTTATAACTTATTTGTGCATTACAAAATTTAATAAAATAAACACATCAATAATGGCTACTTACATACTATTTATCTCTAATACATGATTTTCTTGAAGGTTTACCAAAATAACAACAAAATCCAGGTAAGCTCTAGAATATCCAAAGCTACTTTTGAAATCTATGAATAACAATAATTATTGAAGAGTTATCTTTTTTGCTTATTCCTTCTCTTGCTTGAGTTGATTTTCTAGAGACTTATAAATCCATGTTATACATTTTAAGAAAAATGGATTCCAAAGTTAAATGCTTAAAAGCCAGATCACTGTTGGATTAATTTTTCATCATTACTTTTGATTAGTATCCGGAATAATAATAATTTGTCTTTTGGATCCACTATGTCACAAAATGATATTTAAAAAAACAGTTTTGTTCCAACTATTTGTAGTTTAGTAAACATTATTAATCCAATGTTGTTGTTTTTAAGAAAGAAAAAAAAGCTCTATTATTCAGAATGAGCACATAATTAAAGTATATACACTTTTGCTTTATCACAAATGCCAAGTACACATATATTTTGTAATATTCTTTTTCTACATTTAGTTAACGCAAATCCATTATCGTCTGTCAACCATTAGCACTATTATGCATACGTAAATAGACAGAACATGAAATATTTTTGTTGGTTTTTAAGTTTTATAAATAGGATCATTACTGCATTAAGGATGTTTTGTTTAATAAATTGTTGCTGAATTGGGCCTTTTAGTAAATATGCTGGATTAAGTTAACAGATGTTTGATATTTAGTTTTAAATCTTGGCGGAGATTTGTTTAAGATATTTTTTTAATCTTTGTTTTTTTCTTCCTGCAATTATACTTTTTATTATTTCTATGTTTTATTTTAAGCAAATCCTTCAATACATATATTTAAAAAAAAACACGATAGAAAGGCGGAACTCGCAGATCACAATTAACCCCCTCTCCCCTAATCAATAATGCCAACATTTTTTGCTCTCAACTATAACCTTTAAAATACAGGATTATCTAAATATAAATTTACCGAAAAAACAAAAAATATATATAATATTCTAATATTATTTTTAATAAATAAAAAAACAAAAACACTTTTTTTGTTGTTTCATTTTAATAAATTAAAACATAAATTTACTTTTATTAATTTTTGTCTCACAACAGAATATAGCTTCAAATAATAATAGTACAATCATTTATTATTTAGAATAAAAAATCAACTAATAAGGAAAATGTGCGTTGCACGTATTTATTATTAATTAATAATAATAAAATAACCAATAAGAAAAAAGGAACTAATCAAATGCTGAATACATTTTAAAATCTATGTCATCTAGAACTTCTTTACATATATCTTTTCGCCACTGTACATGATTGGTACAGTTATTTAACCTTTTGTAAACTTTCAGGAAGTAAACTTTATTAAAACCGAATTCCCTGTATCATGTATTGTGTTTAAAAAAGAACCGCATACACATGATTTTTGTGCGTGGGTATAGACGACAAGGTATTTAACATGATTTAAAAAATGTGGAAAAACTTAAACAATTCTATTGTTAATTCTACAAAAGGTGCTATTCAACTAAAATAATCTTTTACCAAACCTAATAAAGTATAATAATAAACTTATATATATACATTAAAAGATAATAAAGTCTTCACTCGGTTCCTAAACACTTATAAATTAAATAAGCTAAAATAAAGATAAACTTTTTAGTTTCAACCTTGAAATTTATTGTCAGTTCCTCCCCAAGTATTGGTTAGAATTTTATTATAAAATTGCTCAGCAATTTACATAAAAACTTTTTCTAAAAAATATTTTTTTAAGTATATTTAAGTAAACTTTATATATCTCTTGAACATTAAGAATAGTATATATTCAAAATAAAGTTACAAAATCTTGGGCAGAACATAAAAAAAAAAAAAAAGTAATATAGAGAGAGTATCAATAGCTCAACTAAAAAAAAATAAAGTTTATGTGTCCGGAAATCTTATAAACTAAACTAAAAATGCATTTAAATTCCAACTAAACCATTTAAACATTATATATGTAAAGAAAATTTTCAAAAAACATGAATAAAAATATTTAATAATAAATTTTATTAGTTAAAACAGGCAAAACTCACTATACGTATGCCACACGCAGCAAGCTAGAGTAATCAATGCCACACGCAGCAAGCTATAGTAATCAATGGATTACTCTAGCTTGCTGTGTGTGCATACATATAGTAAGTTTTGCCTGTTTTAACAACAGTTATACATAAGCATAAGAGATGGTGGTCATGTGATGTTTATAGGCTTAAATTTTACTAGTGTAGTGTTTAAATTGTAATTATATAGAAAGTAATCATCCTTTCTCACTAGCATCATTAAATAGTGATATTAAAACTGCAAGAATACTCTAGTCATGATCACAAGATAGAGACTTTAGAAAATATGAACGACTGTCTTATTTTCAAACTCAAATGCACTTATATGAGCCAATCTTAATGTCTAGAAGTGAGAGGTGAATACATAAAACATTCACTTTAAATCCATTCCTTATTTTAATAATCTTATTAGCATTTCTGAAATATTATACTGTAATTTACTTTATGTTAATATTAGGCGATGTTATATAATAATCAATAAATTTTTCTAACACAGAGTTTAGATTGTAATTATATAGAGGATAATCATTTCTTCTCACTAGCACTGTTAAACAATGATGTTGAAACTGCAAGGATACTCTCATCCTAGTCACAAGATAGAGATTTTGTGAAAATAAGAAAGAGTGTCTTATTTTCAAACTCAAATGCACTTATATGAGCCAATCTTAAGTGTTTAGAAGTGAGAGCATGAATATATAAATCATTCACTTTAAATCCATTTTTTATTTTAATAATTTTACTAACACTTCTAAATGCTAAGCTAATAAAATTTATTATTACATAATCTAACATCATCTAATATTAGCATAAAGTAAATTATAACATTTCAGAAGTGTTAATAAGATTATTAAAATAAATGGATTTAAAATGAGTGATTTATATATTCATGCTCGCACTTCTAGACACGTAAGATTGACTTACATAAATGCATTTGAGTTCAAAAATAAGATGGTCATTCTTATTTTCTCAAAGTCTCTATCTTGTGACTGGGGAGAATATCTTTGCAGTTTTAACAACACTGTTTAACATTGTTAGTGAGAAGGAATGATTACTTCTATGCAATGAATAAAAATAGTAGAATGAAATTTCTAATGTCCACTTTATATTTTAAATTTTTGACAATTATTTTGCATTTTGTATATAATCAGCAACAAACTCATATACTTCATTATTTTTTTTTTAAATAAGTCATAGTCTTGTGAATACTGAGTAAATAAAAAGTGCAATTCTATGAACAATGAATAATTTATTTATCAAAATTGAACACATTAATCCTGATCCAAAGGAGTCTCCAAAATCCTTAGAATTAATAAATAATATAAAAAATAGTACTTGGATAGTAGGAAAAAAAATGGAAAAGGTAGGGTATTAAATAAAAAAAAATGGTGTGAGAAATGATAAGGAAAAGTTAAATACTGTAGATCTCCATGAAACAACATAAATCATCTTCATTAGCAGCTACTCATCAATCCTATGGTCATATTCAAGAAGAAATAAAAAAGAAAAGAATAAAAAGCTAAAAAGTTTTAATATGACTATACAAATTAATCTGTGAAATCTAAATACATCCACATACTAGTTCTTTAATCTATTTATCTGAAATATTGCAATAACTTCTTCAGCAATAAACTTTTCTAAGTGAACACATTGAACATTCACCATCTTTCCCAATTATAGCTATCCAATCATTATATTCTATCTTTACTCAATACATCTTAGTTAAAATAATTAATACTGCACTTCTTAGATTATCTTCGAGATATTATAAATGGAACTTGTTTCTAGCATGAAAGACATAATTAATTTAACCATAAAGATATTTTTTAGGAAAAGTCTATTTCTTTTAATTGTACTTCACATGCTCAATCTAATGAAGATATGCCTTTATAACAGTATTTTTAATATCAGCACTCAGCAAGAACATATTGATTAATTTTATATTCTGGCATTCATCTTTTGAGAAAAATTTTAAAAAGAAAACTTAAATAATATTCTTCTGTTTTATTACATTAATAGACAGTCTATGTCTTGCAGCTCAAACAGAAAATTTGAAAGAGTAAGTGTTCCACATAGTAATAATTTAGCTGAAGTAATTATATCTTTATAATAATTTATCCTGTCTTTTAACTTGTTAAATACAGCAGTAACTGTACATTGATGTCTTCTTAGCTGCCAAATCCATTTTCTATTAAAAAACTACAATATTTAAACTAAATTATATGAATAACCACACATATCATGAACATTATAGGTTGTATTCAGAGCACTATGAACATCCTGTAACCTATGTTTTGATTTTTTTAATAATAGCACAATCATCAGTATAATATATTTAACAGTTAAAAAAAATCATGTTCTTGTTTTAATGGATTCATATGTTTACAAATCATTTCTAAGACTACTGTCATAAAATGAAAAAAAAAGTTGAATCTACTACACATTCTTGTTTGATATTAAGTTTTCATTTTAAATGCCTCAAATTTTCCATCACCAGTAGCAATACTTTTAGTTATATATATATATACTTAAAACAGGCAAAACTCACTATACGTATTGCCACACATTGCAAGCTAGAGTAATCAATGGAAGACAGAAGACTTGTGTATAAAATCTCCATCTAGTGCCTATTCTTCCAATATCCCCAGACTGTTTTCTGGCTTGTGGCTTTTGTCAGTGAGGAGCCTTGAATCTGAGAGCACTGCACCTAGATCTTAGGATTTGATGCAACCCTCCAGCAGCCATCTTTTATCTCTTAAACTATGAGTCTTAAATTGAAAACACCTTAATAATTTCAATCCAAGCTCATTAGCTTATATAGTCATATAAGTCAAACTCAGTTCAGTACCTATACATTTTGGTATCTTTGGTTCTTTAATAATCATAGCCATCACTATCCTATTAGTCAGGATTCATTTTAAGCCAATAAACATCACATGATCACCATTTCTTATGCTTGCTTATAACTGTTATTAAAACAGGCAAAACTCACTATATGTATTACTACACACTGCAAGCTAGAGTAATCAATGGATTCCATAAGGCTTGTGCATAAAATCCCCATCTAGTGCCTACTCATCCAATATCCCCAGACTACTGAATGGCTTGTGGCCTTCATCAGTGAGGAGCCTTGGATCTGAGAGCACTGTACCTAGATCTTAGAATTTAATGCAACCCTTCAACAGCCACCTTTTATTTCTACTTAACTACAAAACTAATAGGATAGTGGTGGCTATGGTTATTAAAGAACCAAGACACTGAAATGTGTAGGCACTGAACTGAGTTCAGACCTATATGACTATATAAGCTAATTAGCTTGTATTGAAAATATTAAGGTGTTTTCAATTTATGACTCATAGTTTTGTAGTTAAGTAGAGATAAAAGATGGCTGCTGGAGGATTGCATTAGATCCTAAGATCTAGGTACAGTGCTCTCAGATCCAAGGCTCCTCACTGACAAATGCCATGAGCCAAAAACTAGTCTGGGAATATTGGATGCATAGGCACTAGATGGGGACTTTATGTACTAGACTTTTGGCATCCATTGACTACTCTAGCTTACAGTGTGTGGCAATACATATAGCGAGTTTTGCCTGTTTTAATAACAGTTATAAGCAAGCACAAGAAATGATGATCATGTGATGTTTATTGGCTTAATAGTGGTGACTATGGTTATTAAAAAACCAAAGACACCAAAATGTATAAATACTAAACTGAGTTCAGATCTATATGACTATAGAAGCTAATGTGCTTGGATTGAAATATTAAGGTGTTTTCAATTTAAGACTCATAGTTTTGTAGTTAAGTAGAAATAAAATGTGGCTGCTGGAGGGTTGCATTAGATCCTAAGATCTAGGTACAGTGCTCTCAGATCCAAGGCTCCTCACTGATGAAGGCCACAAGCCAGAAACTAGTCTGGGGATACTGGATGAGTAGCACTAGATGGGGATTTTATGCACAGCCTTCTGGCATCCATTGACTATTCTAGCTTGCAGTGTGTCGCAATACATATAGTGAGTTTTGCCTGTTTTAATAATAGTCATAAGCAAGCATAAGAAATGGTGATCATGTGATGTTTATTGACTATACTTTTATGATTAACCATCAGCACAACTTTTTAATTATGTGAGTTTAACTAATATCTTGACTAAATTTATACAAAACTATATATATAATGGCATTTTCCTTGTTCTTGTCTGGTAACACCTAACCTCTAGTAACCATTCATTTTTGATTGAAAATTCTTAACAGTGAGATTTTATAATAATTATTAATACCTTTTTTTAAAATCCCATTTACTTTTTATAAATTGGCCAAATAAAATTATTTTTAAGATCCATTAGCACAATTTCAAAGTTATATATAATCTCAGAATTTCTGTTTTTAAAATAATCAGAAGTTTTTTTAACTTCATCATGCTGAATATCTAAGGTTGAATCTTTTACACATATTTATAGACAGATTTTATACTGACAGGCCATTTTAGATATTATATGGTCTTTCCATAATTATGTGAATAAAATGCCCTTAATTAAAAGTACTCAAACATACAATCTTTTAAATGTTAACCTAAATCCAGAACAAAGTGATTCATTATTGCTATTTACAACTTTTTTTTTTCCAGAGAATTTTATGCTTTATTAATAATACAAGCTTAAAATTTCAAATAAGCAGTTATATTGATTAACTGTTAAAATTTAGCATAATAATCAGTTCTAAAAAATGAACATCAAATTTCCTACCAATATAATTGAATAGGATCCATTTTTAAATATAACTGTCATTTAAATATGAAGCATTATCTATGACATTCAATAATTTGTTCAATATGTGCTTGTATATTATTGGATTCTTTTACATTGGGACTCTAAACTATTAGTAATGCATAAAATTGCATCATTTTGAGAATAAATGCATCTAAGTTTTAATGGTCTCTTTTTGGCTATACAAAATATTTCATGATAGTCATTCAATATGGTAGGCAAATAATAGAATTAATACCATTAGCTCCACTAACTTTGAACTATAGTTTATTGTTCATATCAATATGTGAATTAAAATGATATTTCATTTTCTGAACTTTCTAAATCTAATATTGAAGCTTAAATGAACATAAAGGTTGATAAAATTGTCTCATTTCTCAAACCACTTTTAATAATATCATTTAGCTTTTCATTGATATGTGTAAGAATTCAGAGACTAGAAAATACTAAGTTAGATCTCATAGGAAGTCTTATCCCATGCAATCTTTTTTTATTCAGTAATCTATTTTTGCCCCCAAATTTATACTTATCTATTTATTCATTTTAAATGTCCTTTTTTGGAAAAACGAATATAACCAAGAGCAGTTTTAAACTTAGAATTTCTTAACCATGAATACAAATTTATATTCAGTTCTAGAAGACTCTATATCAAGAAAAATTTGCACATTTTATGCATCTATAGACAGAAACACTTTTGACCACTATTTTCTGTTTAGTCACCATTGTTATTGATGATATAGTTTTCAATTAATCATTACATCTAAAAGTTATTCCATTGCTAATGTAGGCATCATTGGTTGCTATTTTCAGAACCTGACTATAAGATGGATATATTTTTGAGTGAAAAAATATTTACAAGATTAACAAAATTTGTTATTCTAAAGATAAAAAAATACAAATTGGACTATATATTGTTTTAAGACCAAAAATAGTAAAATTATAAAAGATATAATGATTATTCAGGTGTACACACTATCTTATGATCATAAAGTGATTAAGGTAGAACTCATGTATGCAACAATTAAACAAGAAGACCCTAAAATTAGAATTGGAATGTTGTGATAAGACAGGAAAGAGAATATAATATTTAGAAAAGTATGCATTAAGAAAAATGATTTAAATAATGCAATGCAATGATATGTTGATTCAGAAAAAAGTATCTGGATAATAATGAATACACACATTAAAGATAATGAGAGTATTTATATATAAAAAAATTTAGATGATAAGACTAAACTGCAGATGAATTATGAACTGTTTCAGAATAGAGTTGTGTATAGTAATAAAAGTGTTTACACACACATTTGAATTACCAATCATAGTTTTATAAATATTAAGAAAAGAGATTCATTGGGTAAAAAAATAAATAGTAGTAGGCTAAGTTATGACATAAATTCAGATAAAAAGGAATTATTCAAAAGCTTTTTAAAGAATTCTTTAGTTAAAATAATAGATTATAAAGCAAGAGATCAAAAAAAGTTTATAGTTAGTGATGATATGGTTACTAAAATGGTATGGTAAAAACTGTAAAATTTGAATTCTGTATTTGTAAAAATATATATATAGAATTGATTTAATAGAATGTGCCATTCTCTTTTGTACTTTTTGAAGTAATTTTAATTTTATGTTTAAGCTGACTTGCAGCCTTCAACAGAGACTTGTAAATATTTTAATTGTATCATATTATAATTTATAATATATCAATATAACCACAATCAAGGTCGTCAACAAAGGAAGTACCATGAATGCATGTTATCTAGGCCTTACGCTTGAATGGAGCCCTGAGAGCAGTAGCATAACTAAGATTTTTTTGCCCTTTCATAATATTTGTTAGGGATCTCCTCAAAAAGCAAAGAGGAAAAATGCTACTTAAGATAAATAAAAGCAAAACTTTTGTTTGGCAATGAAATGATTGTGCCTCATTGAATGAATTTTTGGGTAGATGCAAAATGAAGGTATATTTTTAAAAGTAATTTTTATTAAATTACTAACAAAAAATATCTAAATTAACTTTTTTTTTAAAAAAAAGATGATAATAATAATAATAATAATAATAATAATAATAATAATAATAATAATAATAATAATAATAATAATAATAATAATAATAATAATAATAATAATAATAATAATAATAATAATAATAATAATAATAATAATAATAATAATAATAATAATAATAATAATAATAATAATAATAATAATAATAATAATAATAATAATAATATTCTACCCCTGCCTGACACATATTTTTCTTTTTAATCAAATTGATTAATCCTTTGCAACAAATATATATTTGCTCTTAATTTTTTCTTATTTTATTAATATAATGTAACAAAAAACAAATACACTGTTATCCTGGAATATGATGGGCCTTTACGTGAGGGGTTGTCATAGCAATTATTATTATGATCAACAATTTGTACCCACTATTTTAATTTATAATTAGTTATTTGCTATAACAATGATAAAAAAAATGATTTTTTTTAAAAAAGTATCCACTATTCTTTTTAAAAAAACAGTGGCCATTTTGTAAAATTGATAATGTTATAACATAATGACTTCATTAACACTACATTATCTAAGGATAATATGGTGGCCTTTATGTTGAAAACATATGATATAGAATTTAGTTATTATATATATACAATATTACATTTTGATTATAGAAATAAAATACAACTAATGCACTTATTCAATTTCCATCCAGTATCCTTCTAAGACAATTAGGGTTTTTATTTAGGACATTTCCAAAGTAAATAAGATTTTCATTGTTAATGATTACAAAAGCAAAAAAAAAAAATGCCAGTTTCATTCAATACATAATCAAAAACATTTTTAAATCACATACAATAACAAATTGCATTGAAAATAAATTTTAAAATGTGTCTGTGAAGTAACATATATTCACTCAATCGATTTTGATTTAAAATTTTTATGAATGTTATTTTTTTCTGCAAACTAAAAATACAATCATTGTAACTTTAAAATATGGTCATCATAAATATAAATTATTTTGATAAATAAATAAAAATTTAAAAAAAGAAAATAATTTTATGCATTGTAAAGTTAGTAATCAATTTTATATAATCAAAGATTATTAAAGATAAGTTAGAAATATAATTTATTTGTTCAATTTTAAATCAATAATTTTGTAATTTGTTTCTGACATACCGAAGATAATGGAAACTTTTATCATAGACATAAAAAATACAGTAACAACAACATAATAAGATTTAATCATTTGGTTTATTAAAACTAAAGCAATTAACTATACATTATATTTTTATCTATTTTTTTTAAATTTCAATTATATTTATGTAAAATACATTCTTATGAAAGTTATTTTATCTGAAGCTAAATATATAAACATCTTAATGATAAAACATGATCATTATAATTGTATTACTTTGAGAAGAAAAATGATTTCATGCATTAGCAGTTAATAATCAACTCCATTTGATAAAATATTAATAAACATAAGTTTGGAATATTATTTATTTGCTTAATTTTAAATCAATAATCTTGTAATTAGTTTCTAACATATCCATTAACTATTTCTAATTCCTGATTATTAATTTTAATTTTTTTTCCATGTATGAAATTCTGCTGAACATTACTTTAGTTTTTTAACATTTATCTTTAGACTTAACATTTTTACTTTCATCGATAATTCCTGCAACATTTTCTGAAGTTTTGTAGCATTGCTTTGCAAAAATAGGCATGTTATCTGCATAATCTAGATAATTTAAATAGTCTTCCTGCATTTTATTCCTTTACTTTTCCATTTTTATTCACAAATTATTTTTTTATAAAACTGCTGTAAAACATTTTGAAAACATATATCCTTATTAATAATACAAATAATAGTAAAGAATTTAAATATAAATTTTTGATATAAACATATTAGAAAATGTTAAATTATATAAGGAAAGAATGTTAAAAGAAAGTTTGTATATTAACAAAGAAAAAGCAGTTTTAAATAAAACAAATTGTTAAATAATGATTTTAATTGAAAGTAATTATATAAAGAGTAATGGATACTTTTCTATTCTATCATGTCAGATGCTTGATGGCATTGATGCTAAGCAAAAACACATACATATAATGTTATTGGGCACACCCCATTCTTTGTGAAAGAATATAGAAATCACATGGGTTAACGTAATTCATTAATTTTCTTAATAACATTTACTAAAACAATTTTACGTAAACATACGTTATTGCAAATATTCTTTTATTTTAGTAGAATTGCCCATGTGGCAAAACTTTTCTTCCTCCCCTCCCCACAAACTTTACAACTACATTGGGATGGCCAAAAAATAATGCTGATAATGCTTTAATTACTGAACTGTCTTTTACTTTTTTGGGTCATTTATGAAAAAGGTTAAAAAATAATTATTTATTAATTTTATTTATTGATTGATTTCTTACAATAGCTATCTTTGAAAAATAATACATGCATGGATCTTAATGGCACACCTATTAAGAATGATTAATAATTTTCAACTCGATCAGCTTTTTTTTTCTTTTTTTATTATGTCTTTTTGGTTGGGTATTCCAAGATTAATTAATCAATGGATTCAGTATTTAGACAATTACTTTTAATTTCTCTAGATAGAACTATGAGAATTTTTACACTCATACATCCTTTGTTTTTTTTGTCAGAAGGCTTAATGTAATTTATTTCGTTTTCCTTCATCAATTACTGTAATTTAGTTGAAAACAATTTGATACTACCAACAAATTTCAAAACCCGCTTGTACTCCAAGTCACCCTAAAAAGTCAAATCCTAGTCCTGCAATGGAGGCCAGAGGGCTATTTCTTTTTCACATCTGCAAGAATTAAAACTTTATCAATTGACTAACCTTGTTGCAAAGATTCTATTCCAGTAGAATTACTAATTTCCTCATGCAGGCTGGCTTCTGTGGATGGCAGTTGTGCCAATTTTGACCTATCAGCCATTTTATTTGTCACAGACATGTTCTTGTAAAAACATGACTATTCACATGAGCTTGTCAAAATCTTGCTTGGACCTACCCTTTTTGAATTGATTCCAAGGCTCCACGTTGAGTAGGGAAGCATGGTGACAGGTGGACAATTGTTAGGAGGTAATACTCTGTCAAATGTCTTGTAAGTTAATTCCTTTGACATGCATATTTGAAGAGTTGTGGCAGACTGAAGTCCAGACACCCTTACATGATACTGTAGTGAACACTGAACTGTGAACATTGGGATAAAGTATGTTGCACTGAAACAGGCAGGTCACTGCTAAATGGCATCTTTTCTGCACTTTATAGCATAGAAATTAATGCCATCATCTGTGGCCGCCAGCTGCCATGTATTAAATGGTCTCTTTCTGTGCTTTTTGGTATAGATATGTAGGCCTAGAAGGCAGTAGCCACCTAAATGGCACATTTTAAGTGGGTGACATAATAGAATAGAAAACTACCAAGTAATATTAAGGAAACCAAGTCATACATCACATGACTTAATTAGCTTGTATTTACAAATGTAATATAATGAGTATGCTAATAATTCTAAACAAGCTTTTTTGATAAATGCCACAAGAGAAAGCATTTAAAATCTCTATCTAGAATTATCTAACCCCAAACCAGTTTTGAGCTAATGGCTCTCATCAGTGAAACACTAGGACATTCAGACACTAGATCTAAAATACAAACTGTCCCAGCACCTCATTAATGAGAGCCATTAGCTCAAAAACAGTTTTGGAATAGGGATAATTCTAACTAGAGATTTTAAATGCTTTCTGTTGTGGCATTTATCAAAAAAGCTTGTTTAGAGCTATTAGCACACTTGTTATATTAAAATAAGAGCAATATATAAAAGTTCCATGCCTTTATATAAGATGTAATAAAAAATTGATTTAAAGTAATAAAAAATGGGGGTGGGGTGAGGTGGTGAGTGATAACAATAATAAAATGTATATAATAAAAAGAAATATATATAGATGCTGAAGAAATTTTATGATGTTATGAGTTAAAAATTATATATATAATGATAATGTATATATATTTATAGATTATAGAAAATGACTATAAAGAAGTAATTGAAATGTCAGAAAAGTATATAATGTACTTGGAATTTATGTGGATTCATAAAAATAAAAAGTTTTTTTTAAAAAAAAGAACAATTTTATTGAATTTTTTTATGTATGAAAGAACCCTTATTAATGTTAATCATAATGTTACTGCATAATATAAATCTCTGCTGTATCTATTCTTTATATAATTAAGGTCCAACCAGTAACCACCTAAACATTCACAGTAAAACATAGTAATCAATATTTCTCACTGCTGTCAAGACAACCTTTACACCTTTTAATAGCAAGAATGGAAATCCATTCTTACTAATGGTCCATTGAATATATATGGACACTTAAAGCTTGCAACTTGACTACAGAGTATGAAATATTGATACAATGAAGTTTAAATAAACCTCTTTAAACATGAAATAAACATGTCACTGTAATGCAGACTAATAAATAGTCAATTAACATTACATACTGCAATACATTTAAATTGCCTATGTATTATTTAGAAATAATAAGCGAAATAGTGCCTAAAGCTAATCTGGGATAATGCTATAATTAAGTTCCAACCAGTAACCACCTAAACATTCACAGTAAACCATAGTAATCAATATTTCTTACTGCTGTCAAGGCAACCTTTACCCCTTTTAATAGCAAGAATGGAAATCCATTCTTATTAATGGTCCATTGAATATATATGGACACTGTTGCAAGCTTTAAGTGTCCATATATATTCAATGGACCATTAGTAAGAATGGATTTCCATTCTTGCTATTAAAAGGTGTAAAGGTTGTCTTGACAGCAGTGAGAAATATTGATTACTATGTTTTACTGTGAATGTTTAGGTGGTTACTGGTTGGAACTTAATTATATCATTATCCCAGATTAGCTTTAGGCACTATTTCACTTAATATTCTTTATAATATAAAAATAATTTGAATCTATATCTTGATGATCAAAACTTTAACCTACAAATTCAAAGCATAGTGACATATTTATTGAATATTTCTACAAAATAAACTCCATATTTGCTGTAAACCACTATACTAAAAATACTTTTAAACCCAGTTTTGTTCTTTTAGTTAATTTGAGTTCAAATTTCCTGTAGAGTATTTGAAATTATTTTGATAAACATCTTGAGTATAACTAATAGAAGATTGATAGTCTGTAATTTCTAAAAAAAAATTATTATAAACCTTTCTTAAATATTTAATCACTACTGCGGTTTTCCAATAATCTAGCTTATCTATTTTATTTGGATATTTGGTATATAATTTTGCCTATAGTGTTTTTTTATTTCTTTATCTGTTATTTTTAAGATATCAATAATAATTCCAACTTTTTTGGACATTGTCATTTCTTCATAAACTTAATTGCTCTGCCTAGTCTGGTACTGTGGCACACTTTGGAATTTAAAATCCTCAAATCATGTCTAGTTCTGATCATTTTCAGAGCTCAAACTTCTTACGAATAACAGCCATTTGAGTATTTATTTATACACTTAATTGCATATCTCATATGTTTCATTTAGAATCCTTTTTAATTCAGATGTAATTATAGTGGTTACATTATTTTCTCATTATTTTTTACAATATAAATCTTTGTAAATTTCTTTTACACATTGGATAATGTCATTTCTGTTTTGATAATAGTTCCACTCTTTTTTTTTTATTTCTGAAACAATTTTCCTTTTATTATCAAGATGTTTTATAGTTTTAATTTTTTTTTTCTAGCTTTCTTTGTCAATTCATAGCTATTTACTTTTATATCATTATTATATCTTTTTCATACCATTTTACAGAATTACAGATATCTAATTCTTTTTATTGAATTATTTGTAAGTATTTTCATATTCCTTTTTTTATTTATACATTATCTTATTACTATTAAAAGAATTCTATAAACATTATCATAAGTAAAACAGTAACCAAAGACGATTTTTCTAAAAAAATTTTAGAAAAATATTGATCAATTAAATGATCTAGCAATAATTTCTACAGAAAAGGCTATATCTAAAATAACAAATTATGAAGAAGCTATCAAGTTATTTACTATATAATTAATGTGTAAAGAATTATTTGTTAGGATGTGATTTTTTTTTGCATTTTTTAAGTTTTATAATTTTTTACTTTTGGATGAGTGTTTTCATTTAATACATTTTTTCTATTATTATTCACTGTTTTATAAAACAGTCTTTTATAATAACTAGTCCACTACATGGTAAATACATCTCTAACAATCTTTCATAGAGGAGCAGTAAACCAGAAGGCAGTACCCATAAATCTTGTCAAGTATTTGAGAGTTTGAATGATTTTACATTCTAGTCTTATCCTTTAGTTAGGAATAGTTAGATATCTATTTACTGACCAATATTGAATAGGATGATAGATAGATTATAGATCAGCTACCTGAGAGAAAATTTGAATTTTATTTGGTTCCTATTTAAACAAGTCATATGCTTGGTAAGTGATGCACTATCTTTGCACCATAAAGCTCTTCTGAAAAATTTTAAAGTTCCAGTTTTGCCTCAAGCAACAAAATTGATTGCCACAGCCCTACTCAAGGTTGTAACAAAATTATATGCTTTAATGATATATTTTTCTATCCTATATTTTTTGCACTTGCGTATAATAATATTTTAAATATTACTTGTATCATGCTTTTGAATGTAAACTAAATTATCAACTTTTATTTTTAAGTTTATTAATTTAATCTAATGGTTATAAAAGACCAATTATTATCTAATTTTTTTATTCTATTCTTACCATACAGCACATAATTACTTAACCATCAAAGGCAAGGTAATCTAATTTTTTAATATTCGGATAGTATATATACTAATCAAAAACAAATAATTGGTGCAAATTTTATATACAAATGTTACATTTTATTTTTAAGCACAACCAAAAGTAGTATAAAATATGTCACTGATTAGAAATACATTTTTAGTTTCTTAAATTATTTCCATATCAAAAGCTACAATTTGTACAGCTGCTCTGTAAAAAAATTTCACCACAATTGCATTATGACCTTAAAGTCATTGCTTTATTCTTTCAATTATTGAACAAATGTTAAGCAAAAACAATAAGAAATTTTTGTTTTTCAACATTGTTAATACATTTTTGTCATTAGAAATATTCATTTCACAAATTTTACATCAACCTGCATAATAATAATTAAGTTTTCTACACACTATAATTACTATAAAGTAGACATATTTTGTTTTTATTGTACAGGATATCTATTTTATCTGTACTCACTATAGTATTTGAAAAAAAAAAAATAGAAAAATGATTAAATTATAAAATATTTCATTATCATTTCATACTGCATTGTCAGTATTTTTTTAGAAATCTGATTAATACACATCTTTATTTCAATATATATGCAAATACGAAAACTATATTAAAAGCACAGCTTTATTAACAATAAAAATACTGTAGTGCTTAGCATGCTTTTGAGAGATAATTGTCATAAATGTAGCAATGCTTGTAACAGAGATGCATGCATTGTTGTGTTTATGACAATTATTTGTTGAAACCATGCTAAGAACTACAGTATATTTATTGTTGATAAAGCTTTGCTCTTAATATAGTTTTTGTATTTGTATACATATTACATTTGTAGAGATAAAGCGGTCATAAATTTTAATCTTTATTTCAAGTTTATATGTAGCATGCACAGAAATGTCATTTTAAACATTAAAATTAGATTACAATCAAATGTTTTAATATGGTTTTTTTAATGTGATATGAAATTTTGTATCTGTCAAAATATTTTTTATAACTTCAACTTTAAATAGCGTTTTACATTTTGTTCTATGATTAAAATTAAGTGAGATATTCAGCTTTTTTAATATTTCATAAATTTGAAAATATAATTTAACTTTCAAACTGCCATTTAAATTAAGTTTATAATTTTGAACCTTTGTTGTTATTTAATCATCTTTCTATCTTTTCAAATGATGAAAAGATCAACAATGGTATAGATAAATAATTTGCATAATGATTTTAATTTTTAATTATAAAATATTCAATAATTTTACAATTTAAGTATCCTTAATGCCAATGATGTGGAAATGTCTCTCAGAAATTTAGTTGAAGAGAAAACAAAAATGAAAAAAATATATAGAAAATCACAGCCAGAATTATTTTTATACTTGCAAAATAGATCTCATAATAAGAAAACAACTTTGATAATTTAATCAAAAGAAGAATAAAATCAACCCAAAAAGCTTATGCCATTTAATAATTAAGATGCAAATGTTAATTTTGAAAAATGTAAGCAAATCAAATAAAACTGAAATCACTCAATTTGCAAATAAAATTTTGAAAACATGTAAAAATATATATATTGAATTGTGTAAAAAAGTAAATTCTCATAAAGAAATATTGGCAAAGTCTCAGTTTTCAAAATGTCAATGAAATTAATCTAGTAAATATAAGTGATAGAGATGTTTTAAATGATAAATTTAAATTATCATGTATTAAAATTGAACCTAAGCATGAATTTTAACATGTTTTCTTTTAAAATGTTGACAGAGAGAAAGATCTTTCTTTACATCGTATTATTTTCAAATTGTCTAATGATGAAAAATATCATGATCCAAGACTCCTCACTGATGAAAGCCACAAGCTAAAAATTAGTCTGGAAATATTGGATGCTTAGACACTAGTTACGGATTTTATGCACAAACTTTCTCAAATCCTTTTATTACTCTGGCTTGCACTGAATGGCACTAGTGCATGGAGAGTTTTGCCTCTGTGTTATTAGATAAAAAATATCATTATAGTTTGCTAAGGTTCTCAAAATTTTAAGATTCAGTTTATTACTTTTGTTGTGTATTATTTCCCAAGATAAAATGATTTATATACATATTTTTAGAAATGGTTTTAATAAGTGGAAAAAATTGATAGTGGTTATTTGAGATAATTAAACTTTCCATTTGTCAAATTAACTCTTATGTTCCTTGGCAAGGATTATTAAAATGACTTAAGATGAAATAAATTCTTGCTAATGAAATTCAAATTAAGATAGCAAAAGAAGCGGAGTATCTATCATTATTATTCTGTGGAATTGTAGATGTTATTTTTAATTAGTAACAATCTCCTAATGAGGGAATTAATCAACTATTAAGCAAATATAATCTAGTACTAATAGAACATTTAAACAAGATTAAAATCACAAAGAAAAAATAATGCATCATTTGATACATAAATCACAGAAAGAATTTGTTGCAGCTTTAAGTAAGGAAGCATTTAATGAAATAAGAGATATAAAATTGTCTATTTATTACAACATTCAGACAAACTGCATATTCAATATGTTCCACACAGAACAAATATCAATAATAATTAGACATAAATTTTACAAGGAAAAACTAATTATTAACAAATCATTTACAAGGTTTTTTGCAGTATCCGATGCAACTGCTTTTGAAAAAAATTAACTGAACTAAATTTAAATATTCTGAATTGTAATGGGCAAATATATAATTATAGATGTAATATGAAGAATTATGCAATCTTGTTTATCACTTTTTTAAAAAAAAAAATTTGCTAATTTGGGATACAGCTTCTATCAGTATACCTAAAAAAAAAAATGTAAGAAATAATATAACCTTTGTACTCTTTATTTTCTGCTTATATTAAAAAATGAAAAATTATGAAAAATCTTGTAAACATAACATTTAAAACATTACTTGAAATTTGTCAGGAAGCCAAAATTAATTTATTTAAAACCATGTTTAAATGATTCAGAGAACTTATAATGCACTTGTATCTGAGACTAAAAGTTTTTTAAGAGTCCTTACAAACAATATCATTTATATTAAGTTTAACCATATGCTTTACTGCACTGAAATAAATGAGTACTACCAAATTATTACAAACAAAACCAATTGTATTTGATTTACTTTTTATTACAATGAATTATGTTAAAATGAAATGTTAGATTTAAGACCAAATCTCAAAGACAAATTAGAAAAAATAAAATATTTTCTAAATTAGCAGAAATCCTATGAAAGAATTTAGGTGCAAGTTCTTTTAATATTTTAATTCATACAGTTAAGCAAACAGAAAGAAAAATCCAAAAACTTAATAAAAATTATTTCAAATTTTAAATTAGTTACAATTACATATATAATTCTTAAATACTCGATGATTTTGAGCTTGGGTTGAAAAGGTAACCAATTAATAATACAAACTAATTAATAGTACTGAACTAGTTTTTGGCAAAACACTGCTAGAATTACAGTGCTGAATAAAATTATGCAGAACAGGTATTCTTGTGTCTCATTTACATATTATTGCATATTTTATTCAGCACTATGATTCTGGCAGTGTTTTTTAGATCATGCTATTAATTAGTTTATATTATTAATTGATTACCTTTTCAACCAAAGTCAATGAGTGTTTAAGAATTACATAGTTTGTTTAAAAGATTTAATAAATTGAGAATTACACATATAAAGATATCAGAATACAAAGTGTTAGAAATATTATCATGAGATTTCATAATATTTTATAAAATTAATGTAGATGAAGATCTTATTCAAAAAATATTATCATTAAAAGTGCTGATTTAGGATGAAGAAGGTGTAAACTATATCTAGGATATATTATAATATATATTAGATAATATTTATAATGAACAAATTTGTAAGCTGAATGTTATTTAGTAAATTAAAGCCTTTCAAATATTATCTTCATTCAACGATATGTGAAAATTAGTTAAATGTAATGGTTACATTAAATATAAAAATGAATATTGCAAAAAAAAAAAAAAAAAAGGAATTTTTTCTTTAACATTATCACTAAATTAGCAGTAAAAAAGTGTCATTTTTAAAGTGAGGTTTCTTTTTTATAATTTGTTTATCTGATACTTAAATCTAAACTTTTTTAAAGTAAAATTTTGTTGAGATTTCAAATAATTCTTGTACCCATGTAAGAAGACAGTTCTGACCATAATTTATTTTAACTTTTATATATAAATTTAAAATAATTATAATAACAAATAAACATATTTTCCAATATATAAAACAAATTTCAAACAACCCTTATATATATAAAAAAAACAAATAAATAATAATTGATAATTATATAATTAAACACTGCTGTTTCTTAACATTATATTATCTAATTATCTTTAATAAAACCACTAACTTCATACCTTCTAATTTAATATATTTTTATAATAATATATGTAACAACAGCAGCAAACTTTTCATAAAGCAGTACCAACCAGTGCAATCCTTAATAATCAAGGATGCAAGAAAGTTGGTGCATAAAATTCTTATTTGGTGCCTATTCAGCCAATATTTGCAGTCTAGTTTCTAGTTTTAGCTTTCATCAGTGAGGAACCTTGAATCTGAGAGCACTGCATCTAGATTTAAGGATATAAACATCATATAATCACCATTTCTTATGCTTGCTTATAACTGTTATTAAAACAGGCAAAACTCTCCGTATGTATTGCCACTCAATGCAAATCCAGAGTAATCAATGGATGTCAGAAGGCTTGTGCATAGAATCTCCATCTAGTGCCTACTCAGCCAATATCTTCAGACTAGTTTCTGGCTTGTGGCCTTCATCAGTGAGGGGTGCAGTGCTCTCAGATCCAAGGCTCCTCACTGATGAAGGCCACAAGCCAGAAACTTCTCTGAGATATTGGATGAGTAGACACTAGATGGGGATTTTATGCACAAGTCTTCTGGCATCTATTGATTACTCTGGCTTGCATTGAGTGGCAATACATATGGAGAGTTTGCCTGTTTTAGATTTAAGGTTCTAATGCAACCCTCCAGCAGTTACCTTTTACCTATTTAGTTAACTATAAAGCTAGGAGCCAAGATGAAAACACAATAATACTTTTAATCCAAATTCACTCACCTCTATAGTCATATAGATCTGAGCATAGTTCAACATCTACACATTTTGTTTTTTTCAGGTTTTCAAAAGCCACAGTCACCATTATTCTATGGGTAGGATTGGTATAAAACCACCATAACATCAAATAGTCACCATTTCCTATGCTTTACACAAGCTCTTAGTTACAGTAGCAAATTCTCCATACAGTAGTGTCATCCAGTGCAAATCTTAGTAATCAATCGATGCTTGCATCCATTGATTATTAAGGCTTGCTGCACTGGGTTGCACCATTGTATGAAAAATTTGATACTGTTATTAATAGCTTGGAAAATGTGTGAAATAATGTATGTAATATTAATATACTATTAAATAATTAATTTTATTTTACTTTTTAATGAATAACTAAACAAAAATAGTAAATAATTTTTTAAAAAAGTATGTTAAATTATATGGTATAAAACTTGAGTTTATATTAAAGACAAAGAATTAACTTACTGGTAAGTTTTGATGTGGAAAGTTTATTCAAGAATATACCATGTGAAGAAGCACTGTCTATTATAAGGAAAAAACTAAATTGTGATATAGTTACAAACCAGAACAGCTTTTCCTATTGATAGTATAATGAAACTATTAATCATTCTGCATAAAAACAACCTACTTTCAATATAACTCAGAATTCTTCCAGCAAAATCAAGTAATGGCTATGGACTCACTATTGTCTCCCCTGAATAGCAATATTTACATGGAAGAACTTGAAATGTTAGCCATAAAAACTACTCTATATCCACCTAAAGTTTGGTTTCACTATGTGAATGATGCATTTTTTGTGTAGTCACATGGTAAAGCACTGCTACAAATTTTCTGAAATCACATCAACAACAAATCCCCTTCCACTAAATTTATAATAGAATCAGAACAAGAACAAAAACTGGCATTCTTAGATGTTCTTGTGACAAGGTTCCCTCACGGCAAAATCAAAACTACAGTTTAATGAAAACCTACACATACAGGAAAATACCTATCCTATATTTATCCAATCACACCAGAAACACAAAACATGGAGTTGTACTATCACTATGATACAGAGCAAAAAAAGTTTGTTCAAAAACCAGTGATTTCAAAAAGAAAAGATCTACATAGAACAAACTCTTATGAAAAATGGTTATCCATTAGCCATTATTAGGAAAATGTTAAACAGACAACAAAAAGAGCCATCAAGAGAAAAGACAATTATTGCTACTGTAGTGTATCCATACATTCAAAAAATAGAAGACAAATTAAGGAAAATTTGCAATCAGTATAATATCAGAACAGTTTTCCAGAGTCATGCCATACTATGAGGAATTCTAACATCTACAAAGCCTAAACTTGAAATGCTGAAAAGAAAAACTGAACCTATGAAATACCATGTGAATGTAGAAAAACATATATTGGTGAGACCAGTCACCCCACTGAAGAGCTCTTGCAAGAACACAAACTGATGATCAGAAGAGAGAAAACATGTGTCTAAGGTAGCAGACCATGTATGTGCCAATGAACATATGTTCAATTGGGAAAATACAAAAATATTGATTAGAGAAGAAAAGGTAGAGAAAAAAACTTTAAAGAAGCTGCTCACATGACAATGGCAAAAAATCTCACAAGCCAATAATGTATGGAAAAAACTAATGAACTTTTCTCTTAGGAAAAAGTGGAGAATTTAGAAGGAACTTCAGAAATAAGTATATGAAATTTCTACTGACTGTTGCCTTTGGCAGAATGTGCTGTTGAATAGAGCATTACATTAAAAATTTAATACTCAAGAATCTAAGGATCCAGCTTTAAATTCCATACTAGTACTGTGACTGGTCAGGCCAGGAACACCTAAAAAAGAGGGGAGAATAATACCTCTCGAAACATTGTGTTGACATATACTAACCTGTTTGATGTGCTATTACTAACAGTTGAATGTATTTGCAACATTTAAATAAAGTTAAATTTTTTTAAAGACATTCAATACAGATGATTGAAATAATTCAATATAAAATACAACTAGAACATGATCATCACAAACCTTCAGGAAAACATAGCTTAATCATATAATTTTAAAATCATATAGGCTTAAATTATCTGTTTATATATATATAAGAATTAATGTTTGAAATTCTTTTATATGTTAGGAAATATGTTTATTTGCAATTATAATCATTTTAAATATGTGTAAATAGTCAAAATATGTTATTGTTGATACTGAAATATTATAATATAAAATATAATAAAATGTAAATGTTGAAGATTGCATGTGACCTGAAATAGAAATTTAAATAAAAATGACCTTAAAATATGCAATAAAGAATATTGTATTATGAAATTAAGAGATTAAAAGAAGTAAAATATCATATATGCATAGAACCCTTAACAGAAAACAGAAATAAAAGAGATAAGAGAGAATTATTAAAAGAAATAATAAAGGCATATAACAAAATTATAAAAATAAATAAATAAATTGAATAGAATAAAATGGTATGAAGAATAAATAGAGTTTTAAGAATATAGCAATAAATGTAGCTAGAAATCATAAGTTATTAGTAAAGTCAAAGAATTTCATTGAAAAGTATTATACAGAGCAGTTTTATACAATAAAAATAATATAGAGTAAAAGTTCAGATAATTAAGATTGAAATATATTATACAATAATGAAAAAAGAAAACAGAGAATTAGTGAACTCCCAGGTAAACTATGAAAAGCTTTGAAAACAAAAGAAATGAAACAATTAGTTGATATTTGTAAAATTATTATATCAGGAAATTGATCGATAGATTTTATTTCCTTGGTTATGATTTCAATAGAACAAAATTTTAAAACATCTCGATTTAATCATATTTTCATTATTTCTACTATAACGATCCGGAGAATGGTAGCTAAACGTCATCTGCACTACAGGGCACCATCTAGGCATTTGAATCTAGAAAAATTTATAAAGTAGGCAGATACGTAAGTAAAAAAAAAATTTTTTTTATTTTATTTTATATATTTTGATATCCGGATGTTAGCCCATTGTCACTAGCTCAATGGAAGAGCAGAGATTTATATTTCATAAATTCTTATCTAAGAATATTTTCAAAAAAAGAATAAAATAAGCCACTGCCAGTAATTATACACACAAACATTTATTTATGCACATATATAAATAAAATTTAACATTATTATTTTAGTATGTTTACTTTAACATTTAACATTATTTTTAACTTTTATTTTTAGATTTTAATTTACATTTTAATTTTTATACTATTATAAGTTCGCACAAATGGATTTATAAAAGTTTGTTTTATAATGTTGCGTATAGATCGGTTACATAGATTACACGGTCAAAAACATTTGAAAATAAACATAAACGATCAAAATACAAAATCA
Source organism: Epiperipatus broadwayi (assembly GCA_028023455.1). NCBI lineage: Eukaryota > Metazoa > Onychophora > Udeonychophora > Euonychophora > Peripatidae > Epiperipatus > Epiperipatus broadwayi. The sequence continues at coordinate 9,933,314 of JAQFVV010000008.1, read as the reverse complement.
TTGATACCGACAATTGCATAGGGAATACAAGAAACCCAATGGTATTCATCATAAGATACTGCAGAGACACCAATAACTTAAAAGACATCCGAATAAATACATTTTAGATACTCACCGTAAGGTATCATTATATACCGAATGTCTATATATTTTGATCAAATATGAAAACCAAAAACATAATTAACTGATAACGAATCCATGCAACGTCCATACCCAACTTAAATTTAATGCATTTTTATTTAGAGTGTCAAGTATGAATAGACTACATAGATTTGCATTTGAAAGAAAATATTCTATCCTTATTTAACCTTAGGCCAAAAGTTCGCAGTCAAACTAACATCAATTCATCTGATATATCGATGCATTCAATGTAATATGAAATATGGCAGCACAAAAGGTTAAGAGAAGAAATTGCCTCTCATCAGATAGGAATACTACATCTATCTGACAAGAAGAGCAATAAAAAAAAAACTCCATAGGAAAGGACTGCGGTCATTTTGCCGACTTACGAATCGCATTCCATAGGCCAAAAAAGAAGTGTGCGGCATATAAAGCGATTCTGCCCGTAGCGAATCTCGTACTACATCTACCAATTACACCAATATATCCAATCCATTGACCCAATTTAACTACGAAACAAATAACCTAAGATTACCCTCCCCTAATATAACTTTACAAATCTATATAGCCATTCATGCCCGACTTAAGTTTAACATTTATATAATTTAATTTATCGCACAACAAAAATCATAAATAAACTTAAAGAACAAAAAAATAAATAAATGGAAATGATTTTAAAAAGAAATACATCAAATAAAAAGAATTAATAACGAATTTAGTTTGGTCAGATAGGAATCTATTTCTATAAATTAAATACTGGGAAAGTTTACATTTTAAAGTTCTTAGTGTTTTCAAATTAATATTGTTCATTAGATTTTATAAAGTTCTTACGTTTTAACAAGTCCATAGTTTCTAATTTCTTGCAGTTGCTTGCCATTTGGAGCCAGCATTAATTCCCTCGATGTCCTATGGTCCTCAATATAGGAAAACGATGTCATTTCTCTTTCATTTTTTTAATGAGATTGAAGGGATTGAAAAGTGTCTTTTCAATCCCTTCTCCTTCACTCCGCACTAAAACATATCTGTCCTCTTATTATTCACTCACTTTTTATAGTAGCCTTTCAGATCCAGTGGACATTACGTCACGACGATGTGATGGTTCTTTGGCTGAGGTCCGATTTCATTGTTTTTCCTTCATTGGCTATTAGTTTCTATTGTTTTCCTATCTGTCTGATGCTTATACATTTAAATGCCCAAGGCTAGTTTACATTTGACTAATTAAATTAATCAATTCCATTTTTTCAATAACATTAATTAATTTGTTTTGTACAAACTTAGATATATTTTTATCTTTAAATCTTTACTGACAATTTAGTTTTAAAATACTTTTTCTTTTTTTTTTTAATAAAGTTTTATTTTAATAATTTTTTTCATCTGTGCGATTTTATATATATGAGTTTAGTATAGAATTTTAGTTTTCAATTTTTAATTCTTAAAAAGGAAGTTTTATTTGCGAACTTTTATTCTTTTCATGTTTACTAATAAAAAAAACAATGTAACGTCATCTATGCCCGTTACACTACCAACTTGGAAAAAATAAATTAAAATAATAATTAACTAAAACAAATTAGTATTTCAAATTTTTGGAAAGTTGTTTAACTGATAAAGGCTATATAGTATTAACCATTTAGACTAAAAATTACATATAAGCAACTAAAATAAAAATTGCAATGGCTAAGCAGATTATAATAAAAGTTATTCTGTCTTATTTTCAAAAAGACATATAATGAGTAAAGAATTAGATTACTAGAAAAAAGGAAAGATAGAAGGTCTTAAGAATGTTAAGTTTGGAAATCATTGGAAAAGATAAGTTAAAAGGATAAGATTAACAATGTAAAATAATATAATATAATATATTTTTTTAAATATTATTGAAAAAATTATGAAGCTAATGAAAAACTTGACTTAGTGTGCACTTAAGGGGAGAGGAATTGTGAAAAATATATTAAAAGGAATTGTAGAATGATGTATTTATAGTTACTTGATAATCTTAAAGAAAAACTATACATGTTTAAACATTAGAACAAGGAAAAAACTTAAATTATGTTAGTGTACTGGGTTTAGTGTACAAAATCTTGCATTTGGAAAATAATTAATAATGCCAATGATAGAATTTTATAAGTTTGTTGAGTTTTTTTCATTAAATCTATCAATATTTTGCATTTAAAAGTAGCATTTTCTTACTTTTGATTATTAAATGTTTTATTTTTTTATGTTATATTTATGATTTAGTAATTTTTTTTACTTAAAATGTTTTTTATTATTATTTCAGAATAAATTAAATCCAGGAGTATATATATATCAAATCTGTTCTAGACATATCCACAATGAGCTAGTGTAATCAATAAATAAAATCCTTATCTTCTGATCAGTTTCTGACTTTTACCTTCACTGATAAAGATTAGATTCAAAATCAAATAATATGCCCTTAGGATTCTAGAAACTATATTTTATTCCTTTGTATTATTCAAGCATGGACAGTGAATAATAAAATTGGGAACAGATTGGAAGCCTTTAAGATGTGAACATGGAAAAGAATGGAAAGTCAATTGGATAAATAAAATAATAAATGAAGAAACTTTGAAAATAGTAAAAGAAAATTGATTGAGGAAATTAGAAAGAGAAACTGAATTTAACATATATTAAGAAAAAAGTATAGTTTAATGAAAAATGTTTTGGAGAGAATGGTAAGTGAAACCAAGAAGAAAGGACAGAAACGATTGATATTGTTGGATAATATAAGAGATGGGAAGAGTTACACAGAATTGAAGAGCAGGACAATGAAGAGAATGGAATAGAAAAATGGATGCATTGATGATATGACTACTCTCCTGATCTATCCATGAGACAGAATATTTTTGATGATTGTTTAAACTAATTCCAGATTTATTAGTATAGTTATATAGATCATATATCAGATCAGTTTCTAAATATTTTAAAGACCTCACTATAAATATTCATTGTTAAGGTTTCTATATGTACATGTTTATATGTATGAATACATATTCTGTTTTTAAATGTTTTATTTTGTTTTCTGTTTTAGAAAGAATTTATTTCTGACTTAAAGCAGTCTTTGCTTTATTTAATTTTCCCCTGCTGTACCTATTTTTAAGATTTTGTGAATAACTTTTTTTTTCATTTATTTTTATTATTTAACAAATTATTATTAATATTTATTTTAATATTTAATAAATTTGAAAAAAAATTCTGATATCTCCCAGAACTTACCTTTAAAAAAAAAAGCGAAAACTTATAGGCACATTTTTTTTTTTTTTAAACCTATTATATTGAAAAATATAATATTAGAAAATTGTCCTTGCATTTATACTGAGTACAGGAATTTTGTTGATTTTTTATTGAAACAGACAATTGAATAGTTGAAAGGGTGAGAAAATTGAAGTCTGTCCATTAAAGTTTGAGGAATTGCTATTTTAGTATAACTGAGCACTGATTGTATATATATGGGAAATTATGATCTAGCCCAACTGATGAATGCTGGTTCTGCACAAAATACATATTGGTGATCATGTATTTTTTGGAATATGTGTGATCATATGCATCAGTTGCTTGAGATCAAATTGAGGATGAATAGGCTGGAAAGTCCTCAGTTCAAATCCCTCACCTTACTTATATTTATTGTACCTTTGAACTACCAAGCTCTAGAAAATACCTTTTTTGCCTTTGGTTTATCAATGATACATTTTTGATTCAGTGCTCCATAATCTCTTTATTTCAAATCAATCTTTATTTGATTTGTATTTATATCAATCCATAGTAAATACATGTAGTTTTATAGTTATACTTTAATGTATCTGAATCACTACATCATTTAAGTCTATACATACAACTTAACATGAGTAAATTATTTTCTTGTGATTTTTATATTTTATATTCATTATTATCACGTTATAGTAATATTTCACTATTCTTATTTTTATGCTTAACTTTTTTTATAATACAACTTTCCTGTCTTTCTACTGCATTCCAATTTCCCATTATCATTGTAGACATATTTTTATATATTTTTAAATTTCTCCATGCAGGATTTTTGCACTTTTTATTCTCATGTCATTTATTGGCCTACACACCTGATAACCACCAGATTTTGAATTCGAACTTTTATGTATATGTTAATAGTAACATTTTATTTTAGAAACTTTTAAGTGACTTTTTTCACTCCTTGCTGGAATTTGATTTATCATGAGTAAAATTTTATTTTTTTACTTGACACTAAAATAGAAGAACTTTTATAATTGTGTAACATTAAACATTTGTCACTTATCAATGCAAAATTTCTTCATAATCAAATAAATATGAGTAATAAGTGTAAATTTATTTTATTTTTTAATAAATTACTTTTTAAGGAATTTTCATTAATAAGTTACATTTAAATTATGCTAATACATTACATTTATTTTAAAGATGTATGTATTTGAGTGAGTACATAGTTTTGGAATAACAATGTACAGCCTGTATCCTTAATTGTTATCCCATGTAAAATTAACAGTTTGATATCACACACTTTAAATAATTTAATATTGGCCATTTTTAGCGTTAATAAAAAAGGTCAGGTAGAATATGAACATCTTTTATCATTTAAAAGTATATTAATTGATTCATATAGAATGGGTATAATATGTATTACAGAAATTATAAAAAATGCAAAAATAAATATACTATAATATTTTTGATATGTATGTAGGCCACCTTCAAATAGTTACAAATTTTTAAAGATCTTATTATTTTTAGAATATTAAAAAATAAATGATAAATCATGGACTCAACAACTGCAAGAATATAACACAGTGAAGGTTGCATTATATTACAGTTGTATCATCATTCAAAAGTCAAATAATAGAATATTTAGAGAAAATATAGACCCACTATATATGATTCAGCAAGAAATAAGTTTATATTCTGGAACTGAGAAACATTATGTTTCTAAATTACAATTTAATTTTGATGGAACCTAATTTTATTCATTAAAATTGTTTTATTTTATTTTTAATCTTGCACAAATTTTCATTATTTGTAACACAATAGCTCAAAAAATATATTTATCAAAATTATTTATTTTCATACTCTGAAAATTAGAATGATAATAAAGAGATTAAGACTATTGGTATAATCAATTAATTCACAAAGTTAGCTGATATTTATTTTGACAGAGATGAAATGAACACAATGTAAATGAAAATTGGCCAAAAATATTAATTATTATTTATTGGGCATTTCTAATTGGTCCAGGATAATTCATACAATCAAACAATATATGTAATAATGAATTTATATGAAACAAAGTACAAATACATTATGTTTTGAAATATAAAGTGTTAAATAATTTAGATTTTCAAAATACTTGTCCTGTGTGTTTTACAGTAGTGGTAGAATGGCACTTCTGGAGCTAAATATCCATGAATCACAATAACATCTTTGCCATTTCCAGCTCAAATTTCTTAATAACTCTTGAGAAATAGAACCACTTGATTATTTATTTTATTTTTGTTATTTACATTACCGTCAGCACACCAACACTCATCTAGCTAATCCACATTAATATGGGACCTTTATTTTCTAGCTGATAAAAACTAGAGACCCATCTATTGATTTCTATTGAATAGTTAGATAGGTTGATTATAATTTAATTATAATTTAAGTACCTAAAAATAATAAACCTTTTGTATTCAGATTGGATGGTGTGCTAGTGTGATGTGGAGAAGAAGGCTAGAGATTGGAGTTGTATTGAATTTGGATAAACCTTCATTCTTCAATGGATCGATAATGGTTGAAAATGGTGGTGATGCTGATGATGATCCAGACTAGACTTTAACCCAAATTATGGAACTGACCAGTGAAAGGGCTAAGTATTATATCAAAAGGCTCTTCATTCAGATTGGTATATTATAATAAATATAAACTATTATAAATGATTAATCATTAATATATTTAACTAAAGTGATGATTTCAAAGTTGTGCCTGCAGACAGTTTGATACATGTAGATCAAATTGTAATAAAAATTATTAAACAATGAAATGAAGAGAATATTTAAATTAGAAAAACAAAATAATTTAAAAATTACTTAATGTGATTTTTGTGTACAGTTTGTAATTTGCCCTTTTAACTAACAGTTAATCTTTTTATACTTTCAGAAATTTATAGCTGAAAATAAAAACTCATAAATATAATAAAAATAAAACTTTTTTTTTTTAATGTTACAGAAATAATTTGATAAACTTTTTTTCGTTCGTTATCCACATTATTTCCATCCCATTCAGTATCTTTTTCTGTCTTCATAAATTCAATAGGTTTAACGTTCTACATTGAATTAAAATGGTACTCATCTAATTCAAATTCAACATTTTTATAAATTGAGAGTGAGTGATTTGAAAATTTTTCAGACATCAATGGAATATTGATTAGGATTTTTAAAAAAAATGAATTAAATTTTCCACGTTTATATAAATCATTGAATAATACATTATACTGCTGATATTACTATCTTAATGAAAATATTATTGTAACTTACTAATAAACTGTTCTAACATTTCTGAATAATCGATAATTCCTTTTTATTTTTTAATTTTGAAAGTATTTTAAATTTTTAACTTCACTTTTAAATATCTTCCGTTATGAGCAAAAAGCTTTTATGTAACTTTACATAACTTTCTCATATCCTTATAGTTTTAAAGAATATTTAGTACTGAATCCATTATAAACAATAATTTAATAATTCAATTTTATTTTTGTGATCAATCGATAACCTAATGTTTGTAAACAAATCTTTATCGGAAAATAAAAATCTAAAACATTTTAAAGTGTAACAAAACAATGTATTTTAAACTTTGCCGGAGATTAATAAATTAACCACACAATTGAGTACTTCACCAAATAACCACACCGTGGGAGGTAGATTGCCGTTGATCCCACTCTCTTAACCCAGTTTATTCTGGCATGTAAATTTTAAAGTTACGTCATAAACTTCAACTATAATATATATTTTTCTCCTTTCAAATCTATTTTATCAAACTATTTTATTTAAAAAAACTATTAATTAAACAATAAAGTAATTAATTATATAAAATGCTATAATAAACTAAATAAAATCGAAAGTAAAGTAATAGTAATTAATTGTAATGAACTTTTATGTATAGTCAATGGCCTAACTTTCATTTATTGAAACCAAACGGGCATTGAAAATAAATTATTACTCTAAAATTTTTTTATAATTCTTAATTATAATTTAATGCTTATATATCCATTAAAAAGAAAGAGAAAAAAAGTAATAATATGAAAAAATATATATTACAAATTAACAATGGGCCATAGCTTCCGTTGTCAGGAAATTTAATATTTTCACAGATGATTTTAACATATGTATAAATTGTATTATAGTAACAGAAATAACAACTCTTCAATATTTTAATAATACAATTTTGGCCATCATTTCTTTAAGAGCTCTTTTATTTTATGTATGATGTAATTATATAACATGAATGCTATGGTATTCTTTATGAAGACTGATATCTTAATCATCCAATAACACTATAGAACATTGCAATATTGTCTGGAAACAATATTGACATAATTGGATAAAGCTAATCTTGCAAAATGTTTCTGTATTTTGCATCTGTGATATATTTTAAAAAAATACTAAGGTATGGCTTACCAAATCCAAAACAATTCTAATATAGCATTTTATAGGTAATAGAAAACAGTCTTCTTTTTTTTTTTTTCATATGTCAAATGCATTGACCGGGAAGCGAACCCGGGCCAGCTGCTTGGAAGGCAGCTATGCTAAACCCTAGGCCATCAATGCTTGACTAGAAAACAGTCTTCTTTAAATGCTTTTATTGAAAATCATTAAATATGAAACCACCAGGGTGTTTTAAAAATGTAAATGATATTTAGTTTGATTATATATTATGCATTAAGTCCTTATGCTTGTGATATCATAGAATAAATGTTTGAAAACATTGACTTTTAGATGACAATCTTGATTATATGTTTATTGTGAAGCTCAAGATTTGTAAATATTGGAATACTCAGATGTGTTTTTATTTCTGTGGTGATTTTCTCTGCTGCTATGTTGGAAAACAGCTATGCTGACAGGTTTAGCAGGCTGGTAATCTTTAATTCTGACTTTGCACTAGGCAGTACAATTAATAGAGTAATTCAAAATGATTGTGTGATTTGATAGTATTATTTACATTTCTTGCTATCTATAAAAGTTAAGTCATCAAAAACTTGGGTCTAAAACTGATATCTTTGCAAAATCTGACTATATCATACAAAATAGTGGCTTTCTTATTTTTTAAATATAGATACTTTACATAGAATTCAAAGGTTTTCCTTCAAAATATGAATGAAAAAGAGAACTTGTCACTAGTACAATATAGTTGCTCTTAATGGAATTTATCCTTTAGAAAAAGGAATTTAAATTAAATAGATAAATGGCTGCAAGATTTTATTTTATTTTTTAAAAAAGCAATCATCAACCTGTAAGAACAAAGTATGCTGCATACTCTTGGATTCAATATGAAATCTAGCTTGGGGTTTTAATTTTTGAAATTTTTAGCTATGTCAATGATATTTAAAATTGTCTGTTTTAATAGTACATAAGCTTGCTTTATAAATGTTTTTGTTTATGTCTGATTTAGAACGTTCAGAAGAAAAAAACTTTTTTATTCATTGTTGGATAGTGCTTTTGTTTGAATACCAATGAAGATCCAGATTTCTTAGAGTCTTTAATACATGTTGATAAAAACAGTAAACTAAGAGAAAAATTGTTTGAAATAGTGGTATTGGCTCTGCAAATTTGAATGATCTGTTATTATAGAATTTTTTGCAAGTACATAGATTTACTAACATTACTTTGTTTAAACAGAAATTGAGTGTTGAAAGAATTTGTGTGTATTCACATTCAGATAGGAACATTTTATGATCTATGTTAAAGATAACAAAGATATATTAGAGTGTAATGTAGAATGATAGATAGGATTGAAGAAAAAGTAAGAAATAAAAATAAGGGGGAAGTAGAAGTAATAAAGAAATAATAAGAAAATGATAATTAGGAAATAAGGGAAGTAAAGGTGTAGGGTTAAAAATAAAATATGATTATGAATAATAATGTAAAATATATATTTTCATATGTATACAAAATAATGATTATATGATTATATGTTTAAATTTGTAGCTTTGATGAAGACTGCAGGACAGTTGAAACTGTTAGAAAATTAAAGGAATTATATTTAAAAAATTTACATTAGAGTGTATATGCAGAGATTTATAAATATATATATAAATGTAAAAGTTTATGAGCATGGACAGACAATAAATTAATTTGCCTAAAATAAAAAACTTAATAGCATTTGCAAGTGGTCCTATGTTAAAAATATTATGAAAAAATTTGATTAATAATTCTTTATAATAATTGCTGCTCCAAATTGATGTTTATGTTATATAGGCATGAAATTCTATTAATGAATATGATTTAAAAACAGAATCTTGATTGGTATTCTGACAGTTATTGTAAAATTTGTGATTTGAAAATGTAGCATTTTTTATTTGGAAAAATAATAAAATAAATATGGAATTTCATAAATAAGAAAGAGATTTAAAGTCACAAGTTCACTGGTTAAGAAACTACATAAGATTGTGATCATTGAGGATATTTTTTGATGCTACATATGAATTTAAGAAACTATATAATAATCCTATCAAATAGATATGTGACATTCTTTTATAAGAAAATGATGATAATTTTAACTGATAAAAAGAAATATTCTGATCACCTTTTTAATAATATTTTTTTCTTAAAAAAAATGGTGACAACTACAACCATAACTAGATTTAGATGGAGATATTTAATTTGATGAAGTTAAAGTGATAAAATTCCTGATGGAATATCTGGAATTGTTTCTAAATATAATGGTGATAATTTTCTTTTTAAAGTGATTGATATTTTTTAAGAATTTATGGACCATGGAATTGTACTACTTAATCTTAAGAATCTTTATATTGGTAACATTTATAAAAATTAAAACAATTAAAAAAGCTATAATAAAATGATCAAATAATATTATTACTATCCACTTCAGATAAATTTTGTTTAATAATTTTGATGAATATGTTGCTTTCAATCTTAAATAAATGATTAGTATGGCCTGTTTATGATTTTAAAAAATGAAAAAGCACTAGAGTTTGTTGCAAGGAAATTGTAAAAAAAATGATCAGAGCAAAGTGTGTAATTTTTTTTTTTCATGTCATAGCATTGGCCGGGATGTGAACCCACACCTGTCTGCAACCAACTGCTTGCTTGCAGGGCGGGTGCGATGACCTCTCGGCTAACAACGCTTGACAAGTGTGTAATTTATATCTTGTTTTTGATGTTTAGTCAAGATATTTGTTTTTATTAGTTAAGATTTTTTTAATGGTAAAAACAATTTATTGTTCATATCATGCCACTGCTCAATAATGATGTGAGGAAAATCATTATTATCAATGATAAAGATGAACAGCTGAAATAAAGAGTTATCTTACCTAGGAATGCATATTTTCTCCAAATTTGTTCATTTTTTGACAATAGAACACTTTATAAATGGTGTCATGATATAATACTTTGAAAGTTGGATTTTTAATCATATAAAATCCAATATAAAAAACTTAATCTTCTTTATTTTTAGATATGCACTGTGTGAATGATTGTGCTTTTCTTTTTCTTTTTTATTATTCAAAAGATAATCCATTAAATATTCTTAATGTATTAAATGCAATCTATAATTTTTTTTGTTAGTAATTAATTTCAAAACCACTCAGATATTTTATCAGCTAGTAGTGGAAAAGAATCTCCAGAAAGTTTAGCTTGAGAATAATTGATCAGTTTAAATATATTTATAATTTTTATCTAAACTGGGCTCATATTACAATATTAAACATAAAGTCTTTATTTCTTTTTAAGGTATTATTTTCATATTAAATCCCCTATCATGTATTTTAGATTGATTTTATTGCTTATTAAAATCTATTGCACTCTGTCTATTCTAACATGCTATTCAAATAGATATCACGCTATCACATTGCTATTTGAGTTTTTTTTTTTTAAATTTATTAGAAAAATAAGAAGACACAGGATTCATGGATTTTCTTCATTCAAATTATCTATAAACGTTAGGTTTATAAAATAATGTTCTATTTATACATGAGATAATGACAAGATTTAAATTATTTTTTAAGTGAACAAGAGAAACTCTCAAAATCTTAATTTTGATCAACTGTGTTTATTAAGAAATAATTAAGACATTGAAATATAAATTTCAAGACTCTCTAACAACTTGTGATTGATTATTTTGTCAAAAAAATTATAAGTTTGATTACTGAATATTATACACACTAATAAATAAATATTCATATGGTTAATAGCTCAGAGAACATATGGTATTTAAGTGCACAAATGGAATTAGATACAAAAGTTCTTATAAAATTTTATTCTGTTGATAATCTATCCAGAATCCTTCAACTCTTAAGTTTACTACTCCACAGCTGCATTGAAAAATTTGATTAAGTGTTAATTATAATAGTTAGGATATGCTCTAGTAATAAAAAATCCTCCTGCTATGCTTATAACCTGATGTTTAAATCCAAGTTAAGTAAAACTTAAAACTTTTATTATTATTTTTGGTTTAAATAGATTTAGAGTTTTTCTTTCAAATATCCAGCTTACAGCTAAACTAGTAGCATCTAGTATTGGATAATAAGCAGATAGTGTTTCTTAAATGGAAGATAGAATATAATAGAAAAACATTACTTTCAAACTAAATATATTTATTATTTCTCTCTGTGTTAGGGAGATTATTAAAAAGGTTTCTAACCTGTAGTGGAGAATTTGAAACTTTCATCTTTAGTTATTAATCCATTTTATTTTATATTTAATATTATTACAGGGAAACAATTAGATGAAAGAGCAAAAAAACATAATAATGCTATTAATAGAAGAGATGATAGATCTGCCTTATATATTCATTATTTAAAAAATGGATATAAAATAGATTGTCTTAAAAATATAAGTGCCTTAAATTTTATTAAAGAAACTAATAGAAGAAAGATATATGAAACCAATTCCATTAATTATAACAAAAAATAATTAAAAGCTTATTAAGAGCTTATTTTGAGAGCTCTATATATAACAAAAATAATTATATGAACATATATAAAACATCAATTAATTTGACTAATATTTGGTTAATGATAAATGAATGGAAGGTTATGCAATATACATTTGCAGAGGTTTTTTTTCCCTATGTCTTCAAAATATTATATGGTTTTAATAGGTTATAGTCAATTTTGTATTTTAAAAAAGATAGATCTCACTATATATGCAATGTAGATAGTAATTGTAAATTAGTTGAAGCACATTGAAAAGGGCAAAAATTAATATTTATTAAAAAAAAAAGCATTTTTGTATATGATTATTATTATATATATTATTGTTGTTATATAAATATATTTTGTATTATATCATTAATTTATTTAAATATTTAACATTGTACATCACACAAATCTTGAAATATATCCACAGATGCATATTTGCATTTTATTAACTCAAAGCAACATTTTTTATAGACAAATAATAAATTTACAAATTATTAATAGATACCTGGATATTTTTCTATCAATATAGTCCATCATAGAGAGTATGAAAACTTATATAAATTTGTTCAAATAAATTAAGCACATGTCAGAATAACATGTAATTAAATATATGAGTAGATACTTCTAATGAAATTAGAGATCTATCAGTCTTTCATCAGTTTTATACAAAATTTTTAGCAAGATAATTACAACTCGTCTACAAAGAACATTGGATTTCTACCAACCAAGAGAACAAGTTGGATTTAAAAGTACTTTTAGTACAGTAGATCATATCCAGGTTTTGAGAGAAGATATAGAAAGGACAAATGAATTTGAGTTACCATTATGCTTTGGATTTGTAGATTATGAAAAGGCATTTGATTTTATAAACATTTCTTCAGCGATTAAAGCATTGGATCATGAAGGTATAGATCCAGGTTATTGTCATATTTTAAAGAATATTTATAAAAATGCAACAGTAACAATTAGCTTACATAATTAGGAATGTCAATGTTGAGAAGGGTGTAAGACAGGATGACTCCATATCTCCAAAACTTTTTACAGCAGTGCTGCAAGAAGTATTTTGTGAATTAAAATGGGAAGCTAGAGGAGTGAAAGTAAATGGAGACTATTTAAGTCATTTAGATTTTTCAGATGATGTAGTTGTTTTTGCAAATAATGCTTTAGAGCTGCAGGAAATATTGCAGGAGTTATCAGAAGAAAGTAGGACTAAAGATAAATGTGGAAAAGATTAAAGCAATGTTTAATGGATTGTCTCAAAATATGAAAATAAAGATTGATTATGATGAGTTAGAAGAAGTTAACAGCTACAAATACCTTGGTCAGATTATTAATACAGATGGAAACATAATGGATGAAATTAATCATAGAATTTGTTTTGAGTGCTTTTGGTAGAAATAACTTGATACTAAAAGGAAATATGACAATGTGTTTGAAAAGGAAGGTTTTTAATAAATGTGTTCTACCAGTTTTTATTTATGGATCTGAGACTTGAACACTTGATAGAAGAGCAATACAGAGACTTCAGACCACTCAAAGAAGTATGGAGAGATGCATGTTAGGAGTAACAAGAAGAGATTGGAAATGCAATATATAGGTAAGATAACAAATAGGTGTTACTGACCTCATTGAAAAAAATTAAAAGACTGAAGTGGAATTGAGCTGAATATATTGCCAGAAGATATGTTAATAGATGGAAAATTAAAGGCTTAAACTAAATTCTAAAAGACCCAGAAAGAGACCACATGTGAGATGGATGAATAGATGAAATAAGAAATGTACAGGGGTGATGTGAAGAAGAGAAGCTAAAGATCGGGGAAGATGGATTGAATTTGGAGAGCCCTTCATCTTGCAGAAGATTGATAATGGTTGTTGATGATGATGAAGACTTCTAATGAACAAATATACCTTTTTTTTAAATTTTTATTAATAGTTGTCATAATTTCTAATAATTTCTAATTGACTTATAGCTTGACATATCTGACTTTAAAAATCTGTAGGTACTTATATTTTTTCATGTGAGCCTTTCCAATGTATTGGAAATTTTAAAACAACATGTAGACATGTTGGCAGTAAATTTACTCAAATAGAGCTTCTAACAAATAATACATTCAACTCTTAAGAGTAAAGTTCTGTCTTCTTTTTTTTATTTCCATGAGTTATGACAAAATCTTGATACACTTCACATAAATTTTTATTTTATTCTTATGCATTTTTGAAGATAATATTAAAATTGAAATTTAACATTGAAAGATATCTGAAAGAAAATTTTTTTTCTTAGAAAATTAATTTAATACAATTTAAAAATAGTAAATAAAAGTGACTTGTTTTAGACAAGTATTTTAACACATCTTAACATTTATTTGAAAATAATGTAAATGTTTGTCTGAAAGTTTGTGATGGTAGATAAATACATAAAATTTCTGCTGTCTTCTTCATTTGGCAGAATAGTTAGAATATCATTTAAATTCAGTATTCATGGCATCAGTTCAAATCCCATGCTAATATTGTCATTGAACAGGCTAGAAATATCTGAAGAAGAGGAGAGAATAATACCACTTGAAATATTGGGTTTTATGCCAGTGTTTCTCAACTAATGACTTGCAGAAAATTTTAGTGGTCTATAAAAAGCTTATAAATTTATTCACAATTCAAATAGATGAATTTACAAATGTTACCAATAAAGCCATACTTTTATGTTATATTCATTATGTTGATTATGAACCCAATGATGTAAAAACAAGAATTTTTTTGTTGTGTTGAACTTCCTAATCACATAACTAGTTCACATATATTTAAAGCAGTCGATAATTTCATTGATGGAAAATAATTTATTTAAATAGAAAAATTGTGTTGACTTATATACTGATGGAATGGCAAGTATGACTGAAAAACATTCAGGAATTGCAAACCAAATTAAAGAAGTAGTGCATGATAAAATGATTTTTACTGATTGTATTATACACCACGAGTAATTTTTTTTTCCATATGTCATGGCATCGGCCGGGACGTAAACCCACAACTGTCTGCAACCAACTACTTGCTTGCAAGGTCGCTGCGATGAGCTCTCAGCTAACAATGCTTGATTTATGTGCTAAAAAATTGTTTCCTGACTTGAACAATATTCTTACTCAATCAGTCAACAGAGAAAATATTCACAAGACTTTATATATTAAGAAAAGAAATTTAAACATTTCTAGAAACAAAAAATTCAGAATTGAAAAATATTTATATGATAACAATTGGATTGCTAAATTGGCTTACTTGCCAGACATATTTTTATTAATAAGTGATCTAAATTTAAACCTGCAAGAAAATAGTACTATTTTTGATTTATGGAATAAAATTGAGGCAGTCAATAAAAATTTAAAACAATGGTGTAAATGTGTAGAAGAAAAAAACTAGGACATGATTTATTCATTTTCAGAATTGATAAGTGAAATTGATATAAATATCGGCAAATTGAAAAATACTGTTTATGAACATTTAACAGGACTTTATTGGGCATTTCGTCAATTTTATCCACAGGATGAAGACAAACAGAAAGGCAATATATGGATTTTAAATCTGTTGACTGAACAAGAAAATAACCTAATTGATTTGGAACAGGAAAAATTAATAGACTAAAGTTGTGATGGTATATTAAAGTTATTATTTAATTTGACAAGTATAACTCAATTTTGGGTTAAAATTAAAACTAAATATCTGAAATTACATAAAAAAAAGTCTTGTTGTTTTTGACCACATATTTATGTGAATCAACATTTTCAGCTATGACATTCATAAAATCAAAAGAAAAAAATTTCTTATTAATAAATCAAGTTTTGTGCTTGGCAATCACAAATATAAGTCCAAGATTTGGTAAGTTAATTACTGAAAAGAATCAGAAATCATCACATTAATTTTTGTTTTATAATTATAATAATGTTTTGCTCAGTTAATTAAATATTATTCTTTGTTTGTCTTCAGATTTTTTTATTATTATTACTTTAATATTTTGTTAGTTAATTTACTTTTGTATAGTTTTGTGATATTTCTATGGTTTTTTAATCATTCTTTGAAAATATATATTGAGACAGTTATGTGTCTCATGGCATACAACAATATAATAGTGTGTGTGCGCACACATATATACATAAAGTTGAAAGAAATATTTATTTAAAAATATACACACTAGAATAATAATAGTTAAGGCTTAAATAATAATTTTTGAATGTAAAATTATTATAAATTAGTTCAAATCATTTAAAAAGGTCTATTAATTCTGATTTTCATTGTTAAAATAAGCTTATTTTTATGTAATATTAAATAGTACTTGTTTTTATAAAATTCCATATCTATTTATAATTAGATTAAAAAGTTATTTTTTTATTAAAGCTTTTGGTAAAAACCTGGTATTTTTCAGGGGATTAAATACTTTTAAAGAAAAGTTTGGTTATAATTAAGGTGAACTGAAAAGAGTCATTATTTTTTATTTTTTTTGATAAAGCAACTTTAATCACTGTGTTTTTCAAATTCTACTCCTAGCTATAAAAGGTTGGAAGTAAAAAAAAAATTGAGAAAATTAGATTACAAATTATTACAGGAGTATTACTATGGTGTTATAATTGAAAATGTAGAGAACAAATCAGCTGCTGCTGCTAATGTCATGACATTAGAGTTAGAATTCAGATGGAAGCAAAGCCCAGCTTTATATGTTTGATAGTCCAGATTGTGTACTAGATTGTATGATTGAAATCTATCAAATTATAGAGACTAAATGGAGCTGACTGATACCTTCACTGGAAATGTCAATGGGACATTATACTACTCTATTATGGACACAATTATAATGGACCAGCTTTCCAAGAGAGTCCAATGCTAATTAGATGATGTATTGTCCTGCTATAATTTATATATACACAGTTTTATTAATATGCAAAAAAGCACAGACAAAAGTACTGCCTCATGTATATAAAGTACTTATAGATATCAGCTGTATTATTCAACTAAAACTAGAATAATGAAAGAAAATAATAAATGACTGTTTCCAGTTTTATTTATTAAAAGGGAAACTCAGAAATTTTCTTTATTAAAAATGACAATTGTTTTAAATACTTTGTAGTTAAAATATCTAATTTAAAAGTAAAACAAGTAGATAAGTTTTTGCTTGAATTATATATCTAAAAACAAAGGATTGATTCATAAACAATTTTATTTTAAAATTAAAGAAAAAAAAAACTTGGAAAATCTTATTGTAAATGAAGAAACAAAAAGCCAAATGTTGTATTTTTATATTGGACTATTTCCATCAACCTAATATGACTATTGAATACCTTTAGAAAAATTTAACTTTTATTTAAATATTCCAAATACATTCAACTGTTAGTCGTAACACATCAAACAAGTTAGTATATGTATAATGTTTATTATTCTCCTCTCTTCTTCAGTGTTGCTGGCCTGACCAGTGACAGTACTAGCATGGGATTTGACCTGGACCCTTAGATTCTTGAGTATTATACATGGTCTGCTACCTTAGACAGATAGGTAGCAGACCATGTTTGTGCCAAATAACATAAGTTCAATTGGGAAAATACAAAAATATTGGATAAAGAAGAAAGGGTACAAAGAAGAAAATTTAAAGAAGTTGCTCACATGACAATGGCAAAAAATCACATAAGCCAACCTAGTGTGTCTATACATCATGTATGGAAACCACTAATCAACTTTGCTTTTAGGAAAAAGTGGAGAAATCAGTAGGAATCTCATAGATAAACATATGAAATTTCTACTGACTGTTGTCTTTGCCAGGATGGCTTAGTTGGTTAGAGTGTTACCTTAAAATTCAATACTCAAGAATGTAAGGGTCCAGTTTCAAATCCCATGCTAGTACTGTCACTAGTCAGACCAGCAACACCTGAAGAAGAGAGGAGAATAATACCTCTCTGAAATGTTGTGCATATACTAACCTGGATGTGCTATTTAAAATATTTAAAAAGTTAAATTTTTCTAAAGACATTCAATACTCATATTAGATGATGGAAATAATCCAATATAAAAATACAATTAGTACACCACCATCACAAACCTTTAGGAAAACAAAAAGCCAAATGTTTTTTTTTTTGAAAAAAGACTTTCCAAACTAGATCTAATGAGCAATATTTTTTTTTTTGGGGGGACGACTTTTATTTACAATTAAGAACAGAGAGCCAGTAACTTAGATTAATAACAAGATAATATATATGCACATGCTTGTGAATTTTAGGTATATTTTCAACATGGAATTAATTGTGTCTTGTGAAAAAATAATATTTTTAATAAGTTTATTATTTTTGACAAATAAAATATAGGATATAAACATCAGTGTGCACACACATTTGGGGGTAGACTGATATATATGTTAAATTAATCATTTTTGTATTAAAAATGAATTGAATTTTATTATTAGTTTATCACAATACTGATATGTAATTTTAGTTTTATACAGCATGTTTGTGCTTTTATATAGGTATGTGTTATGTAGATACATATATTAAAATCAGTTATCAAACAAGTATATGTTAACATTAATTACTATGTATTAAAAAATGAATTTTATTTATAAGTTTATGACAATTCAAATCTGCATGCAGATACATAGGTATGTTTTATGTAAACCTATTGAGATACATGTAAATTAGATTGTAATAATGGATATTTTTTATATTTTAATCAAAATCAGAATGCTTAATTTATATTTGTAGCAGTATTCTACTGACCTTAATTTCATTTTAATTTGTTATTAACAAATTGACATATCATTGTTAAAGTTATTCCAGTGAATTTATTTAATCCTAAAATAGTTTTAGAATATATGTTTGTATTACATCTCTTGATAACAGTAACAGTTAGAACTTTTACTCACTGAGCTGGATTCATGCATAATGGTCTATTATATAAAAGGGGTTTATATTTAGTGTTTTTGGACATTCAGATGATCCTGAATTGGCATAAAGGTATATCCTTTAAAGTCCATGCACTGCATTAAATTTTATTTTACTATTAATTAAAAATTAAGTTTATAGTTGGCCAATAAATTAATAGTATTAAGTGGCCAGAGGGCATTGATAGTGATCAGCATGTTTTAAAATTCCAGCATTGTTTTTTTTAATTGTTATATTCCGATGGAGTAGCACTTAAATTTGCACATACAAATTATCACTATTATTGTTGTCCTAAGTTTGGAAGTGACTAGATAATTAGCTGGTCAATAGTGGACCACTTTCAAGTTCAGTCACAATGTTGACTGTTGTTTTTATTTTTTCGATCATTCTTGATGATGAATGATTATTATTATTCATCTGTAATGCTGGTGAACTTATACTTTTAGTGTTTTTACTCATCTCTGATGCTCTCTATCATTCATTATATTCATATTCTTTATATTATTTGTATATTCAAATTTGATTCACTAACTAGGAATGTCCCTGGTTTCATCCATGACTTTGTACCAATACAATATATATATTAAATTTGTCAAACACTACAATAATTATATTTTACTATATACCAAAAATATTTACCCTTTCTTTCATTTTTTGTGTGTGTGTGTGTGTGTTCAATACTTCATTTGGTCCATGATAAAAAAATTTAGAAATTTATTGATCCATGGCATATAGTCAATTAAATAACACTGTTCTATGCTATTCTGTATATTATTACTTACAGGTGAATGTATTTGGAAAAGTTTAAATAAAGTTTAAATTTAACAATTATGTTAAATGATGGAAATAGTTTAATATATAATTAATAATGAAAATAAGTGATATGTCTTTTTTAATTTTATAAATATAAAATATTGTTTATTATTATTATTGTTTTTGGACAATCTTTAAAACAGCAAAGACTGGCATTTGAATAATACCCCCCCCCACCCGCAAATGAACATGATGCAATACTCCAATTTTAAAAAATAGATTAAGAAAAAATGTTAAATGATAATACAATTTTAATAATAATAATTGTTAAAAAAATATTTGCCTTATACCCATTTATTTCATATACAGTATATATATAAAACAACAACAAATAATATACACAAGATAAATAAAACAGCAACTTAAGAAACACATTACAAGTGAAAAAGCAAGCAAAATACTGCTAGGTTAGCTACAGACCAGCAAATTACAAGGAAAAAAACCAACCTTGATGAAAAAAAATTTCAAGTTTACTAAGACTTAATTCAACCATTGTAGTATGCATATTATTACATCATCATGATGTAATGATATGCCTACTACCCCTTTCTATCACATTTATACTGTTATGTATATATATATGGTTACTATTGAATTTTGAAGAATATAAGTTTGAGTCACAGATGAGAGTGAAAGACCTTTTAAATCACGGTCTATTTATGTTTAGTCTTAGTTTAATTTTCAACAGTTAAATTGAAACAGGACAATAATAATTTTAATAAAAGTGCTAATTTATACTTAATGAAATGATGCTTTATTGCATACCATTTACCTACATTATAATTATATCATATATTGATATCATTAAAATATATTAAAAAGAAAATTCAAATGAAAATTGTAAATTCAGTAAAACGATTTTAACTAAAATAAACTTGATTATATTCTAGGATGAGCAGCTGTGGTCTGTTTTTACATTTCCCTAATATTTCAATAATGATTATTGTTTATTAAACTGCTAAAAGAAATCTTTTTAAGCTTTTTTTTTTTTTTTTTTTTTGCCAGTGGTTTTTCAACATTATTATTATAATATACAAATCATTATTACTGTGTTTTGCATATATCCTTATAATCTAGATACCTTTTGGTTAGATGTTTCGCTTAAAGCTAAAAATTATTTAAAGACCTTCAGAACCATAATACATTTAAAGATCGTACGCAGCTGGAAAAAAAAGTGTATTGATTAAAAAGTTTTGTCATAAAAATTATTCAAATTTATGTCAGTTTAAGCTATATTTATTGTTTTTTAAAAATTAATGTATGCAAGGATAATTTTTAAATAAAATTTCTATATAGATTATTAATTAATCTTAAGGAAATTAGTAAAATTATGAGACAGCCATCTCTTATTGATTTAAACATTAGTGTTGCAAAAGGCAGCCATCTTACATCACTTGTTTTTAAATATTCAAATTTTCTGATGGCGAAAATTTATCTACTTGTGTTTTAATAAACATTTTATTAATTAATCAGAGATAATTAATAATTCATTAAAAAAATAACTACAACAAATCAAACGAAACAAAAATAACAGCAAATAATTCATTAAACATTACTAATCAATTTATGCAAATTCTGATTAATTTTTATTAAACTGTTTCTTGTGTGTGCGTGCACCCATGTTATTCAATTATATAATGCATAATAATATACTTTGAATAATATTCTTTTATTCATTCAATACTGTCTATTCAGTTAGGCCATGATAAAAAGACATTCATCGTTTCAAATTCTGAAATACACAAAATCTAACATTTGTAAAATTAAAATTTTATTTTCAGTAAAATAATTTACTTAATAATAAATAACTACAGAATATAATCTTAAATCATAAATAAGTGTTAGAGGTGTTAAGAAATTTAATTATAATAAATAAATAAATAAACCCACTAACAATATATACATTATTTAGTATTCTAATATTCTTGAAACTGGATTAAATTGATATATTTAATTATTGGAATTCCTAGATATATCTATATAAGGCCAATAAAATTAATAATTGAATTGCACTGTAAAACTTGTGTTTTCATAATGGTTTTCAATAATGAGAGCAATGGTTTAAAAAAATTAAGT
This sequence comes from Epiperipatus broadwayi, assembly GCA_028023455.1. Taxonomy (NCBI): domain Eukaryota; kingdom Metazoa; phylum Onychophora; class Udeonychophora; order Euonychophora; family Peripatidae; genus Epiperipatus; species Epiperipatus broadwayi. The sequence goes on along the minus strand of JAQFVV010000008.1, from coordinate 9,911,255 downwards.
ATTTTTGAATTGATTCTGAGATTTTTTTAAAATCTTATTTTAATTAGAAGGGACTTCAACTCAGACTTTCAAGAATTCCACAGCTATTTGCTCTATCATATATAACTGAAACATATGACCACATACATACATGTAAAAAAAAAAAGATCTCCAATATATGTATTTAATGCTGAACCAGCACTCATCATTTGGTCCAGATCACCATTCTCACACATATACACAATCAATGCTCAGTTATATTATAAAAAAACTTCAAACTTTAATATACAAGCTTCAAGTCCCTTCTAATTATATAAGTTTAGTATAGACAATAATAGAAAAGGTATTCAGATTGCCACTTTGATGTTCAAATATTACCTGACTTTGCTCTTACCAACATCTATATAAATATAAATGGATAAGTCTACAGCTGACCAAATTACAGCCTAAAACATCAGCATCAAGATTGTAAAAACTACAAAACTTTTAAGATTCTTATTTTTTTGTGATATTTAATTTATCTATTTTTAATTTTTGGTTTTATAAAATTTAAACATTAAGTAAAATTTAGAGAACCCAAAATATGAGTTTAACATAAATAATTCACAATTGATTGATGAATACATTTATGATTAGTTTCATTTTTTTAGGATTACTTCAAAATGGCTAAATATCTACGGAAATTTATAAATCTAATGAAGTAGACATCATTTGAAAAGTATATAACTTATGTCTTTCCTAGTAGGCAAATGTAAATCTAGGATTGAAACTATTTAGATTTACAGGGGGGGGGGTGACTATTAGACTATAAAGTAAGTCTATTTTTTGCGAGCTAAAGGATCATCATATATATAAAGCAAAATGTCCAAACATAGAATAATTTTTATACTTATTTTAACATAATGGAAAACTTTTATAGTTGTCCATAATAAACTTTATTTTTGTTTTTAATGATAATAATGCTACTACTATGACTATTAACATCACTACCTTCACCATTATTACTACTATCATCACCACCATTACTACTACTACTACTACTACTACTACTACTACTACTACTGCTGCTATTGCTGCTGCTACTGCTATTAGTTTTAAATTAAACTTTATGATATAACAAATAAATTATAATATATCTTGTCAACATAAAAATCAAATTACAATTAACAGAAAATATTTTAAACACATATAGACAATTCAATGATTACAATGCTGATGAGAGTGATACCAAGTTCCACATGACTGCAAAAACACTAGCAGTTACAAGAGTTTGATCCCTGATTTTAATTTTCCCTAGTTTATTATAAAAAGAGAGATGATAACTTTCAAGATGTCAGATTGAAACAGAAAGGGCTGGTGATTTGGGAACTGTTTTTATAAAAAAGTGATATGTTTGTAGAGTTGGACATTGAGCAAGAAAATGACCCATAGTTTTTCCTCTATGACATATGGAACAGATTGCATCTATGTTAGCATTTATGAGTCTATTGGATTAAAAACTTATTTATAGGAAGGGTTTCTAGATTAATTTTAATCAGGAAGTCCAGATATTTTGGCTCAAGAAACCAGCATTTAAGTTTTTTAATTATTTGGCTATTGAAAAAAGTAAGTAATGACTAAGGATTGTTAATGAGTTCAGTTTTATTGCTATATCATATGTTTGACAATTTTTAATTTTACCAGCATCAAACATTGTTGCACAAGTGAAATATTTTGCTGTGCATCTGATTAGTTTCTTAATAAAATTATTGTTTATGGGTGGTTGTGTGGATGTGGATGCATATTGCTGTAAGTCTATTGATTTCATTCACTGTCCATTGCAGATAAAATATTGATATGCAATGTAATGAGAGACCATTATATTTAGTATACTTCTGCATGACTGCAATACTAATGGCAACTACCTTTTTTAAAAGACCCACATGAGTTTAATAGAGAATGAATTACTTTTTAATGAAAGAATTAGTACATTTAATAATAGGTACATAATAAGTAGTTTTGGAAAAAATGAGCATATTAATGAGAGAAAAACCTTAGTATGAATATAGATAGATATGCTTTGGATAGGGAATTGATAGCATTTCCAATAGAAATGAGAAGATTATTTTGAATTTCAGATCTCATTGCATTTACTGTGAGATTGAAAAACTTAAAAACTTATGTGGCAGTGGAGGAAGAGAGTATAATATTACTAGTGAGTATATTCCAAGAAGAATACTTATTATTATTAAGTTCAAATATGTTTACAAATTTAAGTAAATGATTTTTGGATAGTAGAACAATAACCAAGTATTCCATATAAATTATTTGATTAATAGTTTGGTTTAGAATAGGAATGTGTATATCTGGAAGATTGTTTTTTTTTTTTTCAATTTTTTAAAGTAATGAATATATATATATATATACATTATAAATAAAAGTGAACTGAGAGGATATTCTTGAGGCATATAATGTTGTGAATTGAAGTTTGGTGGTGTTTTATCATTTAATGTAATATGTATTCACCTATTAAGCAATAAATTGGCTACTATATAAATTATACATAAAGGAACTTAGTGTTTTTTTCATCATGTGTAATAGGTCATTCATGGAAATGGAGTCAAATGCAGCAGCAATGTCAACAGCACAGCTATATACCTACTTTTACATAATCAATTATAATCCTAAATAAAATGATTGCAGCAGAAGTTGATGATCCTTTTTAGCTAAGTGAAACAAAGAAATTAATGGAAGAAGAACAGGTTGAATTCTATCTTTTATATTGGATTTTATAGTCTTGATTAATATAAGTGTCATTGAGATAGGTCTTAAGTTATTAAAAATTGAGGGTGTGCTATTTTTTTTAAAGAAAAGATATCATAGAAACTGGATATAACTGATTTATTTTATGAATTTGAACTGCAAGGTTGAGATAAAAGATCCATGATAGAGATGGTAAAATATTGAGGTGAACTAATAAACACTTGGGTATTGCATGAAGATTTGGATTAATGCTATCTAGGAAGAAGTTATGCTTTAATATGATGTCTGTGTATTTCATGGTTTCTTGTACTTAAAACAAATATAAAGGGAGAAATAACTAGTTTTATTGAAATTTAACTTAAGCTTTAAAATGATAGAATATTTTCTCTAGTAACAAGTTGAAATCATTTTTAATTATAGAAGATGGTATAATTTTTTTGTTTTTGTAGCCAAGTGTCCATGTTATGTAACCCCTAGACTATTTGTGCTGTTGTGCTAAGAACGTTTTGGGTTTTTTTGGTAGCTAGGTAATCTGCCAATAAAAGTTTTTTTTTTTTTTTGTATTTTTGTTTGAGAGAAATTATTAAAGACATTGATGAATAGTCACATGAGTTATTTTTTAATTTCAAGTAAAAAAACATTGAGATTCTTAACAAGTGCTAAGGGGATCTTATTTCTTCAAGTGTAAAATTTAATTATTGATATAATTATAATAGCAAATGTAAACCAAGCTTCTACTGTATTTAGGAAAGAATATTGATTTTTTTAAAAATAATTGTAGATTTATGCCTTCCAGAGAAGTGATTTTAAAAAACAGTCTTACCATGCTATTGAGAGGGAGTAAGTTGATTAAGAAAGTCAGTTGTGAGTTTTACATTAAGTGACAGATGATCAGAGAAGCTTACATATAAAAGAGAGGGCTTTATATGAAAATGAATGTCTGGAGAGTAAAATAACAGATCTATTTTTTGTATAAAAAGATAGTTACTCAAGAAGAAACCCACTGCATTCATAAGTTTCCTATTGATAAGATGTAAATATTTAAGATAAATAATGTATACGATGTATTGAAATCCCCTAGAAGAATCATGAATAAGTATTAGTATTTAATATTAAATTAATTTGATTAATGAGGCTTTTTGATTATAATATAATTATATTAATAGTGAAAACCGTATGGTAAAATTATTATTACACCTATTTTGGTCTGTATACAGAATTTTAATGGGTTTGAAGGGGAATTTAAAATTAATAACTATACCAATTTCTGCTGCTGCAATTTTGGATTGGTTTATATGAAGGTACATAAACTTTTTAAAAAAAAAAATGTGGATGTATAACATTATTAATTGAAAATTTAGATTTTTTTTTTTAAAGATTGAAATGCAAATATAATGTATATACTTAACCTAGATATAATTAAACAGGATTTGAACATATGAGGGGTCAGAAAATGGGTATGACTATAACATTGGCAGCATCAAGGATTTTGAGCATTCCATCATCAGTTTTTAAATGATATGGATGGCTGAAGAGCAGAAAGATTGAAGATTGCCATTAAAGTGTGTAGATTTGCTATCTTAATATAAAATGAGCACTGATTATATATGTATGGGGGGGGGGATGATGATCTGGTTCAGTATAAAATTCATGTATTGGAGATCATTTATCTTTTTCACATGTATGTGGTCAAGTGTATTGTTTATATTGGATAGAAAGGATGACTAAGGAGCTTGAAAGTGTGAGTTCAAATCCCCTTTAATTATAGGAAATGTATTCTGCTCAATCCAATTTTAATTGAATAGAGCCTTTGTGGAGCATTCATTCCCCTTACTTTAACTTCTATAACATTTAAGATCATAGTGTTTGTGAAATATATACTATTAACTAAACTAAGTTGATACTGTTAGTTTGGTTTTAAGATAGAAATGTGTTAGGGAAAAGTAAATAATTTAAATAATTGATTAATATCATTATGTGAATATATGTAATAATTCTACACTATAATCAGACTGAACCTACCTTATCCAGATATAGGAAATTATGTCCCTTGTCTATAATTTTTTTTTTATCTCTGTGAGCTTAATTATGTCCTTTCACACATTCTAATAAGATTAGTTATTCAGAGGATGTAGGGATAAATAAATTAAAATGGTTTCTAGTTCAGCATGTATTATTACTGATTAAAGATTTTTGCCTTCACCATAAAGATTGATGACATTTTCATTTTCATGCTAGATATCTTAAGATTTTCTTTTGTTTTGAAATTGCTTTTTTGTTTTATCATTATGAATTGTTTCCTCACCATCTTCTGATGATGATTAATAAGAGTTACTCTCCACCATTCTCTAATGATGATTGAGAAGAAGTTAAATATATTTCTTTTATATACTCCATTTCTATATCATTTGAAAAATAATTTTGCACTGACTATTTTTATTAGTTTCTTTTATGTAGAATTTACATTGCTTTAACATGCTATCTTCTTTTTCTTTAATGTCATCAAATTGGTTATTTTTGTTATCAATAATGTATGAAGTAGCAGCAGTGATATCAGAAGGATTTGATTGAAATGGATGATTGTAGGTGTTTTGCAATGTAAAGATTGTTGTTTTGCACACTGATGTGGTTTAATATTGTTAAGGCTGCCTTGTTTGCAAAAACTCTCTGGATAGTTTTTAATGATGTGATCTCTGACTTTGCAATAGAAGTATGATGTACACCCTAGTGAAGATGTGTGAGTGACACGTAATGTAGGAATCTCCATGGCTTGCATTTCTTTTTTTAAAATGATGTCAAATGTAACACTAATTATTAATACAGAGAACAAAACTCTTTTCTCCAAGAGGTATTTAAAGTTAGTGGAAACTTTGTCAGAATTATTAAGTAGAACTTGTAAATCTTTTTCAATATAATTAATATGAAAATTTTTGATTTGCCCTAATAGAGTGATCTTTCTGTCAGTGTCTATGTAACAAAATAATTTTGTTGTTTAAAAATTCCAATATCAGGTATCTATTATTGGGATGATCTAGAACTTAATATAATATATTCCAAAGTGTTTATATAGAATTCTTCAGCTGGGAATTTTATAATGGATGTGTTGATGTTTGTAATGGCTAATTTTAAAATTTTTTGATTTTTAAATTTAAAAATGATTTTAGAACCATGTTGGGATTATTGAATTATTTTTTTTATAATATTACTATAATCTTCATTAAATATTTTATCTGTATTCATTTGATCATTTAATGATATTTGAATTTCATCACTACAAATTAGATTTAAAAATTTATCAATATTTTCTTGATCCATTGATATATCTTTAAGTTTTTTATTATTATTTCCTGTAGAAAAACAAATCTTTATTTTTAGGTTTAGTACTATTTTTAATTGCATTGGCATAGTTTAAATGAAAATAATTTTTAAGTTGTAAATTTTCTGATACAATTTTAATTTTACTGGAGATACTTTTAACTGAAGTTGATGATTCATTAGTATCAGCATTTGCACCAACAGTTTTAGTAATTATACTAGATTTGAAAAGATTAAAACACTATTCTGAATTTTCTGATCTATCATTGGGAGAACTTTTCCTAGTGATATATAAAAGTAAATCTAATATTTCCTTATTTTATATTAAATTTATAATAAATTTGAGCAGTGACTCTATCTACTTATCTATGTTGTGCTCTTATTTTGTAGTAATTACAATAAAAAAAATACAATAGGAATTGACTTAATAGTTGACAGCTTTGAACAAATGCCACATAGTGACTACTACTACTACATCTGCCACTACTATTACTACCACTACCACTAGCACCACCACTACCACCACCACCACCATTACCACTACTACCACTACTACTACTACTACTACTACTACTACTACTACTCTACTACTACTACTACTACTACTACTACTACTACTACTACTACTACTACTACTACTACTACTACTACTACTACTACTACTACTACTACTACTACTTTAAAATAAACATTATGTGATCACTATTTTTTATGCTTGTTCTTAACTGTTATTAAAATAGGCAAAACTCTCTATATGTATTGCCACTCAGTGCAAGCCAGAGTAATCAATGAATGCCAGAAGGCTTGTGCATAAAATCTCCATCTAGTGCCTACTCATCCAATATCCTCAGACTAGTTTCGAGCTTGTGGCCTTTGTCAGTCAGGAGCCTTGGATCTGCGAACACTGCATCTAGATCTTAGGATCAATCAACCCTCCAGCAGCCGCCTTTTATCTCTATTTAACTACAAAATTATGAGACTTAAATTGAAAACACCATAATATTTTCAATCCAAGCTCATCAGCTTATATAGTCATATAGGTATGAACTCAGTTCAGTACACATATTTTGGTGTCTTTGGTTCTTTAATAACCATAGCCACTAGTATCCTTTAAGGCAGTATTGGTTTTAAGCCAATAAACATCACCTGATCACTATTTCTTATGCGTGCTCTTAACTGTTATTAAAACAGGCAAAACTCTCTATATATATTGCCACCACTCAGTACAAGCCAGAGTAATCAATGGATGCCAGGAGGCTTGTACATAAAATCCCCATCTAGTGCCTACTCATCCAACATCACCAGACCAGTTTCTGGCTTATGGCCTTACTCTGGCTTGCACTGAGTGGCAATATGTATAGAGAGTTTTGCTTGTTTTAATAACAGTTAAGAGCAAGCATAAGAAATAGTGATCATGTGATGTTTATTGGCTTAAAACCAATCCTGCCTAATAGGATAATGGTGGCTAGGTTATTAAAGCCAAAGACATCAAAAATGTATAGGTACTGAACTGAGTTTGGACCTATATGACTATATAAGTTGATGAACTTGGCTTGAAAATATTATGGTGTTTTCAATTTAAGTCTCATAGTTTTGTAGTTAAGTAAAGATAAAAGGTGTTTGCTGGAGGATTGCATTAGATCCTAAGATCTAAGTGCAGTGCTTTTGGATCCAAGGCTCCTTACTCATGAAGTCCACAAGCCAAAAACTAGTCTGGGGATATTTGATGAGTAGGCACTAGATGGGGATTTTATGCACAAACCTTCTGGCATCTATTGATTACTCTGGCTTGCACTGAGTGGCACTATGTATAGAGACTTTTGCCATGTTTTTTTTTTTTACTTTAAAATGAATGGTTTATTATTGAAGTTCATAAGAAATTTGTGCACCAGAAGTGACAGAGCTGGAATGGTGTTCCATGGATCTTGAGTTCCAGAGCATGCAATTTTGCCATACCACAAAGTCATGCAGGGTATTATCATTATTATGATAAAAACATTAAATTATATAAAAAAGTTAATATAAAAAATAACACAATTCTAGAAACTTATGCTGACATTATCTAGAATCTTAAAGTAAATTGATATTTTTACATTTAGTGAAGATTGTTATCAAGTTGGCAAAATACAATTAAACAGAGAGCTGGCTATAAAAAAATTTGGAAAAACCTTTTATCAAATGAAAGTTCTATTCTTGAAATTCCAAATGTATCAATGAAAGACTAATGATATTTAAAATTGTTGTGCATAATAGGACCTTCTAAATAGTGACATTTCTAATGTGATATTTGAAGATAACAATAAAAATTTAAATAAACACAATTAGTAAATACTGAACTGGTTGTCAATTAAGTTTAAATATAATTCCAGTATAATGAAGATCACAGTCAATTATGAAGTATCTTCTGCTTCTGCATAAATGTCTTAAGTTTTTTCAAATGTTATTTCAATTAAAAATTCAAACAACAATTAATAAAATAAAGAAATCACAACTTCAAAAATTTTAATATAAGATTTTTTTCTGTTAAGGTTAATGATGCTGATAACATATTAACATTGATGAATTCATTTAGAATAACAATAAATATAATAGAAAACCTTCAAAAACATTTATATTAAGTCTAAGCATACCTACTTTTATATATATATATAATACTAATGAATTGATTTTAAACAAGTTACATCATATTAATTATCTTGCATTGATATATAAATTGCATTTAATTGACTTTGTTATTTAGGGTTACCTACAATGGCTTTCTCACTATTGAATGTAAAACAGAATTTTTGCCAATGAAGGGGGGGGGGTAGAAATTCCACAACTAGTCATATATGGAAACAATTTGTATACATATAATATTTATTCAATAACATGAGATTTTAAAAATCCACATTCAAATGTTATTAGTAATGCAATAAGAAAAATTTGGAAGGATAATACTGCATACATATTTTATTCTATTACAATTTTTCTTCATAAAGTCCATACAAATGTTTTAAATGTGATCATAGAAATATTTCTAGAAATCGTATGTTAAAATTGTTTCTAACTGCAATCATAATAATGACATAATTGTTAGCATATTTGCCTACATTTACCAAAGTTTAGAAACTGAATCCAGATCAAGAAAAATTTGGGAGTTTTCTCCAAATTACCAATAGAACCAGCTTTTTTTTTCTTTCTGGTTAATAAGCAACTCAGCAATCATCTAATTATTGGTTGGTAAATGAGTATTTATTTTTTATTAGCTATAAAATAAAAGGTTTAGAATGATCTGGTGCAAATGCCTTAACTACAAAAATAAATAAATTATCATATGATTCAGATTTCTACAAGTGGAGATGCCATATTCCTATAGACAGTAAAGTCCATCACATATTAACTATTTAATGTTACATCCATCAGAGCAAGTGATTACTAATCATCATAAAAGTGTTGAATATTTAAATATTCCAAAAAATGATGATCATATAATGTATGTCCAAAAAGTAAACGATAATTGAAACATGTTGACTCAAACTAATCCATCTCAAATTGAGAATATTGGTGCATTATTGACTTGAAACAAGTCTTGGAGTTATTGACATTTAGAAGACTACTTAGAATACTCCAAAAAAAATAGTAAAACATGTCAATGTAATAATATTAAACTAACTATATAAGATTACCTTTTTTTAAACAAGGCAAAACTCTCCATACAGTAGTGCCAAAAAAAAGGTGGCTGCTGGAGGGTTGTATTAGATCCTAAGATCTAGGTGCAGTGCTCTCTTATCCAAGGCTCCTCATTGACGAATACCACAATCCAGAAACTAGTCTGGGGATATTGGATGAGTAGGCACTAGATAGGGATTTTATGCACAAGCCTTCTGGCATCCATTGATTACTCTGTTTGGCACAGAATGGCACTACTGTATGGAGAGTTTTGCCTTGTTTAATAACAATTATGTGCTAGTATAAGAGATAGTGATCATGTGATGTTTAGTGATTACCTTTTTTTACGGTCATCATTAATATTTGCTTTACAAAAGCTAGTATTGTGTTAAATATAGTTGCAGTACCTTATTCTGGTATTTTATTTTGAACAGAAATCAAAATATTCAAAAATCATTCAAATGCTCCAAATTTAGATAGTTTTATTTAAACATCATATATTATTCCAGTTGAAGAGGCTACACTTCTGATAATTGAATGCTTACTAATTACTTTAACATTTACATTTCTTTATCTACTTTAAAATCAAATTATAATCTAATTAATAATTTAAAATTTAATTTTTTATTTTCTTACTATCTATTGTTCCAGGCAAGCAAAGTATCTTCTGACAACTACTGATAAGCTTTATTTACATATTTTAGCATACTCATATAATCATTAATGTTCCAAGTATTTGGTCTCCAATGATAACTGCTCCAATTTATAGTCTTTGTTCTTTTAACTTAATTATTTCATAATTTTGGATCACAATATTTAATCCAAGAATTTACCCTTTTTAAAATATTTTTTATTCATAATATTTAAAGGTTTTTATGCGATATTGATGTTGAAATTTTAACCGCTTATATTATAGAGACTCTTATCCTAAGCATTATATGCTAATGTCTATGCGGTAAAATCAATCAAATTAAATTTTATATTTTATTAATTATTGTTCTCTTGGTTATCTTGGACAGTTTGAGATGTAAAATTTACTTCGACTGTTACCATCATATTATTAGACCGATTATAATTTGTGTCCTATTATTTTAATTGAAAATAAAATATTAAACAGATGTAAAAAGCATACACAATTTTAAAATCAATGACAGTAGTGCAAATCAGTTAATAAGATGGATATTATTTTATGTGACTATAATAATGTGCAATGAATTTGTACACACATAACATGATAGAAAGTAATTAAAATCTTTAGTGGTGTTTCTCAATAAGCATGGTTGCAAGTACCATAGTTCCATAGCATTATTGCAAAATATGATCTAGGTCTATCAGTTCAACTACATTTTTGTTTTCAGTACTACATGTAATTGAAAAAAGCAATAGAAAATGTGTTTTATTATTGCACATCATAAATGATTCAAATGTATTACCCCCCCCACACACACACCCACACGCGCGCGCGCACGAACACACATACAGAATCAGTTCTCATCACATATTAAACACATACGTCTACATACGAGTTGCATTATTCTTATTTAAATATTTTTTTAACTAATTAGATCTATTTTAATTAGATAAATAACAAATCTATTATATGTTCAAAAAAATTCATTTTTACTTTCTTCCATATAAATTAAGTAAAATTTGTGTTTCCCAATTTGTATTTTTATAAATGCAGTTGTATTTCTGTCAAAATAACTTTAAATGTTTATAATAATAAGCTTGCGTTTTATACACAATTAATGAAGCTGTATATAACAATTGATAAGCTAAGCGCTTTCGGGAATTCTATGTTCCCATATGTCAATAGGAGTAAGTGAAAACATGTTATTGTAACAACAAATCTTAATGCAATAGACTCTTATTCATAATTTGTCAATAGTTACACATTAGAACATGATAAGTTGGACATTTGTAGTAAAAGATATTAAAAAAAAACTGAGTAGCAATGCAACAAATCTATCAGCTGAAGGCAGAAAGTAGAACAATATGTTTAAATCATCTGTCACACGTGAAAATTAAACTATTTATTTAAAAAAGTCATACTTTATAATTCTTAGTATTATTCTATTATGAACATTATCAAGATCTTTGAAAAAATTAATTTTATTGTGTTAAATAAATCTTCCAGGCATCATATTTTAATATATGATATTAAAGTTATTATTACATTTTAATCAAGTATGATTAAATCAAAGCTAACTAAATATTAACTTTTAAAGCATGCAAATATAATCATTTACAATTATCAAATTGTATTTCATTTTTCATTTATACTATCTATCTAATGATTTGTTGTATGTATTTTTTTAGATTACTCCTCTAAAAGCAACTATGCCAAAAGAAAGTATTAATTAAACTTTCTACATATTTTGAATCACTAGTAATAAAATTTGAATGATAGATTAAATAATTAAATTAATCAATTATGTAATTAGAGAACTCATATATATATATATTGAAACCACCAGAAAGACTATTGGTTGCTGCCTTATAACCGATCAATAGTTAATGCATTGGGCAAAACAATCGTTGTAACTATAACAAATGAACAAGGCAAAGTTTTGAGATAGAGATCAGCAAAAATGGATCATGGACAAATCTCTATCCAACACACTTTAAAGTTCTCAAATCTCTCAGGTCCATTTATAGTGTAAATCTCAAGTAATGAATGTGATTAATAATGACAACAATAATAAATATCTTAATAGAATACTCTTATTACGTTATACTTACGAGGTTTGAAGCTTCTCTCAGGATTCATGTTATAAGCTTAGATATTTAAAAATTTTAAATACTAGTTCAAGTTTCAATACTTAGCTGTATCTCAGTTTCACATTATACTTAACATAAAATGATAATTGTATTATATATTCCAAAATTCTCATATGCAATATTTATTTAAATGGTACATAAACATTTTATATCATCCTTATAATTTTATTATTGATATTTTGTGCTTCAACAAATATGAAAAATATACATAAAACTGAGTATATCAATATTTTAGATGATTAATAATTATCATACAACATTTTTTTAAAAAGCATTTAAATTTTCTTTTATGTATAAATATTTTATTTATCCAGCATCTAAGTATATCTAAGTCTATCATTTTATAATAATTGCATACAAATGAAATAATGCAGCAGGTGGAAAGGGCATATTTTATGCTATCCAAAGCATTACAAAAACTCACTTAAAATAAATAGGAATAAACAAAGCATATGTCTTATTACAATGCAAGTGAAATGGATAAGTAAATCAAATAAATACTAATATTAATAGATGATCATTAAAATGCACTTTTTTAAAACAATGAATAATAAAACTTTATTATTACGAGATGTTCCAGTTAATAAATGCAATAGTAATGGCAATGAAAACAGAAACATATTTTAATAATAATAAAAAAATTATTTAATTTAACAAATTAAGATAAAGTATTTATAAGATTTTACTTTAACTATCTCTCCTTTTTAAATATTGCTACACATTAATAAAATTAACCATTGCATTATTTATTAGGTTTTCACAATTATCATCCAATACATTTCTCCAATTATCTGCACTAAGGATGAAATAACAAATATCTATACCTATACTAGGCCACTAGCATGATATTAATTTCCTCACGATATCAACTGCATCCCAAAACAGGGTGATAAAGCATTTGTTCTTACATTAAAAAAATAGTACATTGTAGAAATAAGTACACCATTATGATACTATTAGTACCTATGCACATTATAATTCATAAAACTGCTTAAAATATTAAATTGCAGTAACTAGCAAATAATCTTAAAATAAATATCCCTTGAAAATTCCCTTAAATATTCAATAATACATTTAAACATTGCAATATAGGCAAGGTAAATAATAAATAATATATGAATATGCACCCATTATCTATGTGCAGGTAGTGCTGAAATATTAACAAATCACAATCTCTTTCATAAAGGGGTTGAATATATGCATTAGCAAGAGAAAATATATCAACACCAATTTCTGAATTAAAAGCTAACTTCAAGCAGAGTGTAAATAAATAAATAAACATGGCATAATAAATAATAATAGCAATAATAATATATAAATGGCCACTTGCACACACTCTCATATGTATAGTAAAATATTTATTTACATGAAATCACAAAACATAATAGTATAACAAAACTACATATTATAATTAGTACACTATTTAAATTTCATACACTAACTTTCAGACAATCTACGTGTTCATATATATCAAATCTAAAAGCTGTTTTATACAGTACAACAATTTCACATATCATATCAAATATTAACCTAAAGAACTCTTAATAATTATTAAAATAAAATATTTACTTGGATATATATATATATAAACATTAGAAACCAGTCAGCATTTAAACAATCCCAATATAGATAACAAATTCTTGATTATTATCTATATTGGGATTGTCTAAGTGACTGATTTCTAATGGTTACTTATAAACCCATTTAACCTTTAGCATTATTGCACTTATTATATATATAAAATAAAAGTACATAAAAGTAGGGATAGAAATGAATATCTTAGTTCTGTCTTATATAAAAAGATACAGGTTACACTGTTAATTTTGATGAAGCTAAGGTTATCTTTTTTCGGAGAAATAAAATTAAAAGAATAATTAAAGAATCTTTATTGTTAAAAATTTATGATTCTGAAGCAGTTAATTTATTTAAAAGTTCTTTTAATATTAAGGGTGGATGGGAGGTAAGTGGAATTGTGGATAATGTTTAATTTAAATATATTGTTATTTTGTAGTACTTTACACTTGAGAATTCTACTTGTAGCAGTGAAACAATTGGTAGTGATTTAGCATTTATTTTCTTGGCTAGTCTGGTTGAGTTTTGAATTTGGGATAATTATGATACACACACATATATATATACACACGTGATATGATGCATTTTATTTAAATATAGCATCAAACTTGGTTAAAAAATATCAGCAATGCTTAATATAAAGTCATTTTTTTTACTTACCAGAGTACATTTGGTGATTCAATTATTAACTGTTCACAATACACTATAATATCTGGAATTGAAGCATTTAAAGAATGAAATAGCTTGGAAAAATAGAAAAATAAATTTAGCTAATTGATATAGGCAAGAAAGTGACCAAAGTCATGATGTATAAGAAAAGTTTTGAAGAGGGCAAGAGACACATAGTTCAAAAAATTAATAAAAAGCAATGAGCCAGAATAAAGTAGCTATTGATATAAACAAACACTAGGGAGAAATTGGAAGATTAAAAACATTCCAAAAAAAATATAGAAAAAGTAAAGAAAAAATTATAAAGAAAATGAGGGACATAGGATAAATAATAGTTTTGCTTCAGAATAAATAGAAAAGTGAAAAAATGTAAAAGAAATTATAATAACTTAAACTGACTGAACTTTTAGCAATTATATATATATTAGTAATACACATGTATAATTTATATTTATTTTCTATTTATATTGTATATTTTATTTTATATTAACTGGATTATTTTATTTGGGTTTGATGATCTTTATTCCAGTTTTATTAGGTTTTGTTACATATTTTATGTTGTTTTTAGTTTTTTTATTGTTTATATTTTTTATGGTATTATTTATATAGTTATGTATTTTATTTTATTCATTATATCATAGCTATGAAGAAGACTGAAGGACTATCAAAACATAGGCATATGTGTATATGTACAATCAAAAGATTTTGCTAAAAAGTGTTTGGGATGGCTTGGATAAATTGTATTTATATAAAATATTACAGAAAAATAAAGAAAAGGGTGATTTTGGTAATATTTCTAAAAGGAGGTAATTATTGAAAAAGTCTATAGTTGTTGTTTTTTTTAATCAATATTATCTGAATTTTAAAGACCAAATAGGAACAATATTATACCTGGAAGACTGGATATTTGTGAAAATCTTTAATGGGAAAAAAACATCACTCTAAAAGTTGAGCCAAATATAACCATAAGAGAAGTTAAAGCTAAAATTTAGGAATAATAAACTACTCTTATTCAGAAGTATTTGTTTTTTCAAATAAATAACTAAAAAAGAATAGAAACTTGGTCAAATATAAAGTTCACAATGATGTATTCTTCATTTAATATTACATCTCAGAGGTGAAATGCAGTTTGATTGGGAGCAAGAAAAGAAAAAAATATGATAAGGAGAGATATGATATTTACGAAAATGAAATTGTTGATTTAGTAGATAACTAGGTAAAGAAATCTACAATGAGTCAGAAAATACTGTAAACACTAGAGTACAGCAAACTTTGTACATAATAAGTATAAATTTGTTTTAAGTGAAGGAAGAATACAAGGTAGTATAAATGATGATATATAAAATAATATTAAAGTTTAGCAAATGCCGAATGATCATGTTATTAATCTGCTAATCACCTATTCCAGAAATCAACATTAATGCGGCTTGATCACTGTTCACAGAAAAAGCCAAGTTTAAATTAAAGAAAGGCCATAACCTTGAAAATGAATTATTTAGCAACTGATCACCAACTAAGATGATGGACTGAGTTTGAACTATTTTTTATTAGTTATGTAAGCTCATATTTGAAATTAATAAAGAAGAATGTTCCTATGATAAGTTGATATTCATTGAAAATCTGTTCTGAAATTTGATGAATAAATGTATAGAGACTATGCCATTTAATAGTTATACTACAATGATCCAATAGAGATTTAAAGCAAAGGCAGAAATATTATTATTGATGGTGCAAAATGAGGTGATATTTTGATAGGCTATATATCATGGGAAGTGACTTTGTAGGATATACTGTTTAAATGCATTACGGATTAAGTTTAGCCAATGGAAAATTTTGTTATCATATTCCTTTAAGAAGTTACCAGATGATCATTCATAGATATTTAATGAAATTTTAAATTTTATTTTGTATTCAGTTCATATTTGAGAACAAGAAAATTATCCAGTTTTAACTGATCAAAAGAGATATTTTTTATTAATTGATTTGTCACCATTTCACCATGTATACTTGCAGATGATGACAAAGCAACTATTTCATGATACACTAATAATGTCATATATTAAGAGTTAATAAGTTTCTTAAAAGAGAATAGTATTAGTAAAACTTGATTTAAAATGTATCTATATATATTGGGGGGGGGGGAGTTAAAAGAAAAAGATATAAAAAAGGTCTCATCACATACTGAATATATCTATATATGAGCTGTACTATTTTTACAATTGTTTTCAAGTCATTTTATGCAACTTAATTAAATCGATTTTGATTGAACAAATAAATCTATTATACGTTTTTTAAAAAAGTCTTATTTTTGCTTTTTTTCACTTATAAAGTAATTAAAATTTGTGTTCTAATTTATATTTTTCTAAATACAACTTTTATTTATTTATTGTCAAACAAATTAAAAGATTTTAAATGCTTGCATCAACAACACATAACAAATTGGACATTTATAATGAAAGATGTTACAAAAATTTGATGGCAGAAAAATATATCTATTGACCAAAGGTATTGCTAAATAAATAGATAGAAGTAAACTATCTTTGAATTCTCAAACCACCTTAGATATAACCAGTCATCTTTATTTGACAGCTGAAGATATATTCTGAAGTGCTATGATATGAGTAATATATACAACTAATTAAAAAATATATAACATTCTGTCTACATCCATGGATTTGATCCTTGTTGAAGTGCAGCAAGTTTATAATATTCCATATGAAGTTTGGGAAGCCTCTTTTGAGGGTAATTTTTATATGTGAAGGATCAAAGTAACTTAAAGTGGTATGACAATAATATTGGCATCAACTAAGACTGAGGGTTTCATTATCAGATTTTCAGTGATATGGATAGCTGAATAGTTGAAAAGTGGAGAAGATTGAAGCCTATCCATTAAAGTTTGAAGATTTGTTATCTTAATATAAATTGAGCACTGATTATATTTATGTGGGAGATAATGAGTGCTGTTTCTGCACGAGATATGTATATTGAAGATCAGTTAACTTTTTCACAAATATATCAATTGTATAAGATTTAATGGATAGACATAGGGAGCGTGAAAGCCTGAGTTCAAATCTCTTTTAATTTCATTAACTTCAACACAGATAATATATTTATATTTAAATATTATATATATAAAGTGTATGTTTCAATGTATCTGTAATGTGAGAGATTGGTTTGACTTCTGAGCTAAGAAAAATAAGCGTGATAATGCCAAATATCAATAATGTTTTTTCGTTATATTACAGGTCACAGTCTTAAAATAATTTTTTTAAATATCAAAATCACTACAAAAAAAAAAAAAAAAATTGGAGAAGCCATCAAGAACCTTAAGGAATCAAACTGTTTCAACAACATATTAGATGATATATGTTTTAAAATTTCTCCCATTTGAGAAAAAAAACAACAACAATAATTAGAACACCTGACAATTTTATATCGATTTTATCATTTAGTATCATACTCTTCCATCCTTCCATATTTTAAAAATTTCTATATTTATTTTTTATTAAAAGAATCGTTAATCATGTTTTATGTATTGTTTACATGAATTGTCTCTACAAAGATTTTTAAAATGACATTCCTTACCTGCTTGAACAGATATAATCAATAACATGTCAATTAAAATAATAACTGTCAATTATATATAGATAAACACAGAAAATACTGTATATCTTTTATATATATCATTTAATTTTATCTTTATATATATATATATATTTAAATATAAGCTTCAAACTATCTTTTTTTTTTTTCTAATTTATATTTCTATTTCACAAAGCAATGCAGCATTCTAGAATAGCAATTTAATGCCTAAGTATACTTGATTCACCAATAAATCTTTAAATCCAGATAATTTAATAACACTTCTTATCAACCACTACACAATGCATACAATGCAGTTATTTTATAAGCTAGCATGAAATAGTTACATATCATCACTAATTTTTAATTATGTTATGAATCTTAATGATATAAAAAACATATCAAGACTTCCATTCTAATTAGCTGTATTAAGGAGTGGAAAGAAGTGGCATCATTGGGCAAATCAAATGCCACCATTTTATTACTTCTCACATCAACTTGCTTTAGGACAGAAAATTCAATATACATCAAACAGTATAACACTTTCAAAAATGATTTTAGGCAAGCATTTAAAATTTAAAGATCCTTAATAATAAAGTAAAAAATTATTGTAACATATTGAAATAAATAAAACAATCAAATTTAGTAAAGTTTAATGTTTTTCTCCAATACATTGAAGGAAGAAGCTTTTTAGCATGCAATTTATTCCTTCTGGTTTATTTGGCTATTGGTTTATAGATTGCAGCAACATAGCAATTCCCATTAACTATTCTTGAACATGTTAATCATGTGAGAAAATAAACAAACATGTTTGAACAATGGAAAACAAAAGTAAAAATTATGGGAAAGAATGAACTTTGATTTATTATTAGATGTTTTAAAAATATAATCAATAGTTAAAAAACCAATTAGATAATTTGAAAAGAAAGCACATTAAAATCTTTATTGTAGATTTAGGGAAACTCAGAGAATACTATAATTTGGCAAATAGATAAAGATGATAGAAGAGATTTTTAAGAAAAAGATAAAATAAACTGAGTATTTTATAAACAAATAAATAATTTTTTTAAGTAGTGATAGTTAGGTTAGATAGTAAGATACATAAATACAAATGGAAGAGCAGGTAAATACTGGAGGTGAAATTCTGAAGAGTAACTATTTGTAAATTGGAATAGACATAAATAAATTAATGGAATTGATATCGCAAAAGTTGGATGAAATGTATAAAACAATAGCCAAAAAAAAAAAAAGATATGACAATAAAGGAAGAAATTAATTAAAAGAGGAAGAAAATAAACATCGGTTGAATCAAATGAAGAATAGATAAATGCAAATATGACTAATATGAAAAAAGATTTTGTGATAAAAGTAAATAAATTGGCCAACTAAAACATGGCTTAAATAAATCAAATAACAGATGAAGTAAAATAATAAAAGAAAAATACAAGTCAATTATGAAGTGCCAAAAAAGAATAAAAATAAGTTGTAAAAAAATTTGAAAACTTTTAGGAAAGTAAATATATAGAGCATTGAACAAGCCAGTGACTTAAGAGAAATGCTATGATTGTAAAGTGCTATTATAAAATTGATACATTAACAATTGTTTGAAATAATAAAGATTAACAATAGAGAACAGTAGTTGAGCATTCAGTATTTAATAAAAAATGTTTAAAAATTAAAATGACAGCATAATATATAAAATACTGATATGAATGTGATACCTCATATATTTTTAAAAGTGAAGTTTAAATATTGGGAAGACAGAAATAAACACAAGCTGTTTAAAAAATAACAGATAAAAGAAAACATGAAATATAAAAGATTTTTGCTGTTGATAAATTGAAAGAAAATAAGAAGATGAGAGACATAAAAATTAAAAATAAATTAATTATAAATTAAAGTGAAAAGAAGTTCAAAGAAAAAAAGATATTGTTCCTGATAAATGAATGGAAGCAAAGTATCATAAAATATTTAACAAGAAAAGAAAAAGAAGTAGTTTTGCCAAAGAAAATAATAGGAAAGATATGAATCTAATTAGAATTCAAAAAAAAAAAAAAAAAGCAGAATCATGGTATTAAGAAATCACAAACTAATTCATAAAATAAAATTACATTGTTCCCAAGAACCTAGAAATTAGTTAGGATAATTTGAAATAGACAATGGGATTGATCAATCAGATTTTGATAGTCATTTAAGAAATTGTAACCACTTCAAATATTGAAATAATTTAGCTTAAATCATTTAGCTATAGATGCAGAATAAATATTGATATAAAGAGTTGATAAATTAAGATAATAAATAATAAAAAGTTAGAAATCTGATGGAAGGTTGAAGACATTTTTTTCTTTTCATTTATTTTTTATCGAGAGCGAAAAAATTAAAACAATCATGAAAATGTTTCAATCTTAGCAACATGCATAAATATTTTTTTTTTTTCTACATGCAAACAAGCACAATATAAAAGGCATACAAAAAAAAAAAGAAAAATATGACTAATAATATTCAAAACAATATCCAAAGTGGTCAAGGAAAGTGGGGAGAATTTAATATTTGTATAGATAAGCAGATAATTCACACACCATAGAACATATGAACACGCATGCACACACACACACATATATATGTACGTTAAACCTACACTCAATGTATATATTGAAAAATTATTAATGTGCACAAATAAACTGTTCTTTATTAAACATTACATATATTATTATATATAAAAAAATTCATTGATACATGACAAAATATTTACAAATAAAAGGTATTAAGTAAATAAATAATATTTATTTAATTTTGATTCCTCATTATTGAAAAATAAATTAATTTATAATATACACTTATATATTTTAAAATAAAATTAAAAGGATGAAAATGATACTTAAAAAATTATTAGATTTAATTGCAGTAACTATAGGTTTATTTTAACTTTTAAAATTTTTTATATTTTTTCTTAGAAAAAAAAAAAGTTTTCAAATATTGAAAACTTTTTTTAAATAAAGAGTAGGTTAAGGAAAACTAATCTCTAAATCAGATGACCTGACACAGAAATACTCGTACAAAAAGAAAAAGAGAAGAGGGATAAACTAGTTAGTAATTTTTTATTTTAAATTTTTCGATTATATAAAATAAATCAACAGAAAGTATGTATATCCACTAGAATAAAGATAACTTTAAAGATATGGAAAATGTAAAATACTATTAATTAAAAAAGACATAAAAATAAATTATTTGAAACTTTACGGTTGTCAAAAAGCAATAAATAAATAAAATGTTATTATAATCTATTATTTGCAATTATTTTTATTCCAATCCCCAATTGAACTTTTTATTTAATTAAATCGTAAATCGATCATATTATTTATATACCAGACATCAAATGTTGCTTATGAAAACTTGCCATTTTTTATTAAAAGTAAATGAACAATTGCAAAAAGAAATGATAGTAAACAAACGATGTAGCTGTATATATAACGAACAAATGATATTTTCAAACCTGGTTCATTAATTTAAATTATTGCAGATAGATTTGTAGGATTAATTTTAAGCAGAAACTGGCCATTGCAAAATAAAACATAGACAAAAAAGTATTTAACTACCTAAAAATGAAAAATATGTTAATTTCAAATTAATTATCATTGCATGCATGTTTGAGAAAATAATAATCAATCATCTTTATTTATATATACACTATGATCGTACGAAGATTTGTGACGTGAACATTTTATTTGTATATTGGATCATTTTTATTACTAGTTGAATTTTTTTAAAAATTCAAAATTATTTATATATTTCTAAATGCATCATAGTTTTTTGAGTAATATTATTTCTCTGCCTTTTTCAAGTCATTGTAAATACTAAATTTAAGATAATGTTGTGAAAAACCAAGCTATTCTGACAAAAATAACTATCAGTAAAAAAATTATATACTTTTGTATAAAGATCTTTATTTCTCCATTTTATTTTTTTAAAGGCAAATTTAATGAATGGTTTCCAAACATTAAGGATTATTAGACATAACAGATTTGTTTGCAACTGTTTTCTCTTTAAATTTTTTCTTTTTGCTCATTATAGTTGTGCGTTCAAATTTGAACATATATTCATTGGTACATGCATGAACTGCTATTTTAGGTATATCTATCTTTTTCACTTAAATCGTTTTAGATTCTTTTAATCATTTTTTGTAGAACCTAGTTTAATCAATATCTTTCTATGTTCACATATTTCATAGATTCATTCCCCCCCCCCCCAACATTTGAAGTTTAGATTTTGTAAGGATTCAGATTTTTGGATCCATTAACAGATTTTTCTCTTGATGACTTTTTTGTTGTTGTCTCTTTAAAGTTTTCTTAATAATAGTTGATTTATAACTATTCTTCATGAGATGTTAGACATTTCTTTGTCCAATCACTCTGGCTTGCTACAAATACTTTTTTGCATGGTTTCATAATGATAATGTAATTTCATTTTTTGTGTTTCTTTTATGATTAGATGTGCATACTAAGTATTTTATTGTATGTATAAGTTTTTTTGTAAATAGTAAATTTAATTTTACCAAATGGTAATATTGACATCAGAACATCTAAGAATGTGTGTTTTTATTCTAATTATTTTGTGAATTTAGCTGAAAGTGATATATTGTTGATGTATGCCTAAAATGTTTGTATTAGTGCTTTACTATATGGCCAAAAAATAAATGCATTAATGATATAGTGAACAAAACTTTTGATGGAGAAGTATTTATTACTAAGGTTTTAAGCTCTTCTGTATAAATATTAATAATCATGGAGTCAATGGTAAATCCATAATTTTATCTTGTTTTGAATATATAAAAACAAAAACAGAATTAAATAAGTTTTATGAAATGAGATCTTTCATTAAAAAAAAACCACAAATAGACATAAAATTTATTCAAGTTTATATACTATAATCATAAACTTTTTAAAGCCCATCTATGCAAATGCCATTAGAATAAATTCTTTCTTCATTACTTATGCATGTATCATTTTTCTTTGGCCTTAAATTCATTGCTATTAAAATATATGTTATAAAAAAAAACAGATCCCTTGTTTTAAAAAGCATTAATTTTTTCCATCTTTTGTTGACAAAGATTTGATCCCAGGGCAATATTTTCTGCATATATACGTTTTTTACATATGAAAGAACATATAAATATTGTTATATATATAATGTTCATTATTAAATACTATTGCAATACATATACACATATATTATAATTAATTTACTCATTATTTAAAAAAATGTTCGATAAATATTTTTTCATAAATTCTACACGCATATTCTTGGTTATAGCCTCAGTAAATATTACTTACGTAATCAATGTGCGTTTAATAAATTTATAATTATAAATTCTAATTATAAATTAATTTAAATATATACAAAATAATCTTACAATTTTTCCCAAACATTTTTATGATTTTTTTCTTTCTAAAAAATCCTTTTCAAGTTTCCTTTATCTTTAAGAGCTTATTGCTACCCCCACAATCATTCTTTTTTTCCAGATGATGCTTTAAGCTATTTAAAATCTCATACTGAAACTTTAAATGGATGCAAAGTTCAATTTTTAAAACATATAGTATTAATTATCATCATCATCATCAACCATTATCAATCCACTGCATGATGAAGGTCTCTCCAAGTTCAATCCATCTTTTCCTATCTTTAGCTTCTCTTCTCCACATCACCCTTGCACACTTTCTTATTTCATCCATCCATCTCACATGTGGTCTCTTTCTGGGTCTTTTACAATCTCTTGAAATCCAGTTTAAAATTTCAATTGTCCATCTATTATCATCTCTTCTAGTAATATGTCCAGCACAACTCCAGTTTTTTAATTTTTTCAATGAGGTCAGTAACACCTGTTTGTTCTCTTACCCATACATTGCGTTTTCGATCTCTTCTTGTTACTCCCAACATGCATCTCTCCATACTTTTTTGAGTGGTCTGAAGTCTCTGTATTGCTCTTCTATTAAGTGTCCAAGTCTTAGATCCATAAGTAAGAACTGGCAAAACACATTTATTAAAACCCTTCCTTTTCAGGATATAGACATATTTCCTTTTAGAATCAAGTTATTTCTACCAAAAGCACTCTAAACAAGTTTAATTCTATGATTAATTTCATTCATTATGTTTCCATCTGTATTAATAATATGACCAAGGTATTTATAGCTGTTAACTTCTTCTAACTCATCATAATCAATCTTTATTTTCATATTTTGAGGAAATCTATTAATCATTACTTTAGTCTTTTTAACATTTATCTTTAGTCCTACTTTCCTACTTTCATCTGATAACTCCTGCAACATTTCCTGTAGCTCTGAAGCATTATTTGCAAAAACAACTACATCATCTGCAAAATCTAAATGACTTAAATAATCTCCATTTACTTTCAGCCCTTTAACTTCCCATTTTGATCCACAAAATACTTCTTGCAGCACTGCTGTAAAAAGTTTTGGAGATATGGAGTCACCCTGTCTTACACCCTTTTCAATGTTGATTTTTCTACTATCATTATGTAATCTAATTGTTGCTGTTGCATTTTTATAAATATTCTTTAAAATATGACAATATCCTGGATCTACACCTTGATGATCCAATGCTTTAATCACTGAAGAAATGTTTATAAAATCAAATGCCTTTTCATAATCTACAAACCCTAAGCATAATGGCAACTCATATTCATTTATTCTTTCTATAACTTCTTTCAATACCTGAATATGATCTACTGTACTAAAACCACTTTTAAATCCAGCTTGTTCTCTTGGTTGGTGAAAATCCAGTGTTTTCTGTAGACGAGTTGTAATTATCTTAGTAAAAAATTTGTATAAAACTGATAAAAGACTGATAGGTCTGTAATTTCTAATTTCTTTATCACTTTTTTTAAATATTAATATTAATACTGCATTCTTCCAATCATCTGGTACATATTTATCATTTAGACATTTTGTATATAACTTTGCTAAAATATTTTCTATTTCTTCACCTGCTTCTTTTAATATATCAATTATAATTCCATCATTACCTGGAGCCCCCTCTTTCTTCATAAATTTAATTGCATGTCTCACTTCCTCATTCAAAATTCTGGGCAATGGAGAAGATATAATAGGTATAGGAGGCACTTGTTCTTTACTACTATATAATTTTTGATAGAAGTCTTCTACCCATTTCATGTTGTCATCTCTCTTTTTAGTAATAATGCCTTTTTTTTTCTTATTGCAGATATAAATTTCCTATCAATACCAAAATGTTGTTTTACATTCTTGAGACTTTTATTTTCTTCTACAGCTTTCCTTGCTAGTTCACAATTATACTTTCTTATATCATTTTCAACTCTTTTCTGCACCATTTTACAAAATTCGAGATATTCAATCTTTTTTAATGCATTATTGTTGTATATCCTCATATTCCTTCTTTTCTTCATAAATTCTCTAGTCGCAGTAGAAATTTTATTGGTCAATTGCTGCTTTTTTCTACCAGCTATCTCTGTTGCAGTTTTTAAAAGTGTATCAGTTTTTTCCTATTAATGTCATTCAAATCTGAATCATGTTCAAAATCTACTAATACTTGAAACCGATTTGTAATGTTTCTGAAGATTAGGAATATCAACTGTAAATATTGTTTTTCTTAATATTTTTGTCTCTCTAGATTTGCATTAACATGTATCTTACATCTTACTAATTGATGATCACTTCCTGTGTTAAATTTGTTAAGAACATTACAATCTTGAAATATGTATTTTCTGTTAGTCAAAATATAATCCAATTCTGCTGTACCTTCATTTGGATGCTTCCATGTCCATTTCCTTTTAACATTTTTCTCAAAAAAAGAATTCATAATATAAAGTTTTTCTTTTTCTGCAAACTCCACAAGTCTATGTCCTCTCTCATTTCTATTACCATAATCAAAATTACCTACAGCATTTTCATCTTTCATTTGTTTACCAATTCTAGCATTAAAGTCTCCCATAACAATTTTAAAATGTTGTTTACTCTGATCAAAAGCCTTTTGTACATCCATATAAAAATCTTCTATAACTTCATCACTATGAGAACTTATTGGGGCATAAACCTGAATTATCTGCATTTGGTATCTGTTATTAAGTTGTAAAACTAATCTTGCCATTCTGTCCAATACACCATCAATCTCCACAATGTTATTCTTCCATTTTTTATTTATAATGAATCCTACTCTACTTGTATTTTCAATATTTGTGCCTTTATAGTAGAGTATATGTCCACTTTTTAAATCAATTGTTTCTTCACCTTTTCTTCCAACTTCACAAAGTCCAATAATGTCCCATTTAATATAAGACAGTTCTTCTTCTAACTCTTGCAATCTTCCTTCACTTGAAAGTGATCTGCTGTTGTAAGTACCTAAATAAAAAGTCATCATCAAGTGGCAGCCTGGGTCCACAATCAGGGCATTCTTAGCACCCTCCACCTTCAGCCACCAACCGCTGCCTTGGTTGGTGACTTTACGGCCTCCTGGGAATAAGGACCATGATTTATTTTTGTCTGTCATGATTGTATATATTGGAAAAAAATTCTTAAACTTGGAGGTAAAAAGTCAATAAACTCACCATGCTGGATAATGCGTGTTGGTGAGCAGCCCATCCATGTTCGTATACTATATGAATAATCACATAGTAATAACAGCTGCAATGACAAGAACATATGGAGTTGGCATTAGGAATTTATGCTTCATGCATAGAATAAAAATTTCAAAATGCTTATTAATTAAATTCATATTAATTACATCTTTAAATACATATTCAATATGAAGCACCTTCTTCAAGAAGCATATGCCAGAATAACATTAAGTTAGGCAATTAAATGTATTATAGAAAATTTTTTTAAAATTACTTCCATATATGCCAACGCATGCTTAACTGAGCACTCCTGGATTATTAGTTCATTACTAATCTGTGCTAATAATAAAGTATGCCTTTTATATTTTCCATTTTTTTATCAACCTCTTCACTGCAAATTATCTTTACATTCTTGGGTCCAAAATATGGCCATATGGTGTTCATGGTACAAAGACATGGATATCATAAAAATTTTTATGGATACACATTGTTTTACTTTCATATTATGTTTGTCTTTGAATCTTCATAATAAATGTAGATGCAGCCTGAATTTTGATATAGAATCATGTACAAGAACCAAGGAGTTTATATGTTTACTATGGAGAATCAAAAGCAAACATTAATACAAGAATAAAGTGGTATGTACAGGTTTATAACAGAGTATAAAAATCCTAAAATGTTGAACATATTTTTGGATCATAAAAAAACATATGGTTACATATTTTTTTGATTTCAAGAATATGTAAGGATAATTTGCTGTGAATAGAATGGAAGAAAATGGGGAAAGGTGCATGGTTTATTATTAATACAGACTCAGAGTTGTACTAAAAATCCAACAGTGTTCTATTAAATGTGTTTTGGGCATGCACAAATAAATTTAAATTGTTATTTCCTTTAGTAGATTTAATAATCTAATTTGACTTTTGAAGAAAGTGATTAATAGTGACAATGTGTTTAAGGATTTAATGGTTGTATTCTCATCCTTTGTGTTTGCCTAGAGATGGCATTGATGCTAATCGAAAACATATACATATAACGATTCTGGGGCCCGACCTAAATGATCGATTTGATCTAAAAAGATCTGATTTCTTAGATTTGTAATAAAATATTCTACTAACTAATACTATTATATGATGTTAGTTTTTTTCATTTTTGTAAATGTTTATTAATCTTATCTTGTTTTTCAGTTTGTGTGTCTTTTTAAAGTTACGGTGTTTTTCTAACTTTTTTTTTTTTTTTTGGACTTTATGTGTATCTTTTTAAAGTTACGGTTTTTTTTTTTTTTTTTTGCAAGAGTAAATCAATACTTTTATTCAAAAGCAAGACGTAATAAGTAAATGTTTATTAATTTTATCTTGTTTTTGAATTTGTGTGTGTGTCTTTAAAGTTATGGGGCTTTTTCTAATATTTTTTGGGGGACTTTATGTGTGTCTTTTTAAAGTTACGGTACTTTTTTTTTTTGCAAGAGTAAATCAATCATTTGATTCAAAAGCAAGACGTAATAAGTCAATGTTTATTAATCTTAGATTGTTTTTGAGTTTGCGTGTGTGTCTTTAAAGTTACGGGGCTTTTTCTCATTTTTTTTTTGGACTTTACGTGTATCTTTTTTTAGAGTTATGGTATTTTTTGGTCAAGAGTAAGAATCAATTATTTTTATTAAAAAAGTAAGACGTAATTCTAAATCTATCAAAAGTAACATCATTTATATACTATAATTTAGAATTGATACCCGACTACTATTAGTAAAGACCGTCATTGAAAGATTCAATTGAAAAATGATATCCGACTAATTTCCGTTTTCTTTTTTTTTTTGGGGGGGGGGGGGGCAGTAATGAATCAGAAAGTGGGTTGTTTTTGTTAACTCTGTCTATATAAAAAGGGTACCGTTATTGAAAAACTAAATTTAAAAATGATAGCCAACTAATTTGCGTTTCTTTTGACAGTAATTAATCAGAAAGTGGGTTTCTTTTCTTTTTTTTGTTTTGATAAATCTTGTGTATATATATATATAAATATCGTAATTCAAATACTCCATTGAAAAAAACCAAACCGCATTGAATTTACTTTCTTTTCTTTTTTTTTTTTAAGACAGTAATTAAGCAGAAACTGGGTTGTTTTTGTTAGTGTGTAAATATAAAAACTAAACTTATTTTGAAATAATAAATGTAACAAAAAAAATAATAATAATACCCGACTAATTTTCTTTTTTTGGACAAGTAATTCCTAATATTTAGACACTGAGTTGTTTTTGTTTGTGCGTGTATATATATATATATATATAGCAAAAGTAACTTGTGACGGACGAATTCTCGCAAAAACGGTACTTTCACGTGATCCTTAAATTTTTTTTCCGTTCCGCACCCTTAGAAGCAATTTTTGAGGGTTACCCATTCATAATGGAATCTTCAGGACATTATTACTAAACTTACAACAGTAAAGTAAGTTACAACACATTAAAAAAAAAAGATGTCTTATCAAATTTTAAAAAACTACGACTGCTTCAAATACACATACTCTCACACAAAACTACAGAGAAAATAGATATTCTACTATTACGAGAAAATGATGAACAAAATCAACTACTATGGCAGCCAATCAAGGCATTTCTTTTTCTTTGCTTTTTAGCATAGAAAAAAAGCCATAACCGTCAGCCATCGGGAACTCTTTCTGTGTTTTATCATAGAAAGAAGTCTCATTTGTGTTGGCTTCTGTCACCGTCACCTCCTCCGTCCAACATAACGTGAGGACTTTTCTGCGTTTATAACGTAGAAAAGTTCCTCTTTTGTTGGATGAAGGCTGGTGAAATGGTATATTTCTAGGAATTTACCTAGAAATAGTGACATCTTGAGGTGAACACCAAGAATGAGAAAACAACCGATTTAATTAATATGTATTTTGAAGTTTTTCTTTTTTGCAAACAGCATTTATATTAATATACATAATTATTACAGTATAACTGCAGAATCTAATTTATACTATACTTATTAAACATATAATAACAAGTATTGTGATATTCAAATTATATATATATTGTACCCTTTTGTTAAGACTAGATATGCTGAAGAAAGTCAATTTCTTAAAAAAAAAAATTAAGGTAGCAGTAAGAGTTATAATTGTGATTATCATGATTTAAAGAGACTTAAATTTGTTAAAATAAATCTATAAGTAGTCAGAGAATATTTTAAAACCATTTTAACTATCAAAATTATAAAATAAAAGTAGAATAATTTAATATTTAGTAAGCAAAATAGGTTAATATTAGCTATGCTTGAAAATATGTTTAATATTCTATTAAATATTTTAAAATCAGTAGTTTACAATGTAGTTATAAATATAATTGAATAAATTAATAAATCTATTCTTAAAATAAGTTAAAACTAGTTAATAATTATTTATTAAAGTTCTTAATATTTTATGGTGTAACAAATGTTTCAATTTTATTTATTGTTACATAAAATATTAAAATTTAATATTCTAAATTTTATTATTATATTTAATATTTCATATTATGTATTATTTTTTAGATTAAATATTCATTTAATTTTATTTCAGACAGTAAGTTTCAAAAATTGCAACATTTTAGTCTGGAAAAGCTTATCACATGACTGGCAGCATGTATGTAATGCTTGCATGAATTCAAAGAAAGTTTTAGTTACTTTCTAAAATTATTGATAAAGTGGGAACATTTGAACACAATAAAATAAGTTTGGAAAAATATTTTAGTTGGTTTTTAAAGATATTTTAAACTAATAAATGTAGACTAAAATTGATACATTAAATTAAATATTTGTTCATAATTTAATAAATTGGTAAAAATTAATAAATTGTTTTATTTTAAAATATTTTTGTTTAGTTAAATAAAATTATAAAATAAATTAAGTATTAAATTTTTTTTTAATATTTATTATTTAAAAGATGAATCATTTTTTCAATTTTAAAACTACTTAATTTAGGTAATATATAAATTAGTTTATTTGTCTGACTCTATCCAATTAAATCTCCAGCTACAACACTGGAAAGATCAGGTAAGGCATTCTGAAGTTTTACCCCAGAGACCACATTATCAACTTAAGCAATCTTTACAATTTTTATTGACTTTTTTCTTATAACATACAACAAAGAAATAACAACAATTCCCACCTTTTATGTATAGCAGACAATTGAAGGGAGTTTCAGTTGGTTCTCATAGCAATGTTCTTTTAAAATACACCTGGGTCTCACTTTACACGATAGATAGGTTCCTCAGAAAACACGTGCAAACGAAATTGTGCAAAAATGGACGTAACTTACATTGAAAAAGGGGGGATGTGGTCTGTGATATTTCAAAATTTGTATAAAAGCAAAGCACCAATGTAAAATTGCTTTAAAATTTGCTCAAAAAAATAAAATAAGGAAATAAAATATGACTAATAAAAAATTTCAAATTTGAAAAAAATTGATACAAGACAAACTTTTTTTAACTATAATATTTAATTTTATTCAAAATAATATATTTTTATGCATAATTTACAGTACAGTAATTTACATTTTTTTATACATGTTTTAATTATTATCGCTATTTGCCAAAAAACACATTCGTTTGCAAACTGGTAAAAAATCATATTCTCACAAGAGGAAATACAACTAGCCCCAAGTTCACTCTCATGTTGTGTTAATGGTTTTCTATTGACAATGTAATTAGTAATTAATCTTTGAGACTATGATTTTATTAATTGTTTATGAACTTAGACTTATGATAATAAAAAGACATTTATTCACCACTGCTGGGAAAAATTTAATTAAAACCAACAACTAAAAATTAAATTCTTATTTTTGTCTTTTTTTTTTTTAATTTTCAATTCCGTTTAAAAATCAAATTTTGTTTTACATCACATTAATTTCAAGTCGCATAAATAATTTTTAAATTGTTAATTACAATTAAAAATCAGTTTTTAATTTTTAATTGTCAAATTTAATTGTGCCCACTGCTATTACTCACTTTTTAAAAATAAACTTGCAGACACTAAATGATTAATAATTGATTACGTTCTTTTTTAAAAAGCAAAAAGAAAATGTGATTTAAAATGCAAAATTAACACGCACAATGTTTGAACAAATTTACATTATAATCTTGTAAAATTTAATATGTGTATACATAAAATGTGGAAATCATGATTTTAATTTCAGTATTGCATAAAATCTTACTATTATAAAGCACTGAAAATATTGAAATTACTAAGATGAAAGTTGAATTCCAATAATGTGATATTACTTTCAATATAACGTAAGTGTGCGAAATTTATTATTTAAAGTAATAGCGCATTATCGAAGTTCAACTTCCGGTGAAACATAAATCATGTAACTTCAAAATCGTGTTAAATAAGTCCTCGTAAAAAGAGACCCAGGTGTAATTATTTTTTATTTCAAAATACAGAATCATAATAAAATTTTGATTTTTACAATTATTATTAAATACTTTATTTTATAATTTATTTATACATGTGACTTTCATGCATTTTTAAAATACATAAATAAAAAAGTGATGCACCTAAAAGTCATGGAAAATATATTATAACACATAAGAACAATGCTAATGAAGCAACATTGACTCATAAATAGCAATATTCCCTCAGCAGACAAACCAAAAATGTAATAGACAATAAATAAAATAATGGATGAAAACTTGACTTATGAATATTCACATATCTAAGCAAGCTAGAAAATATAATGGATAAATGTTATACTTAGGCAACTAAAATATAACTAATAAATAAACAAATAGATGAATTAATTCATAAATTGGCTTTATGATAGTTTGGGCTTTACATCTATAATGGACTCATGAAATTATAAGGTGCCAAGGGTTCACCACAAACTCAGTAAAGAAGGTAAACTTCAAATAAATAATATTTTACTTACTAATGAGATATAGTATGTGATATACACTTAAATATTTTAATTGTAAATAAATTGTGTAATAAAGTAGTTTTATAATGATTATGCAATATTAAAATGAAAGTACTTAAGTTAATAATATAAATTTATTGAAATAAACATTAACTTATTAAGGTGTCTAAGACAAAGAACATAGTTCTAATTTTACCAACTGCAATCTAATATCATATATCTTTATAATTTACCCATGGTAGATTGCAATTGGTAGAAGTGATCTCTGATTAAAATTATTAATGCATACAATCATAAAGGGTTAATTACAAGTTCTTTCTCACAAAAAAAAATAATATTAACAATTGATTTAATTTTTAATTATGTAAGTCTATTATTTGAGCCTATATCAAATGATACAATAAAACTGTCTTATAATAAAAATTATTAATAAAAAAAAACATTGATAAATATTTTATCATTAAGCTACTCTTATTCTATTAACCACTATTAATAAATGAAATTTATTTCATTTCATTTTTAAAAAAATTTTTCTTAGCATCTGTTATCAAGTTTAGCTTATATATATAATTTCAGCTTAGATTTCATTATCCCACGATATTTTCCTTGGCACATTGATGATAAAATACAAATTTAGATTTCCATAAATGTTTTTTATTTTTAAATAATATTCAATTATTCCTTAGTTGATATTCCAATTCATGATAAATTTTGATAGTTTCATAGCTTCATAGCAGCTAAGTATAGTGTTTGTTATTAATCATTCTATTTGAATCATAAAGATATCAAATGATGGGAAATCTGTATTCCTTCTCCCTTAAATAAATTTTCTACTCACAGTCCTTTTTTTATTATTATAAGTCAAGATAAAACACAAAATTTTAAGCAAAAGTAGTATGTATGTTCTCCTTGCTGAATTTGTTTCTGTAGTTATAATAACATAAAAATAATGTTAGTCTTTTTATTTTTAAACACTGGCTTTCAAATATGTGATTCTCTTTCATCTAATCCTAATAAGGTATTTTTATCATTTGATAATAATAAATAAAATATTTCATTTTTAAATTTAATAAATAAATGGTTCATTTATTCCAGATTTATGCAAAACAATAAACATATGACTTTTAATTCTTTTCATTATTTAGTTATTTATACACTACAGAAGGAAACTATAGATGACAACATGTGTACATCACAATATATATAAAGAGAAATAAAGAGTTAATATCCATGGCTATAATCTCTTTATTTGTGTTCTTTATTAAATTAAAAATCCATGAAATTACTTAATTCAACATATCCAATTCTCTTGAGAAAATTGATTATTTGTAGAATGTCAAAGATGTTATTCTGCATTTTCACATCTATAAAAAATAGCTTCCTG
The DNA here is from genome assembly GCA_028023455.1 of Epiperipatus broadwayi. NCBI lineage: Eukaryota > Metazoa > Onychophora > Udeonychophora > Euonychophora > Peripatidae > Epiperipatus > Epiperipatus broadwayi. The sequence continues at coordinate 9,877,089 of JAQFVV010000008.1, read as the reverse complement.
GGTTTAAATTCTTAAAATAACTTGGATTTGAAATAAAATATATTTCTTTATACAGCATTAAAACCCAAAACAAAAAAGCTATTGTATAGGTTAATAGAGAAATTTGTTTAGTCTCAGGATTATCAACTAGTAATTGATGGTTTCTTGGCAACATCAAAAGGTAAAATTATCTGTTTACTTATATATAATATCTTATATGTAATCTTTATTAGATGAAAAATCTGTGAAAATACTTAATTTAATGAATATACACAGACATACAAAAAACATTATTTACAAATAATCGAAGTGAAATGTTTTGAATAAAAAATTTGAGTTATATTTTATATGAAATTTAGTGAATAAATCTTAAGTTGATCTTATTTATGATTTTCATATAGGGGTTGATCCCATTGTCTTTCCATATTTACTATTTATTTTTTTCTGATTCTTTGAGAAATAATGAATTAAGAATTTACTGTACCATTATGCCATTCATATTTGTAATTACAAGTAATGTTGAATATTATACATTTTATCCAATTATAACAAACCCTTTTAAATGTATATTCTTAAATACTTATTTATTTTATCTAAATTTAATGTTGCACACATCTTATACTTATAATTCACTTTACAACATTATGGGCCAAAGCCAATTATGTGAGTAAACAATGAATATTGAATGCTAATACTGTCAGATTATTGATGTCAACTCAGACTTAAGTTTCAGATAAATTTTTAATAAATTATGAAATATACTTTTTCACTTGTTTGAAGTTCATTGGATTGTTTTTATAGCAATTACACATATACCATGACATATAGATTTTCAACAATCAGTTTATATCTAAAAGAAACCAACAATTCATGATATGCTTGTAGACATTGTCATAAAAGATTATACAGATTCTCAAAAGATTAAAAATCTGGAAATTAAATAATCTAAGATAATACTCACTCATTATAAAAACATTGGAAAATTCTATCTTTATCAAGCACCAAACGAAGAAACAGAAAACTTGACTAATGATATAAAAATTCAAGCTGGAAAGAAAAAGAAAAAACTGGCCAAATCTGTTGGTATAATAAATGTGGAGAGAAAATTCACTGATATATGAGATTTGTTTTATAAAATGACAAATAGTTAATGAAAGAAAATAGTTTAAAAGACAGCATATGTCAATAAAAAGTCATTTTAAAAAAGGAAGCTGTAATTATCCTAATGAGTCTTCAATACAAAGAAATATTAGAATGGGTATATCTTTCATGAAATTCAATTAGTTAAATTTGGAATCTTTAGTTTACATATTAGTTTTGTTTATACAAGTTATATTTCAGAATTTTAGTCAAAATAACGCACTTCCATAATTTCTTATTGTTTATAAAGTTTATAAAGAGAAATTACAAAAGTCATAAAATTTTAGAATCTTATATTATATAAAATTGGCAATAATGGATTCAACAAGATATATAGAAATGATGGAAAGCAATTTGAGTGAATCTTTATGAAAGGGTGTAACATAAGGATTGGAATCATAGTATTAAAAATTCAAAATAATTTATTCAAATCAAAATTTGGCAGGATTGTATCAAAATGGATTATTAACTATAGAACAATAAAAATAGAACATCGTGCCAAGCATTGGTGGTCGAGAGGTCAGTGAGAGCTGCTTTACAAGCAGGTGTCCCAGGTTAGCGGGTTCACTTCCCGGCTGATGCTATGACACATGAGAAAAAAAGTAGAACACTATGACTTGTCTTCTCTGAGCATTGAAGTAGGTTCTATAAACATTACTTATAGAGTTAAAATTTGGAGAGTTAATTATGATTTTAAAACTTCATTTCTAGTAAATTTGTAATGTTATGCTGACATAAATGTTAGAATGATTGCTTTGTGTATGTGTGTTGCTAAGAATTAAAGATGTTTAACAGTAAGTGAATGCTATACATCTGTAATTTTCATTATAGGATCTTCAATGATTGAAAACCGTTCAAAAGTCATATTTGCAAATGGGTGGAAAATATATTAGACAATGAACACTCTCTTGAGTGAGGATCAATAGTGAATTGTAATTGTATGCCCATGATACCAGCTAATGTGTTTTTATGATGAAATGCTAAATTATGTGAATTGCGAATGTATTTATTAGTTAAATGTATAATAAAGACTTTTCTTTCAAAATGATTGTTTTTGATGATTTATATCTTTCAAATCCTTTAAATTTTTTTACATCAAAATAAAATATTTATGACTTAAGGTGTTCTATAATAAAAAATGTAATTCGAAAAAGTGAAAGATTATTTAGGAAAATGGAATAAATAAGTCGCACACAAAAAATTAATTAATATTAATTATAATTGAAATATGATTTGAAATACGAGAAACATTTTATAAGAAGACAATAGTCAAAATACAAAAAAAAAAAAAAAATGATTCGGATAAATAAATTTTTCAAAATAAAAGCCGGAACAAATAAAGGAACTTGTGAATATTTAGATTACACTAGTAAGCCAAAAAATGCTTTCTTAAAAGTCACAAAGAATAGTATATGTAAATACTCCCCTCCAAATTATTATCTCTTATGCTATACAGAAGTTGACTTTTTTAAATATGTATATATTTTTAAATTTACCTAACAATAATTGTTTTATAACTAACATATACAATATTCAAGAGTCAAAAAGAAAAAATGGAAAGGTATTTTTTGAAATTATAAAATAAAAGAGAAATTGGTTTGCGGATATACATTTTTTTTAAAAGTGTCATAGCATCGGTCGGGACGCGAACCCGCAACTGCCTGCAAGTGCAAGGCAGTCGCGCTGATCTCTCGACCACCAATGCAAGGCCGAATAGTTATAAAGATTATAGTTGAAATATCTTTGGAGAGTAATAGAGATATATAAAGAAAAAAATTGATTGATAATGCAGAGGCAAAAATAGTAAATGACAGAAAGGTTTAAAAAGATTATTGATTTATGTACAGCATGAATGGCTGCAATTTAATGCCACTGAAAGTAGTTTTATAATTAAATATAATCTTTTGATTAGAAATATAAGTGTTTAAATCAAAAACTATTAATACGTATGATGTGAAATTAAAGCAAAGACCATAAGTATGTCATTAACTAAAAAAAGAGAGAACCAATAGGATATAGGAAAGCCAATTGAATTTTAGATTAGAATATATTTAAAATCAGAAGGGAATGCAAATAATTGCTTTAAAACTGATTTTCTTTTATTTTATAAAATAAATAATTATGTAGTTAATTGTTCAGAAGATTCAATAATATTTGAGTTCCCAAATGGCAGATTGGCCCCACCATACTTACATTCAATTGACCAAACTGAGAATTTTTTAATACTTCACTCAACTAATTGTAGTCTTTCATGCATAAAATTTTATACTGATGATTTGTGTATTATGTGCTTAATATCTTTTCTATAAAAGTTTATTAATTCATCATCACTTTTAATACTTATTCCACTCAAATATCACATGATAAACATTTCCTATATTTTCACAAGCTGTTAAAACAATAGCAAACTTTCCACACAGTGATGCCATCCAGTACAAGCCTTAGTAATCAGTGGCTGCAAAAAGGTTTATGCATAAAATTCCTATTAGTGCCCATTCACCCAATATCTCCAGATTAGTTTTTAGCCTATGCCCTTCATCAGCAAGGAGCTCCAAGGCTCCTCATTGATGAAGGACACAAGCTAGAAACTAGTCTGGGGATATTGCATGAATAGGCACTAGATAGAGATTTATACACAAACCTTCTTAATCCATAATCCACTGAGTAATAAGCTTTTCACTGGGTGACATTATTGTAGGGAGAGTTTGTTACTGTTTCAATAGTTATATTATGGGGGAAAAAATAATGTTTTTAAATTCTCAACATTGCAATACTCTGCGATTATTAAATATTCTTTATTTTTTTTAATACATAAATTATTATTTTTTTTAATGACCACACTGACTTCAGTTCTAATCACATTGCATATCACTTATCAAAAATTATTAGCCTACTGTCTATATAACATTTTCTCTTTATACTATCTTTATTATTTGTATAGTTTTTTCCTTAAGAATAAATTGCTCATATTCCTATATCTAAACCACTTCAAACATTTTATATTACACCTCTTATCCCAACAATATTAATATTTTTATTTGCAATTTTAGCAATAAAGTAAGTATCTTAACTTTTTTGCCTTATTCATAGTTCTTATATTCTATAATCTACTCTAAAAGTAATATTCAATTTTATGTTATAAAGTGAATAACTTTTTCATTACTATTAACACATGTTGTCAACTCTATGTGCATATGTTTATTTGTATGACAGATAGTTTACCTTTGGATGAATTTTATTGTATGTTGAATATATATATATATATGTAACTTTATAAATAAATATTTGAAAATACAATAATTAAAAGTCTATAAAAATTATATGTATAACTATAACTTAGAAGCGCTTTCACTACCTTGTAGCTTTGTCAACTATCACATTTAAAATGTAGTGAAAGCGCTTCTAAGTTATAGTTATACATATAATTTTTATAGACTTTTAATTACTGTATTTTTAAATATTTATTTATAAAGTTACATATATTATTTTGAAGAAATACAGACATCGATTTGAAATATATATATATATATATATATATATTGTAATGTAATCAAAGAGGATTGAAGCCAGACATTCAAGCTCCCTATAGTCATCCATTCTATCCAATATAACCAATACATATGACTACATACATGTGAAAAAGATAAATGATCTCCAATATACATCTAGGGAGCTTGAAAGTCTGGGTTCAAATCCCTTTTAATTTTATCTAGGTTAAGTGTATACATTATACTTGTATATCAATATTATATACTGTAATAGTAAATTCAATAGCTGCATTTATATAATGGTATCTACGATCATATGCTTTTATAAATACTGACATCAATTAAATGGATTATGTAATAGAGAGTTCCTTCTGTATATTTGCATATAATTATTTATATAATCATTAATATCTAACTGTGGCATTATTATGTCTTAGAATATCAACAAACATAGTCTAGCATAAGAATAAATATTTGATAAAGAGTAAATAGGCTTATAAACACTATTTGACTTAACCAACATTAATTTGTTCGACCTTAAGAATGATGATGATGGGTTTTATTATCATCTTCACCCTAAAATATTTTATTTATTTTAATAGCACCAAACTTTTTCAAAAGAGAATGATTATTTGGAGTTGAATCAGATAATAACCCTTATCGATAGTAATTTTCTTTTATACCATTCAGTGTTTTGCATGTTTTCAGAGCTGTGAATATTTTTCTTAACTAGCATATATGTGTTAAAGTTATAACTTTAACATATATATATAAACAAAATAAATAACTAAATTAATCAATAACAAAAATAATTTATTATTATTATTATTATTTTATATGTCAAAGCGTTGACCGGGAAGCGAACCCGGGCTAGTTGCTTGGAAGGCAGCTATGCTAACCGCTAGGCCACCAACGCTTATTAATTTATTAATTTAACAAAGTGTAAATAGAGAGATTTATTATTATATTATGTAAATTTCAACGCAAATTTACTTCTTGCATAAAATTATTAAAGTGATGAATGGGAGTAAAGAGTTTATATATATTATTTTCTCTCCATTTCTTTATCTCACATATAAAAAAAATCAATTACTGTATATATTTTTTCTTCTTCCAAAACAGTTCAACTTTCTGGCTTTCCTTTTTAATAACTTGACAGGTATAGATAAATATAAAATGAAACATGATACATTCTTTAGAATTATTTTCATTCAAGTTTATAAGTTCAATTATAAGCAAAAATAAAATACAGTATACTTTATAAAATATTTAATTATAATTATTTCTGTCTTTAGAAATTTAAAGTTATTTTCTATTTCTGAGAAGAAATAGATTATTCTTCTAATATCTTATGTCTTAGCAGAATTTCATAAATTGCAAACAAATCTTATCCAAATATATTTTTTGTATTAGTATATTTACACTTCTGATAAATATAGTTATGACAATTTAACAGTTTTTCCTTTTTCTTTGCAGATTATAACAGTTAGAATTATAACTGTTTATGGAATATCTATTAAGTACAGGTTATAAACTTTATTTACGAGACCGGGTACATGACATTAGTTTTTACTTAGCCTTGTATAGTAAAAGGTTTCCCAATATAATAAGACGTATGTATAATTTATTTTATAAATGTGTAATTATAAATTGCAAAAAGACAAATTATTTTTTAGATTGCAAACTTGAGTTTCTTTATCCTATATTCTTCAATATAGAAAATAGTTGATCTCTTTGGATTTACAGTTAACTGTGGACTGGTTTAATTATGTGCGTTGCCATTATGCAAATTATCTTCATTTTGTTCATCAGATTTCTTAATTTTTACTTTTTTAACGTCCAAATAACATTTTCCAAATATCGTTTTTATTATTGACTACGCATTTTATTAATGTTTCTCGTATATACGTGTGCACATGTGCGTACACACACGATCTTCTTTAAATCTTGTTATGTCGCCTTTAAATTGCTGGCTATTATAATTACAGTACTGTATATTGTAACCAACCGCTCGCCCTCTCAACTACCTATCGTGTATGAACACGTTGCGGCACTCAAAATTGTAACCATTTGATTGTGCGGTCCCAATTACGTAATATAAGTGCACTAGGAATTGTAACTTCGATCACTAATCAATTCCTGCTGTACATTGAAAGCTATTAAGAGCTGTATCCAAAAGCATATCATGCTATCTATTTTATGCACCAAAGACCACAACTACAGACCAAACTAATGATCTAACATAAACTTTTTACAATTTAATTTAATCGCAGCCAGGGTGTACCGCGAAGACCTATCATAGTATTATTATAAAACACATTAAACAAATTATAAGTGCAATGTTATTACTTTTAAACCTTAATTTGCGATTTTTATGGTATGCGACCCTATGGCCGACCATGTACAAGATGGCGTAATTTGTGGAACTACATAAGATTATGAAATTTTAAACCATCTATATGATTTTTAATACGAATGCTAGTCCAGGTAAAGCTTTGCAATAAATAAATATAAATACTTGGGTTCTTTTTTTTATAGTTTACTATATTATTGAGACTCTTATTACACTGACAAATGACAATTTAAAAACGTTAAGTAAATATATTTAATCATATCATTATTTGGTAAATCTGTTCACAAGTTTAATAATTAATTTGTATTTTATACTAGAATCAACTACGCAAAGCCACAATGATGGAAAAGGTAAATGGGATTTTATTGTACCTTACTCATCATAAACTACCAAAGACGAAAAGCATCTAAATGTTTTCTCAAAAAATATTTATAAACTCTTATATCATGTTGACGATAATATGTAATTCAATGTATGCTCTTCAATGTATGCTCTATCCAAAGTTTATGATTTCTGATGTTATGAATGACACATAGCAACGGCACAGTAAGTTTAATTATAAACCAACGTTTATTTACAAATTTATGAACAATAAGTGATTAATTTCAATATTCTAAATAAAACATAAATAAACAAATCAAATAAATAAATTATAACTCAATCGACTTTCTTCAATACATCTCATAGGTACAGTATTTAAAAACCTAATCATACCTTATTTCAATCTAATATAATGAATATTGAGGAATTTATAATAAATTCAGCATCAATTCATGAAATATTGAACGTCATTTCCAGATTCAATAAATCCCTACTGTACACCTATAATAATATAATAAATAATATGATGTCTGTATGATTTAGCTATAATGTAATCATTAATTAAAGTGACAATTTAAACTTACGTTCCGGTTAATAATAATCAACCAACAGTTAATTATTATGAAGTACTTGAATAGAATGTCCTGCTACCATTTAATAATCTAACCGATAAATTATGCTTACAAATGAAGAAGATGATTTAGCAGATTAACTAAAATACTTTGCCCAACTTATATCTGTGAAGCAAAACATATTCCTGTGGATGCATTCATCTACACGTAGGAATTAAATAATACTAAACGTTTTGTATATTTAAACACCATCATAAAGTAATACGTATAATCACACAATTCCGCGGATTAACCACCAGCGCAGGAATGTGTGTAAAATACAAAAATGGCAATTAAAATAATCTGTGGATTAACCACCAGCACAGATTAAAGCCCTTTAACATTCTAAAACAACATTATTATTTACTTCACATTAAAGTGCAAAATCATCCTCCTCAGTTCTTCTGACTATTCAGAATACACTAACACTTTAGCAAATGTGGGTTCTTGCATAATAAAATGTTACGCTAATCAGGACAACTAATGTACTACTTATCTTGCTTAAAATAAACATGTGTAATATAATATAAGTAATATTGGCATAGGAATATAAATCTGGAAAGACTCACAAAATATCTCACAAAGATTGATATATCTCATGAATTCATTAAGTACTGTTTAAGCTTTTTCGCGAGCGCTATTCTCTTGAATAAATATTTTATTCAACCCCTATTAATTTAAATTTAATAAATATAACTTTTGAACTTCATATGCAAGTTCATATAACGATAAAATTAAATTAATGTATTATTCATCAAATTATATAAAATTTAACGGTGTGTGTGTGATAAAACTAAATGTAAAGCATTTTATAGTTCAATACATGAATTTTAGCAGATGTGTGTATCACAAATTGGATTGTATAGCATTTTATAACTCCTAATGTGATCCGTGGAATCCATGTACGATGTGTAGAACAGTAAGTATACGAAGTAATAACTATAATTATAGTCAAATTCCATACATGCAATTTTATCCATTCGTATTAGTTATTATAATCACTATTAGATTAACGATTTTACGTGGCTACATAAACACGAAACAATTTCATGACATGATACGCAGAATTTAAATGAAAATGTTTTTCATAAAGTTATTAATCTCTACATTTCTCTATTAAAAGTGTTCCAAGTTTATCACATCCATGCAAGTATTTATTTATCCACACGTTAATCCAGGAATACTAATTACAGCAATTAATTTATTCATTTTAAACCGATGATAAAATTATAAAATAGCTTTGATTAATTATTTGAAGAATGTTTATTATCCAAATGTTAAACAAATTAACTAGCAAATATTACTGGCATTGTAAAGTTAAATATCAATCAATATTATATTTTATTAGAATTAAAAAACGGAAATATTAAAATATGTTGATAACTTTAACGTTTTACTTTAATTTAAAATTCTTCTTTTTTAAAAAACAAATTTTTCATATTCATAAAACTTCTGTAATTAAAATACTTATTTAATTTTTCCAAATTGTAGAATAATAAATATTTCAAAACATACCAAAATCCTGTATTTAATTCTTTCAAACTTAAACTGGGAAGCTCCGACATTTTAAAAATGTAATATTGGGAAATTATTACCGGTGATTCGATCCACTTGGCCAGCCGACTTGAACAGACTTTTAAATTTAGCAATTCATCTTATAATTGATCACCACTATGTTATATTTATGTTTATAGCAAATTTTGTGGTAATCAGTTTACTTATTAACTATTTTAAATAAGCTTATCAAATTTACACCATTTGCCTTCTTACCATTTCTTTTCTTTTTTTTTTCCTCCAAAAGCAAACTAACAGATGATCTGCTCCTAAATTCGCGCTCTTTTTTTTTATTACATTGAGACGCATACGTAATTACTGTATTTATTTTTAATAATTTATTTTAATTGAACAAATGGTTTTTTGTTAATTCAATAAAAATAATAATTTAAGATCATTTTAAACAAATAAAAATAAATATTATTATTTATAATATTTTACCAAATTTTAATGTGTTGTAAAATTTTAAAAAGTTAAACATTCTGATATGAATTAGTATATGGAACGAAGCAAATTTAAATTTATTAAAATAATATAAGAAAGTAATCTGTTCAAAGTGCAATCAAGCCAATCAAATCACCAAAAGAAGAAAGAGAAATTTTTATACTAGTTACATCAATTAATATATTTTATACTAAAATATATGGTTACAATATATATATATGTAAATTTAGATTGCACCGGTAATATTACTTTATTAAGAATTATATATCACAATTACTTATATTCATTAAAAGATAGTATAATTATAATTATTTGATTGTGCTGTTTTTAATGAATTAAGTAAATAAAAAAATAAAATCTGGGATTGATGTAGATCGCTCCCAAAATTATTTATAAGTTCCAGAATTAAAGAGTAATATTTTATAGTGATCTAAAATAACAAATTATTATTATTAATTTTAAATTTTATATTAGAGATGGCCAACCTAGGGTGCATGTGCCAAACTCAAAGCATTGATGAATTAATTTTGGCAAATTGAGATTTTTACTGTAAAAATAAAGTGTTTACATTTTGTATATTAAAAAGCAATTTCTATTAGTAATCAGAAAAAAATTATAACAAAAATGTAACTTCAGTGAGCCAAACTTTAAAAAAAAATTTTTTTTCACTTTTAATCTGTGAGGAGATATCGCACATTTGTCAAATGGTGAGAACTAATTTGTAGCAAATTCATAATTGTTTTTAACTTCTATTTTGTAATTGTTTACTCTTTGTAAGCCTTGTAGTTTTTGTTCTTCATGAAAATTATTTTTATCAATGAAATTGATAAAAACAAAATGAGATCAGACCTGGATCATTCAAATTTGAAAAATATTTTGTTAAATTCTGTTAAAGCAAAGCAAATTCAAGTCTCATTAAAATAAGTAATATTTAAACCAGTTTTAACAATTTTTTTGGTATAATAATATATTACAGAATTTTTTTTTATATGGTATATCATTATTGAATAGTAACGCAAAAGTTATATGATGTTTTCATGAAGGTTTGTGATGATGGTATTTTAGTTGTATTTATATATTGGACTATTTCAATATTAAGTATTGAATGTCTTTAAAAAAAATTAACTTTATTTAAATATTCCAATTATATTCAACTGATAGCAGTTATGACTCAGTTGGTTAGAGCATTACCTTAAAATTCAATATTCAAGAATCTAAGGGTCCAGGTTATTCTGATGCTAGTACTGTCATTGGACAGTCCAGAAATACCTGAAGGAGAGAGGAGAATAATAACTCTCAAAACACTGTACCTATAATAACCTGTGTGTTATTACTAACAGTTTAATGCAATTTGAATATTTAAATAAAATAAAAATTTTCCAAAGACTTGAATACTTAATATTAGATGATGAAAATAGTCCAATATATAAATACAACAAAAGTTATATGATGTTTGTGAGTTCATAAGTAAAAAATTGGGTACCTCGACTGTAAAACATTGGTCACTCCTATTATGTATGCATTATATAATTGATTATCTGCATGATTTAAGTAAAAAAAATTGGAACAATTTCCAATTAAGAAAAACAATGGGATAGTAATCCATTGAACTACTTACTTGATGCTCAAATATTACTTGACACCAAATACAACTGATTATGCAATAAATAAATAAAACACACAAGTTTATAAACTGTGAACCAAAAACATTTCAAAAACACTTTCAGTTTTAAAACCTGAAGTAGACAAGAAAAATATGCTGTTTAATCAAAAATAATGTATTTTAAAGTTACTAAAGCATTTAATTTTTGTTGAATATATATAAAAACCAAACGAAAAAAAAAAAAATGAAAAAAATTCTTTTACAAATAAAATTAAGATAATCAATATTTTAAAATTAAGTAGAATTTGGGGGAAAAAATTTAAAAAATAAAAACTTTTAACTCCCCCCCCCCTTTAATTTTTAAAATACTATTAATTAAATTCTTAATTCATAACATAATTAATCAATTTTTATTTATATATGCATAAGAAAATTCAAAAATAAAAAAAAACAAAAACAATAAAATTAATTAAATAAAATATTAAAAATATAACAAAAAACAAAATATATTTAAAAAAAGAGGTTATAACTATGATTTAAATGCAACACTAAAAGAGAATTATGGTTATTATAAAAAGCTAATATCAGAGTATAGATACAATATGGTTAATCCAGTATTTTTACTTTTGTAGTCTTAATCTAAATTAATAATTATTCCATATTAAGACCTGATGTAGTAATAATTAAATAAAAACACTTATTAATCCTGTTTTTATAAAATTTCACAATTTTAAAAACAATTATATACAACTGAAAACTTTAATTTTAAATAACTATTAATGTTATTGTCCATTGGTTATTCATTTACAATATATTCAGTATCATATAATCAAGTATCTACATTCAATTTTATGTTTAGTTGATGCTTTTAAATACTGTGTGGAACTAATGCAACCACATTGGAGTAATTAATTATTTAATTTAAGATTTAACCTACCCTACAGAGGTTGATAGATGTTTTTTTTTTAATAAAATAGAACAAAAAACAAATATGTAAATGAAACATTTTTGCATTTTACATTAAATACCTTTTTTTTTTTTACAAATTAATCTAAAAATAAATTTTCATTTTTCATTTATAGCATTACAATATTTTTTATTTTTTATTGTTTACAAAAAAAATTTAAAATAAACCATGTCAGTACTGATATAATCAGGTTTCTTTATTCAAATATTTCCCCTTCTTTGGTGCACTCATTTAGTTTATTGCTATAATGAAAAAAAAAAAAAAAAACAATTTTCATTTTAACATTTTTAAAAATTTATTTGTTTTATACAGTCAGTTCATTATTTTTAATTTGACTTCTTTATTGTAATTTGTATTGAATAAGAAACCCAGTTTGTTTTATGAAAAATAATAAAAATTTGTAGCTAACAATTTTTATTTTATCTAGTATTCACAACGTTTTCAAAATAAAATTAAAAATTAAAAAATTTAAAGACAAATCATATTAAAAATTCCAAACACATCACTTGCAAATAATAAGAGATTTGAAATTAGACAATTTATAAATTAATTTGTAAGCCAGTACTAGGTACTACTATGAGTAATCATTTTCCCAAATAAAATAAAAAACTTCAATTTATCGAGGAGTTATCCCAATGAGATTTCATTAGCTCCATGCAGTGAATAAAAATGTAAAATCAAATATAGATAACCAACTATATCAGTAATATATTTTGTATATTAAAATTATTTTTATATCAGATTTTACAATATAAATAATAATTAAAAAATAAATATTTATTGTTATTTATTTATTTCTTAAAAGTAAATATTGAATAATAACAATAATTGAACTATTTTTATAAATTTGATATATAGTGAATCTGACATAGACACTGTACCAACACACTTTATTTTATTTATATGCTATGTATATATATGAAATATAAATAAACAAAAAATAAAAACATGAACATTTTTAAATTTAGGAAACTTTATGTCTCATCACAAATGAAATAATTAACATTTTTTTTACATTTATAACCATACTCCCTCAAATCTAATATAATTAAATTCATTAATTATATTTTCTTCATGTTAAATAAGTTGAAAACAGATATTTTTTCTTTATTTTTTTTTCTTCAAAAGTTTGATATAATTCAGTATTTTGTTTAATAAAATATTTGCTAAGCATAATCTAAGAGATTTTGTAAATAACTTGACTTAAATGATTAAACAAAAATTATTGATTTGTAATAAAAGAAAAAAAATGTTCAGAAGTGGATATATTCTAAAGAATGAATTGAAAACTGCCTCAGGATTTACAGTTAATATAGCACAAAAGGAAATTGTTGGATGTGTGAAATATTTAGATTTGCAAGTGGGAATTGAGGAGCAACGCTTTCAGTATAAAATGTTGATTAAACCTATTAATATAAGAGGCCATATTCATCATCAATCAAATATGCCTAATCTGTATAAGCTGGCAGGTTTAAAATTACTTTTGAAGAGAAATGCTAGATTGTGTAGTTTTGAGGCTGACAAGAATAAGAATATTCAAATTTTTAGGGATGATTTGATAAATGCCAAATATATACGAAGAACAATAGACAAGATAATTAGACAATTTAAAGACCCTACTAATCTAGGGGATAGGCTGAACAAAATCAGGATTTTATTACCATATATTAAAAACATATATAAAGATTTACAAACAATTTTTTGCAAAGACTTTAGTGTGTGTTACAGATCCCCTCTTAACTTTAATAGATGCATTAACAATTCTAAAGATAAACTACCTCCAATTAACACCCAGCAGGCCATATATAAAATAATTTGCCCAGAAAATAATTGTCATGCAGCATATTATGGGGAGACCAAGGCTTCTGTTCATACGAGGTTGCTGCAGCATAAATATGCATACAATAAGGCGCTAACGGATCCTTCCCATTTTCTATTTTTGTAAAGAATAAAATCACTATGGGCCACTCGTGTATACCAGATAATCCACAAGTGATGTGCGGTGAGTGACATGAGATAAGAAGGAAAATCAAGGAGGCCTATTTCATTAACTTAGATGAAAACTCGTTAAATAAAAGAGATACATTTTACGCAATCTCAAAGAAATGGCAGACCTAATTTAAATAATTTGCATCTGTTTGGTTTAAATAAATAAATAAATTGAACATCGTTATCTATCTACAGCTTTGAAAATGAAGGCATAGTTCGTTCGAAAAGTGCTTTAAAAATAAATAAATAGAATAATAATATATATTTGAGTTTGTGTGGGATATTACTGTAGAATATCTAATTTTATTACATATATAAACCACACATTTTATTATTCAACAGTTAAAAAGAAAAAAAGCATACTCACATCATGATTTTATAACCCTGTTAAAAGATAATTTTGAGTAAGGCATTGCATTTATGGATAGAAGCTATGATGTGGCAAAATATTTCTATAGTTGTTATTATATTGCATCAAAAAAATTAAAGTCTGAATGAAGAATTTAGTCAAAAATCTGAAATGAATAATGTCAAACTATTTATTATAAGTATTGGGCAATTATATAGATTCTGAAACTGATATGGACTTTAAAACATCAAAATAACCTTAGAGGTCATCTCTGCTGATAATGAGACCGCTTCCTTTCATAAAATTAAAAAGTTATTGAAGAAAAAACATATTGTCTAGTAAGTGTTTAATTACAATGAAACTGAATTGTTTTAAAGCATTGATGATTTGTAAAAGTCAATAATTTGATGTTTTGTTGGCCATTTAAAAAAAAATAAAAATTAAAGAACAGTAAGTGGTTTTTTATCACCATCATTATTTTTACTATTATTATTTTGAAATGAATTTGAATGAGTGGACATACACAGGTAGTAAATATACTATATCTAAATGCACTATCTCAATTTATTATTAATTTATTTTAAATTGTATTTATATAATAATCTTAATTTGCACATATTTGTGGATATGTTGAAAAATACAGTACATTTATAGGATAGTATAGTAGATAAACTTACTGTATTATAAACAAAGCTTATAAACAAAATTGGAATTATTACCTACCATATATAATTAATAATAGAAGAGTTTGGAATAAAATGTAACATATATCATGATTCTCTGTACATTTGTAATATATTTTATATATTGAATTCTTATTTTAATATCAGTAATGAATGTTTATGACAATAAAAATATTTTTCATTTTTTAATATTCCATTTACTAATTGTAAAATACATATCAGATTTAATGACCCTCTTCCCTCCCCACTCAATTTTACTTATTTTCACTGTAAAATTTAGCAAATTTTTCTTTTCTGTATTAAAATCAACTTCAGTAAGTATTTTTTAAAAAAAATTACAGAATAAATTTTTTCAATTGCTATTTTCTAAGAAAAAATTCAAGAAATTAAATAAAGCAGCAGTTAGCAAACAAAATCTATATGTGATACTCATGAATTATATTTATTCTGTAGATATTTATTAAAGGTATTTTTTATATTCAGAAAGTATATGTATATTAATTTATTTACTGTATTATGTTTTTTCATATTTTTAAAAAGTATTTTGAATTGAGCATAATTTAAAAAATGTTACTTAAATAATAAGTAGTTCTAAAATAATAGTCTGGTAGCTGTGAAATTTTGTCAAGATTTAAAAGTGTTGCTAGGATATCAATTGCTGGATTAATGGTATTGCATTTGTATTTTAAAATAGGATATAACACAAAATTTTAAAAAGTATGTATTACAGATCTTGATCTACAGACATTTTTAACAAAATATATATTATTATTACCGAAACTATTTCTGAAGAATTATTTTATTGAATTATATATTATTAAGAACCAAATCTAAACTCTATTCTCATAATAAAAAAAATAAAAAAAAGTTGGTTTAATTTAAATAATTTCACATAAAAATTATCTTATAGAATTAGATTCATTAAATATAACACACATACTTATGACCATAAAGTTATTAATCTCTAACAACAATACTCATATTTACATATATATTATTTAAAAAAACAAACCCAAAAATCTTTTTAGATGCACAGTATTGCATCTGAGTAGCAAGTTACATGATAGGCTATAACTGAAATACTTGATTTTAAAACAAATCAGTACATTATTCTTATAATTTAAAATATGGTTCAGGATTTTTAAAATAATTGTTAAATATAGCAAAATTTATCAATTGCTTCCGAGAGTTTTTTTATAGATGGCTTCAGGATTATCATATCCAGTGCAATACTTTTTATGTCTTTCTCATACTTTTTAAATATATAAATATTACTTCATTGGTAACATTTATTACAAACCTGAATGATAAAGTTCAACCTGATGATTGTAACATTTTTATATTAATGTTAGAAAATATAACTATTGCTTTCTACTGCTTGCAACTTTATTTTATAAATAAATATTTTATTTTCACTTGATTTTTTAATATCTCATTTTTTTAAATAAAATGAAGTTCTATGTAAGTAAATAAATATCATAGTTTGATAATATTAAAAAAAGTAATTCATTCAGCTGGGAATCGATCCAGAACCTGTAGTTTTTTATTTCTTTATTCTTAAACTTTGAATAACAACCAATAAATATAAAGTATCTATTAGAAAATAAGCCATGTCTATTTCAAGAACAAATGTGTGCACAGGAAAGGCTTTTATATTTTTAAAATATATCTTTATTTATATTTTGATGTTTTTCTTATTAAACATGAATTTATCATAAGACAAAGTCTGATTTCCAAATGAAGACATTGGTTTACTATATCTCATGCTGCTTGCAAGACGGTCATAGGAAATCTACTCAGTGAATCTTAGGTAGAATTTTAAAAATTTCTTTATAATACTGTAATAATAATAATAATAATAATAAAAGAACCATGTATTAAGTATTTTTTTGTGTGTGTGTTTACAATTATTCAGATTCGAACACTATTTACTAATCAAGATAATTCAAGTTTAACCACTAATTCATATTATTATTAATTCAACTCCTTTTTTTTTTCTTTTTTTTATTAAAAAAAAACCGTTTTAAAATATAGAATTTTGAAAACTTTTTTCTCTTAAAAAACAACTTTTGGTCAGATTTTAAATATTATTTTATATATTTGCTAAAACCAAGTTTTTAATTTCTATAATTAATGTAATCTGTAAACCATGACTGGACAGTATAATTCGCTAACCAGGAAATACTTCGAAACACCCTTATCAGAAACCAGTCAACCACTCAAGAGAATGATTAAAATAAATTTAAGAGTAAAACTACAAAAAAGAAAAAAACTTCGTCTAGAAAGCCTGCATATATATAATTAAAATGATGCATGAAAACAACAAAAACTTCTCTCCCAAATTTATCCCTTGAGGTCGCCTCAGGTTAAGATATACCGTATTTAAAGCATTCTTTATGAGCAGATGTTAATTTTTTAATCAATAATTTGAATAATTTTTCACATTTTAATAAAATATGAATAATTGATTAATATCCTTAAAAAAGAACTAGTTAAAAATTGTATTCTATACTTTTATTTTAATTGAAATTTTTTTTTTCTCTCAGAAAATGAGTAATAATAAATATTGAATACGCGTTGACTTAATATGATCCTTTAATAACCCTGCGTTGTTGAATTTAGTGATAGAATGGCGAACTCTTTAAGTTCAAGATTCATGGATCGTGGCTCAATTCGGTCACTTTCGATGCTCGAACTTCATGTGAACTCTTGAACGACAAATATTTCGATTATTTATTTATAGATTAATTAACAATATAGAAGAGAGAGTTGCTCTTACGTTGTTTCTGACCCGTAGTAAATATATAGCTGCTTACATTTTTTTTTTTTTGTAAAAGTGGGACGTTAAGGTTAAGACAAATATAATGGACGCATGACATGGTGATAATGCACGTGCGTGCCATGCCCATGTCTTGGAATTTCAAATTCAGCTTTGGGAAAAATTTGAAAATCTTTTCACGTTCCATCCAGGTTAAGAATGCAAATATTTCACCCATTAACAACCCAACTAAACCTTGAATAGCTATGTATATAAATATTCTTAATTAGAGAAAAGAACAAAAATGGTAAAACATTCAATTTCTCACCAGCCAGGAAATGTCACCGCAGTTGTCCATTGAAAAGTTGTCTATTGAAAGATTGCTTTATCTTTACCATGATATGAATAAGAAGAATTTAAGTACTGATATTATTAACTCATTATCCATTAACCATTGTCTATTATTTGAAAATTGTCATGCCCTTGCTATTTTATATTTGTTGATTACTCTGCTCAATTTAGTGATGATAGGGTTGGATTCAAAAATTAAAGATTTCTGGATTTGCAATTAATTTATTTAAAACCTAAATGTAATTTGTATATGAAATGCATTTTCTATTTGTACTGAAGCCTAGTTTTCTTTAGCTAAATTTAGGTCATGTAATTTGTCAGATTTGGAATTCCTATGAAATATATATTCGGGGAAAGGATGTGGAATGTTGTGATTGGTAGAGTGATACATAGAAATTGACAAGATAATGAAATGTTGAAAGATAGATTTTATTAAGTAATCAGATATTTAGATTTTAAAAAATGGCAATCATGAAGAAAGGTGGGCCATTGTGAAATTTGATATTAAACCTGCATTTTTCTACGGTAGTATTTTAAAAGATAAAGTCGATATGAAAATATTACATGTAGGGTAAATTTTGAAAATTGAATAAATCATTATATTGTTTATTAAAATCATACAAAAAAAAACCCCAAAATGTTTTAATCTAATTATTTTAGATACATGTATTTTCATAATAGTTATGAACCTGAATTAACAATTAGAAACAATCTTGCCAAAGCTGAAAACTGTAGTGGTAAAACTTCAATTGAAACGAAAGAAATTATTCAGTTTATCAGAGTGGATGTACATCATGATAGAAGGAAAATAAGACTTACTCAGAAATCATATACTGAATCAACTCTGAAAAATCGGTATTTCAATATGCCTTCATACAGAAAACTTAACATATATGCTCAACGTGAAAGAAATTTTGATCAATTTTTTATAAAGAGTTAATTGACAGATTATTTATCTTTCAAACAGAGCATTATCAGTCATAGTTTATATGAGAAGTTTATAAGGAGATATATTAATAGTTTTTATTAGTCATTCCTTAAACTAAAAATTATCCAATAATGAACAATATTTCTGTAGTGTAATTTTCACTACACCATCTTCACACAAGGTATAAACTGATTTCTATCCATTTTATTATCTTATGGAGGGATGTAGTCATAAACATATGACCAAAGATGTGAATAGATCTATAATTCCCAATATGCACATTTTGTGTTGAAGCTTGAAAAAATTATAAAAGATACTAATGCTTAAGGCAACAGTAGACTGAGGAGTTAAATTTTGACACATTGATTCTAGTAAAAGAATAACTGCATACTCCAATATGGACTGTGCTGAAAGTAGTGAAACAAGAAATAAGAGGTTCAGCATTGTGTTTACTATTAGATATCAACTTGTTATTCTTATCAGGAAAACTAAATGTATAGCTAGAGTTGATATCTGTAAAAAAGGTTAAATTTATAAAGTTTCTGATATGCAAGATTTGGAATGTTAAAGGAACTTTTGAGGATAATGTAATTAATCTGAACTAGAATTGTGAATAAACATAGCAAACATATTGATGTTCAATATTAATAATGAAAGATAACTTTTTCTTTAACATTATTTTTTGTGCTATTTGTCAATGGTTGGCAAATATATTTACAAAACTACTGGATAAAATGAAATTTTGATTTAATTTGAATTGTTAAATTTGTGTTGCTTTTGAACTAAGTATAAACTTAAAAATCTTTATGAAAATCTTATTCTACTGTAACTTTTGAAATTATATTTGATTTATTAATTTATTTAGAGATATTTGAGAATGAGAAAAAACAAATCTTAAAATTAGTAAAAAATGTTTTCCATGAAATATCAAATAAATGAGAAATAAAATATTATTAATAAATTGGGTTGTTAAAACAACAACAACAATATGAAGAGTAGAGTCACAGATTAAAAATAAATAATTTAATATTAATAATTACACTTGTTTGTTAAAATAAAAGTTTGATTCATGCTATAAGATTCTAAGTATTGTGTTAGAACAATTCATCAGCTATATGTTGCTAATTTATGTACCAAGTTGAGCTGCTATATCTAATACTATACACTATTTTGTGTGTGTGTGTATATATATGCAATATCTTTTGGGTGTTATCTTTTTTCCTTGAAAGCATTCCATCCATTTTCAACCAATATCAGAGCAGATATCTGAGTTTCAACCAGAGAGACAAAATAAATAATCTTGAAGTAGAACAGTAAAAACAGCAAACTTGGATTTTAATTTAATAAAATAGTAAATTCAATAAATGAATTAATAACATAAATAGTGAGCTTCTATTTACCCAACAAATACGAATCACATTAAAATTAATTAAATGCTTTTGCATACTTCGATAAACATAGACCTATCTTTACAAATTTATAATCAATAATTCTAAATATCTTCAAAGTTTAATAATTACTTTCAAGTGTCAGAGTAATGTTTAAGACAATAGACCAAAGAAATAAATATGACAAATCAGTATCAATTATAAATGAATAAATTAAAATGATTTGAAATGTATAAATGATTATTTATGACTGCTGTAAATATTTGATAGCTATCTTTAAATAGATTATATTAAAATATAATAATAAAATATACATACTAGCATGATATTAAGTAACATTATAAAGTTACTCTAACCAACAGTATGATATTTATAGTTAATGATAAATTTATGAATTATGAGGTTTATGATTTTTAAATAAATGATTTAATTTTCCTGATTTTAGGACTTTTTTCAACTATCTTACATTTTTTTAGTAATAGGAAGATATTTGTCTCTCTAGACAAATTTGATAGAAAATTTTAACAAAATTATTAAAGATTCTCATATGGTAAATAAAAGGTGTTTCAGGTCATTCCAAGTGAGAGCCTGCAAAATTTAATCCTTCTATGAATAAGGATGGCCATTAAGTTGATGGCCTGCACTTGTTAAAAGGGTATGTTATAAGAAAATGCAAAAACAATTATGTAGTATAGATTATAAAATTATATAAATTGGGATACAGAAAATGACGACTATATAATTTAAACTAGTTTATTGAAGGTTGATCATGTGCTTTCTGCATAGATAATAGATGGAGACTTTTTTGTTTTGAGGTTATGTTTTCAGGATACTACAATCTTTACCTCAGCACTATTCCCAACTATTTTATGCTTAAAATATGTCTCCCAAGTCTCAAAAGTAAGCCAGGCATAATTTTATATTTGTCAGCCTCTAAAAATATCAAACATGAGTCAGTCGTAATTTCTATTAGTCAACCTCTAAGTCTCAAGAATGAGCTATGCATAATTCTTGCATTGTATTGTGCATTAGCTTCTAAATCTTATACTGAAACAAGACTTTGGTTAAATGTACTGGTATTCATTTATATGTGGTTTGATATTATATTTGTGCTTAAGATAGCTCTCTTGGTATTTATGCTACATGGTACACTCATTGCTAATGAATGATTTCTTTGCTCATCTCAGCATTGAGGGTGAATGATCAACTCAAATAAATAATTTTTAATTGAATGTCTAAAAAAGTTACGTATACGAAGTGTAATAGAATTATGAAATATTATCTAGATGAAGGATGACATGTTATTTGTTATATTTGTATCAGCTTATAAGTTCATTTTAAAAGACATTATTTTCAGATTTAAAAAAAAAAATTTTTTTTCAGAGTAGAAGTAAAATCAAGCAATGTTTATGCCAAATTGACTCTAGTTTATTCCTAAATGGAAGAGGGGAAAATATAATCTCCACAATAGTTTACATGCATGGCTTTTTGGTAAATTTATATGCATTTTTTTTTATTATATACAGTATTCAAAGTTGTATAAAAGTCATGTGTGTAATATGAATTATGAAGAAATTAAAAATAATAATTGTAAAATTTAAAATTTTATTACAATTCCTTTCTTTAAAATAAAATTAACTATTAATAATATCAAGTTGCTATGAAAACCAATTGGAAACAAAACAACACCGATTGTCTGCTTTCAAACAAAAGATAGGGAATTACTTTCTTCATTATGCTACTACAAGATAGAAGTCAAGAAAATTTTAATGATTATTTAAGTAGAGATAATGCAGTTTTGGAGTAAAATCTTCCGAGTGTCTTACCTGCTGAACTTTTCATTAATTTGGCTTATTATGGAACTGTAAATTTAAAAAAATGCCTTAGAAATTAACTTCAATTTTACCAGTCTATTAATTGCTTTCAGACATGAAAATATGTGACACTTGATGTAAGGAAACTTGCCCTCTAATTTAATAGTTGTCAAATGGAGATACTTTTCTTTGACTGGATTTAGTAATTTGCATAATTTTGACACCCTCAATCAATAGGAAAAAAACTTCATGGAAATAAACTATAATTGAAACAAATCATGACAAATTAAAATATTAAAAATTGCTTGCAGACATTTAAAATATGAGATTCTTATAGGTATATGTCTATATTCAAAAATTAGAGAAATGTGAGATGATTGAAACATAAATAGATAACAGAATAAACATATTATAAACTTTTTTTTTTTATTGTTATAAATAAACAAAGATTTTTTTGTCATGCATGCTTTTCATACAAATATTTAGATATAAATATGATTTGTTATATTATTCTCATTAAAATTATTAGTAACTTTGTTGCCTATTTATTTCTCATCAAAATTCTAAGTACAGTATATTATTTTTTAATATTATTATTAATGTGGAGAGAATAACGGTCAGGAAAAATGGCTGGATTTGCAAAAGGGCTTATCCTTTATATGTGCCCAAACTGGTTATTATCCATGATTATTATAAATAAGTCAATTAAAAATAAAAATTGTATAATCACTCCAACATGTATGTGGTCGCCAAGATATTTATAATTCCTCTAGACTAGTTTAATCCACAAATATCATACCCTTATTATTATATATTTATTATCAATTAAGTATTTTTTTAATAAAAGGTATTTAGTCATCTTTCTGTTTAAAGATGGTACGTAAATATTATTCCATTGTCAACAATTAATGCAGAGAGAGATTCATGGTGATTGGTACCATTCTAAATGATAGCAAAGTAAAAGAAAATTAAAAAATAATAAAAGTAGCAGCATCCAAAAAAAAAAAAAGAATTTTTGTATCAAAAACAGTATCTAGTCTTTGATAAGCTTGAAACTTGTTCTATAAGGCAATAATATATAGTTATTTGGGCAATGATCAGACCTTTCAACTAAGAATCAAATAAGATTGATAGCTATTAATATCTCCAATAAATTATCTTAAGACCTTTCAACTAAGAATCAGACAAGATTGGATAGCTATCAACATCTCAACTTTGCTTAGAAATCCAGTATTCCTGAAAAAAAAAAGTCATTTAGTTTTGAAATCTATTAAATGATTGGAGAAAGTACTGCATTCCTCAGAGGTATTACTTACAATACCAACTGAGTTGCAACAGTATATTTGAAATAAAAAAACATTAATACAAATAAAACTTAAACAAGAATTTATTCACCCATAACAAAATAATACATATATATAAATTAAATCACTTAATCTTAGAAAATAAGATATCTAATTATAAACTTATTTTCCATCAGTGTATGTATAAATTCTTTGTTTGCACTGTGACTTCTCCTTATACAGAATCAGGAATCTCTCAGCCACTATACCCAGAGAAACCTGTTAACTACTTTATTTTCCCTTTCCATTCCACACCCAGTTTTTCCCATATTCTTTTCTATTCTGCACCATCCCATTTCCACAACACAATCTTTATCAATACCACTGCCTTTATATCTAAATTTCCTTATCTTTTCCCAAACCCAGCATAAAAAACAAAAACCCACTTTCTATATAATCACTTTGTTTATATTTATTCTTTGACAACTTCATTATTTGTACCCTTTCTGGCATTTACATTCAATTAACAGATGCTTAATATTTTCTATGCCTTCCTTACACAACTTGCAGACTAAATCACCCACATTTCCCCATTTATGCGTATATTCCCTTGTTGCTGAAAATCCTGTTCGAGCCTTAAACAGTAAACTACTTTCTTTGCTATTATCATAAATTAACTTGCACAATATATTTAAAATCTTTTTTACTCTCCACACTATTTCTCCATCTCTCCAACTCTTTATTAATGCACTTTATTCTTCTATCCCATTCCTTGCTACTATAACACTCAGCAATTCTCCTAACCCAATCATCCTACCTTTTGTATAAGTATACTGACATAAATTTCTTTATCCGAATCTTCTGCATACTGAACTACTTTTCTCATCCATCTTGTTGCCTGCTCTTTACTCATAACTCAATTAAATACTATTTTGGTTATTCTCTTACCATCTATAAATTGTAATCTACAAACATTTTCATTTTGCTTTTTGCATCTCTCATAAAAACTTGATATCCAATTTCTCTTTGAATTGCTTTCTTTGCCATCCACACATCTGCATCTAAAGCATGCCTTTCTACTTTTTTGTTTGTTTTCTAAGTAATTTAATACCTCTTTACTAACACATAATGCATCATTGCCATATGTTAACCCTGTTACTGTCACTTCTTTCCATACAATTCTAGCTACATCATATTTATTATATGAAAACACTGGTAATTTCTTTATAAGTCCTTTTCTTTGCTTCATTAATCAATTTTTTCTCCCATTCATCAAAGTAATTTTTCTGATTACTTTTGATGATTTCCCAAACAGTTATACATATTCACCACTCTTAACCTTATATTCCCCAATAAACAATTATTTGTCTTTTCTTTTCCCAGTATTAATAAACATTATTTTTGATTTTTCTATGCTAAATTTAATCCCCATCTCTTTACCAATCTTTGTGTATGACCTCAGCATAACTTCCATATCTTCCTTCTTTCTATGCACAAGATGAAGTCATCTGCAAATAAAAGACCCGATAATATATACACTCCCTTGCCACCTATTAACGATATCTCTACACCTCTTCCTAGTCTGTCTACTGCTCTCTCCATTTTTCTCAAATACTATAAAACAAAATAAGTGACATCAGGCATTCTTGCCTTAGTCTCACCCCATTTTTAACTGATTCTGTACTCCCTAATTGATACTTATAGTAATTATTTTCATACAATCTCTTAAGAAGATCCACTAAAGCTCCATCCATTTCCAAATTTACTGAACTTAAAATTTCTATTTACTCTATCATATGCCTTTTCTATATCTATAAAAAAAAAAACATATATAACTGTCTACCTGTGTTTCTACTCATGTAAGTTGTGTAACTACAAATAAACTATATACCTATCTGATCAAAAACCTTGCATTTCTCCTACTATATTATTTTCTTCTATCCATTTTGCGACCCAGCCACCATATATCCGAAAACTTTATATAATACTGTTACTGCTATTGGTCAATAATTGCTTAACTTCCTATTATCCTTACCCTTCCTTTAAATAATAACCGTACTCTTGTATTACTCCAACTATCTGGAAAATCTTCTGTGTCATTTTATCAAAACATAATAATAGGTTTATCTTTGCCCTATTTCCTAAATTCATCACCATTTCTGCTGCCCATCCATTTAAACTTCTTGCCTTTTCACTTTCTTCCCTGCCTCATTTTCTGTAAACCTAATATTTCCATTACTAAATACTTTCATGTTTGTTATCACTCTGTCTCTCACATCTAACATCTTTTCTATATCCATTACATACTTATTTAAGATTGTCTCATTCCTCTCTAGAGCTACTCTTTATTCCCTCATCATCTAGTAATACTATTTCTCGTTCCCTTACATTCATTCTTTTAATGTATTTCCAAAATTTTTTACTCACATCTCTTTAATACCCTCAAACCATTTACTATTCAATTTCATTCTCTCTATATAATTATCTATCTTAGTCAATTTCTTTTTATTTACTTTTCCCATTTAACATCTTCTTTGTTCTTAATAGCACACTTATATTCCCTGCATGCTTTTTTTCTCTCTTTTACTCACTTTCCTATTACTTTTATTCTTCTGAATATTCTCACCTAAAACTCTATTTGCCACTTTTTCTATTTCACCACACCAATCCTTATATTCACCCCCAACCAACTCTTCCATGATTTCAACTTTTATTTTATATTCTTCTTATCATTCATTCTCCATCCACATTTTTCATTATCCTTCCTACTTTTATTACTATTTTCTATCACATTACTAACGATTTCTATTATAATAACCACTATTACATACTCTCATTATCAAATGCTTTAATTTTCCATATCTTATTCATTCCCTTTCTCTACTAATACATAATCTATTGCATGAAATATATTATTCCTAGACCATGTGTACTGGCCCTCATAAATATTTGACAATTTCCCAATGCTCAAATTCACTCTTTGACAAAAATTCTTCAAAAGCTGTCCATTTTCGTTATCTACTTCTTCAACATGCCCATTTATATACCCTATAACCATTATTCTCTTCCCCTTTTTTTGACTCTGTATAACATTAATAAGGCATTCCCATATGCTACTGTTCCACTCAATTATCATTTGACTAGCTCCAGTAGCTATATATACAATAGCCACCATCCATTTCTTGTCTTCCTAACTTTATCTAAAAGAACAAATGTTTTTGACATTCAACAATATTTAAGTATTTTTTGCCATAACTCCTATACCACCACCCCCATCTTTCATTATAGGTTCTTTCTTCTTGTTTTCCATTATAGGTTATTCCTCTCTTAGATGTGTTTCCACTACTGCTATTACCTCAAGTTCATCTCTGTTTTAATTCTAGCCACTTCTCCGAATCTCCTACCAACTTGTGTATTCAAATATCCAATTTCTTCTTTCCTACTTACTCATTTATAAATTCTTTCGACTCTTTCTTTAACATTACATTTATAAATAATTTGCTTAACCATTAATTTTACAGATCCATTCTCTCTCCACATCTACATCTAAATCAACTACCCCACATGCTATCCATTCTTCTGTCTGATAAAACTACAATTTAAATCCTGGTCCCTTTATAAGTTTCCCAAACTATATTCTTTAAAAATCAAATTCCCTAATACTTCAACTTCCTTGTTTTGCTAAGTGTAATCCATCTTTATTATATAACCCCTTCTTACTAATAACCCCCCCACACCCACACATTTACAACCATCTCACACAATTTTTCATTTACAGAACATGCCCTATCTAATATACACATTGTCAAATATTGGTAATAATCCAACTATTCCTACTCTTCCTTTAATCTTACTCAAATTCCTAATCAATTCTATGAACTCATCATCCATTACTCTCTCTCTCTCCGAAGACTCTGACAAATTTTGTCCCTACCATAACATACACATCTCTACTCCCTGGTTTCTTTACCTTATCTGTAACATCCCTAATTCCAACTCCAGGAAAACATATTCTTACATACATTTCTATTTTCCCTTGCAATTATATCTCCACATTCTCTAATTAATGAACCTCATCAATACTCTCATGGTTTACTTTTTTTAATTCATCCTAACATTCTCTTCCATCTTTTAAACTTCCTTACCTACATTTTCCTTATTATTCTTATTTATTAATTTCTTTAACTGCTCACACTTTCTCTAATGATTAAAATTTTGCTTCTACACCCTTTACCTCTTACTTATTCTTTGGTTAATCATCTTCATTGTATTATTTTTCCATCCATATTTCATGTCACTCCACTAAAAACACTCTATCCTATCTTCCTCAATTACATTTTGTTCTATTTCTCCTCTCTTTAAACTATCTTTACATGCATGCTTATAACACTACCATTTGTGTTATCTTGAGCATCTTTTACACACACATACACTTTGCTAAATTATTTGCAGTTTTTATATGTCCAGTTTATGTATTAATCTGAATACTTTACCATGCATTAATTTTATCCAGTCCAAAGCATGCTTATATGTACATTTTCGGAGTGTAATGTTGTCACTGCAATTACATTAAATATCTTTACAATCAGCTAAATATATACATATTCACACTATTACAGATGGTACAACTCATCTCCTTATTCTAGAAATGCAGTAATTACCATGGGAATACCACTATTATATATTACAGAAAAAATGACTTATTGCTTTCAGTAATAAATAAGACCGATTATGGTTTTAGAAAATCAAAAAACATTGATGTTTTGCTACCAGAAAAATAAATGAAGTTTCATGGGTAAATGCTAGAGTTATCTATTGCTTTTATTGATTTGTTTAAAAAAAAAAAATTCAGTTGAGATTGTTTGAAAATATTTTTGTCCATTGAAATTTATTCATAATATATAGCTTCAACATAATATAAATTGGTATAAAAAATTTGAAGCATTAAAAATGATAAGTGGAGTTGAACAACCTATAGCTTTAGTATTTTCCATTTTTATGACAGTTTTAAGAATAGTTTACAGGTGGCTTCAAGAAATATCAAGATATGAACTATTTGATGTCCAGTATGATTTAGCAAATAAGTTAAGAGGAAATGGGACTGGATATGAAAAGGAATTAAGCAGAATTGTTGAAAGATGGACTATACAATTATTTATATACAAAAAAGAATTTTTTTAAAAAAAATATTAGTTTTTGTAAATAAAAGATAACAAGAGGTAAAGCAAAAATGTTAAACCCAAAATTTGGAAAAAAATATTGTACTGTTAGCAGACCAGACAGATGTCACAAAGCAATGCATGATAATTAATAATGAAGAACATGTTGAAAAAAAACCCATGAAATTTCAAAAGAGCAGATATATCAAAAACACTATTAAGTTTAATAGCACAAGTGGAAAAGATGGCTGGCCAAATAGAAAAAAAGTTTAATAAAACAGCTGAAAATAATAAAAGCCAATTGAAAAATGGCTGATAGAAAAAACTTCATGGATGAAATGATAGAAAAAATATAAGACCATGAAAAATTTGCCAAGAAAATGAAAGAGGATACTGTAACAAAAGGAAAAGCTAAAAATGATGCAATGCAGGTATCACAAGAAGAGATAGCACTGAGTTGGAAAAACTATTGGAACTACAGAGCACATTTGGGTGAGAAACTTTGCAATGTAATTTAGAATAAAATAATTATCTAATAAGTGATGAATGCATGTTATATCTGAACATTGATTGAAAAAACTAATGCAGAAATTGGTGAATGGGAAATTGATGAAAAAGGTGATGATGATGAACAATGGAAGGAATCCCTTTATAAGTGCAAATGTTAATCTATGTATGTAAATTATAGCAAAGTTTAAAAATGATTCACTTACAAAGTGAGTTTTGTTACATAAAATTTAAAGGGAGAAATGATGAATTACTTCAGAAAACCAATGATAGAGGTGCTCTGCAACATATAAGTGGAAAATTAAAATTCACCTAAGATTGAAAATGATAAAACTGTCAAACACCAATATTACCAAAGAAAATAAATATATTTGTCATTGTTGTGTGAATGAAAAAAAAAAAGACATAGAAAAATGAAATAGTAATCAGACAAGATAAAGATCCATTTCAGAGTGAAAAGAACAAGAAAATTTTCAGATCCTTCCAAATGACCTCACCACTGGTGAATAAGTACTCGAAAAGGAGTAAAGATTAAATTTTGCAATAAAGAATGGCCTATTCTCTAATCACTCTGGATCTGTCAAAAAGTTTATAAATGATGTTAGAATGAATTACAAAATTATAACTACACCAAAACTGACTGACTAAATCCATTGATGTTTAGCTATTTGTTGCGTTACTCTAAGTGTTGATGGATGGAAGATTGTCATGAGGATGCAATGTGTTCATGATGCTTGAGGGAATTATATATCTGTACCTACCCAGTCATCAAAAGTAGCCCCTAAATCTCAAAGGAACAGGGTTTAATATAAAGTATCTTCCATGGTGATTAGGCAGAATTGTCATGTATCACAGGCCTCCAAGACTCATGTCTAACGAGAAAGGTTTCATTATGTCAAAAATTTGGTTTTGTTCTACCTTCCAAGTTGTAAGTTGCACCATGTGCTTAAAGTGAGTTGGCTTTCATGCTGCACTGTGTATTTATGATCCGATTGTTCTATCCATCATACTTTTTACTTGCGGAAAGTCACCCAAATCCCAAGAAACAAATTAATCACGAACAAACTAATATCAAAATAGCTCAGTAGCATATCAGCTCATGTCTGTGATAATACTAAAAACAGCTGAGTGCAAGATTAAATGTTTAAGAATGTGAAGTGAAATTGATCTAGGCAAACAAATTTTTGATATAATTAAATGCAATTTCATTCACCATGTTAAGCAGGGATATTGTAACTAGCTCCAAACATTAAATATGAGTATCAAATATGACAATTAACTGCTTCTTTAAAATCTAAATCCTCAGTAATAAAGTTTCACATTTCATCTCTAATATTTCTGTACAAAAAGAAAAAAAAAGGTTTTTAATAAATTACAAAATTTAATTTTTGTAAAAGACAAAGTTTTATAAAAATTATCAACTCTGCTATGGAATTTCTAACTAGATTTCATTTATAAAAATGCTGTTTCGTAATACAAATTTATTACTAAGAATGTTTTTCTTTTCTCCTTTTTCTAATTACGCTTAACCATGATCTATTCTTTAAAAAAAAAAAGTTTGTAATGGGGAGGGGGCATAATTAAGCTGCTTTTTGACAAACACTTAATAAAATTGCAGAAAAGCAATTAAATTTGATAAGCTATAAAAGGCTGTCACAGTAAACGTAGGTCAGAATGTTTTGGCAAAGAACATTTCAGAAGCAGAATACAGTAGACCATGCAGATGGTGAATATATGCACTACAAGTTGCAACAGTATAAAGAATGCATTATTCTACAAATGTGCAGATTCCCTATATAGGAGTTAAAAATTTTAGAAAAATGGTTTGCTATAAAAGCTCATGATGGAAGAAATGACCTAGTATGAAGAAAACTTTGGCTCCACCCCAGTTCTATCACATACACGTGACAACCAAGAAGAAAAGATCTACTGAGGCATAATAATGAGCAGATATTCATGGATCAATTATGAAAAAATACTACCAGCCATGTTAATATCTTGCAAATTCCATAACTATTAAAAAAAATTGTTATAATCCAGTCACAAATTGCATAAAGTAATCAATGGACTAAGAATTCATTTTAAATGGAAAATAAGAAAAAATAACCAATTATTATAGATGGACAATCAAAGTATCAATTTTTTCTATAACAACCTTTTTGATGGCAAAAGACAAACTAAAAGCAAAAAGTATTTATATTATATAAACATTTAATCCATATCAATTTTTCTTTATATTAACCAGTCTACTCTGTATATATATCTTTATTTTCAAGTAAGGTGTATATTTTCTATGCATTATCCTATTCTTGAGGGATTCGATATATTATGATTATTATGCCCATATGTAATTCAACCTTGATGAAGCATGTGCAATTTCTTTGTGTTTATTTAATTTATATAAAAAGAAAAGGGTAATATAATTTATCATTACTTAGTGATGCAGATGCCTTGTCAAGGGCTATGAAAATTATGTCAGAGGATGTAAATATTTTGCATATTACTACTAGAATAAACTGTTGTTACATTTGCTTTATTCACTTTTCCATTTGTACATTTCATCAAGTTAATATAGTAGTACATAACATTGCTAGTGAGTTTCATGAATCCCAAAGTTCTGATTCAATGCTAGTAGAATTTCTACAAAAGGGTATAAGTTCAACCCTAGTTACTAATGGTGCAGTTCTGGATCTTTAATAACCAGCCAGAATATTTTAGTCACCTTAGATATCATAGGTTATATTATGATGAGCAGGAAATATTACTGTGAACATTGTAATAGGTAATAAACTGATAATGTTCCTCAGTGTACTTATCAGTATATACCTGGACTAGTAAGCTATTATCTTGTTTACTTGGAGCCAGTTATATTTGTGCCCAAGTGTGAATTCGTCATAGTGTTTTAATAGGAGTCACATTACAAAATATTTTACAATAACAATGAAAATTACTACAAATGATAATTTACATATATTGATAAGTTATAACACACATTTCAAATTTTTTTACATAGCAGACATAAAATTTGTTGAGTATCACCAACTTGTAGAGTTTAGAGTTATATTTAATACAACTGTGTGGATATATTCCTATTTTACTTGCAGTTAATATCTAAATAATCATTTATGACTAACTTTATTACTTTTAATCATAATTAAAATATTACAAAAAAATTACTTCTAAAAAAATTGATATATTTTTCTTTATGAAAATAAGCTATACTCTAATATCTAGGAACAGTACATCTATTCTTGCCAAACAGATATAATCTATTTCATAAGATTTATAATTCCCATAACACTAACTCAACATGTGAATTACGGCTTTATTATTAATTCAATAAACATAGCTTTTTTAAAATAAAATTTTTTTTATTAAGTAATATCAAAATAATAAAATCAAATTAACAATTAAAGCTGATAAATTAAATAATGAATAAAATTTATCAACTCATTTTTAACCTTTTATAAATCCTAATTACCCTACTATGAGATTTGGAGTTAATACTGGTAAATTTATAGTCAAACTGAAATTAAACTTTTAGAATTTATATTCTTCATTCTATAGTTAATTCTAGAAAATATGCAAAAAAAATTAAAGTTGGTATGTTCATTCATTTTTAGTATGCGTAATGACATGAGGGGTATCAACCTGCAGCACCAAGTTTCATTCATAGCCCAGTATGGCTATGAATGAGGCCCAATGCAAAATCCTAAACTTAATTAAAACAATTTTTGGGTGTTGTAATGTGATTAAATGTACATATGCATTCAAATATCCAATTAGTTACATTTCCTGCTTTTACAATAAAATAGTTTTATTACTTAGATATATTCATTTTCTATACTAGTGATTACAAACTTGGAACCTGCTTGATGATTTCAAGACTTTCCAAATAGGTTGCTGCATAATTAGAATTATTATTTAAGGACTTTTTTTGCTTATCAGCTTTCGGTAATATTTGTATATTTAATGTGTGGAGGAAGACAACTTTTTTTTCGAAGTAGCACGGAGATGCCAAAAGATTGGACACTCCTGATGTAGACAAATTACATATGTACACATCCTTTAATATAATAATTGACAATATCATGCACTCACGTATTTCAATCATATAAACAAATATATAAAAGTTTCTAGACTTCCTTAATTACAATATTTAGTAAAACTTTTAAATACATGAGCATTGAAGTGAATTTTCTATTCTGCTAACGTTTACATATATAAATTATATACCAAAATATTTTTTCCTTATGGACTTAGTTCTAAGTTAATAAGAAAATTCTTTTCTTTCAATAATTTTGAATACAGCATAGCACAAAATATAATATACACCAATACTTTACAGCTTAGTTCCAGCTTTATTTTCTTTTCCATCTATCTTATTGTTAAAATGCTATAGTCAAAGTAAAAATTCACTTAATATATTTGTATTTAACAACATCATTCTCTCATAGGATTCAAGTCCTCCAAGTTTTGGTGAAGTGAGAGAATGGCAGACTGTGGAGTTCAAGATCATTAACAGTTCTGCCACTTTTGGTGCTCGAACTTTTTATGAGCCTCCTAAGATTAAAGCACAAGATTATTTTCAGATTTAATGTTTTGCAGCAAAACTATTTTTCCTTATTCCTGTAAAGAATATACCTAAACTATGATTCTTTTCAGGTTATTAAACTTCAGTAAATGTTAACACATACTATTATAACTTTATATTGTTTCTATATTTTTTTCAATATTGCTTTAAATAAATCAATTATTTTATATAGCGCGATGTTTATAAACTGTAATATTTAAACAGCATTAAACTGTTACACATGCGCTTTGCAGATTTTAACTATAAATGATTGAATACTAACACTTCAACCACATGATAAATATGGAAAATTGCATTTATAAATATAATATTGCTTGATAATTTATTTTAAGATATTTATTATATATATAAAATGCATTAATTTTTTTCAGAATTAAATATATATATACAATTTATAACTAAAGAAAAATTTAAATTAATGAGGTATTCATATTAAAAGGATAAACTAATCTCAAGATAAATTGCTTTAAAAATGCATTTCTAACTCACAGAAATCAACTTAATGGGCTATTATCCAGATACAAATTTGCACTAGGTTAGCAGTACATTTTTAACATTAAAAATAAGATCATCTTTTTCTAAGTAGTTTTTTTTAAAAAAAAAAAAAAACATAATTAACTTCTTACTTTCACATACACACACAAAAACAACAGAAATAATCATCCAGAATGGACTGAAGCATAGTCAATCATGATGATTTAAATAAGATTTTCAATATTTACTTAGGTATATAACAATGGGTAAATTTCACTTTGTTTTAATATTGAAAAATTAAACAGTTATAAAATACTATTTTGGCCTCTATCATTAATAACTTCCAAATTACTAGAATCTAATTTTTTCAAAGGTTTTGAGTTATACCAAAGTTTCAGAACTCTATGTTTAATGATGTCTATTTGGATAGTATCAAAATCCATATACACAACAAATCAATTTCTAAAAATGGGAAAAAAGTAACAATGTCACTAAAAACAAAGCCTTCATTTTAAAACGTATTTTCCAAAATAGTATTTACAAATATATCATTTACAATAAATTATTTTAATTTTTTTTTGAAGAAAAATATTGCTAATTTTGTTAATATCATATTGCCTTAATTGACTTCCAATGTATAACAACTCTCCTAAAAAATTACTTTGTTGTTGTATCAATATATGTATCACTATTTACATATAGTTTTCTTGGCAAGCTGGCCAAGAAAAGTTGGAAAGAAAACTATTGAAGTTACCTTTTTCCATCATTCACTAAAAAAGATGCTAAATTCTGTAAAATTTATCTTTGCATCCACATTCAGAACAAAAATCTGATTACATTTATGCCAAATAACTAATCAACTGAATATGAAAGATCAATACATCAAGCACAAATTGTTCTTAAAAAATTAGATATAATGTTCTGTCAACAATTTTAGATTACATATAAAAAAAAGATAATCAAGTCATTTTAATGAATAGCAAAGTCATGATAACAAATATACTTTCTATGCCTAAATTTAAATACAGCAGCATCTTTATTTCTCCAGCGATACATATAAAAGTAGATGATTATTCTTTCTATGAATGTTATACTTGATAAATAACTATTTCTCATCAATATGTAAAAAAAGTTAATGTAATAATAAAAAAAGTCATTTCAATAGTGAAGCCATCCCCATAAAGGTATTACTAAATCTGAATTTAAGTATAATTTCACCAGCAAATTATATTGTTTGCTATTTTGAAGACATATTAAATGCATTTAATTTAAAAAATAAATAAAATGACATAATTTGATTGGAGGTAGATATGTGTGAATATACATATATATTTGCTTCTTGTCTTGTGACCTAGCATAGTATTACATTTTCCTGTCAGGTCTGTAACTACTAACCAAATAATTGCCCTTTGTTGTGCTTCTATGAAAAAGTAATTATACATTTTATGGTTATGTAGATCTGTTTCAAGTTGAACACAGATTACTGCTTTGCATTAAATCTTTCAGATATAACTTCATAGAATAAGGTTATACTAGGTTTTTTTTTTCTTCAAACAAAGCAGTTTTTTGATATAGCAAGTTTAACAATATTTAACTTTCAGTGGTATCTTTAAATTTAATGATTATGTAAGATGTTTTAAATTGAAACTAACCACTACAAGTTGAACAATAGTATACCCATTATTTTTTGCTAAACTGATATTTTTTAAAAACTCCAACCAATCTAGAAATTAAGCAAAAGAACTATGGTGCAAATTGAACCTTAAATTTTATTCACATTCCAATCTAATATTCTTTTTGGTAAATGCTTTGTGATGTATTAGTGATACTTTCAATTAAATAAAAAAAGAAATTTTTAAAAAAGCTATCCAAGTCAAGAGATTTGTGAATATAATTCCCAACATAAGCCTTTTGTTATTTAATAACATTATCTACCCGAATTTATCTTTAAAGATATATAAATGTTCAAAAAAATTTTGACTGATAAAAAAGCATTATTAATAGCTGACATAAATAATCTGATATTCTAATAAAAATGAATATATTGTTGCATCATATTACTAAATCTTGTATGAGAACCACAAATTGTAATTACTCATCTCTTATATATATGTTTTGCAATTTTTTTTTATCAATGTACTTTAAAATTAAACTTTTTTTTGTCATTGAATCCTTTTCTTCAGCAAAACAAAGAATTTCTTTATTAATTTTCAAATAACTAGTAATAAAAATTTGGCAATATTTTTCAGGATCTTCAGTATTTTTAAAAATTAAGTTTTTATTTATTCTTTATTGCTGGATACATGAATTTGAGAACAGAAACTATTTTTTTTGTTATATGTTGGATATTAAAAATTTATTTTGGAATAAAATTACCACAGCAATTTTATTAGTATGTACCACAAATTTTTACTCATTTCTTTTATAATTTTCAATGTAATTTTATTTTCAATTGATCACTGTCATTTCTTATCAAAATCTAATGATAGCCTTAGACATAGTATTATATTTTTAAATAACGATATCTAAATTTTGCTCACATTTGATAACTTCTAATTTCAACAGTACATTGCATGCTATATTTAGTATAAAATATTATAATAGAAATGCACTATGATAATTATACAAATAACATATATTAAAATAGCCATTGTATTTTTAAATTACACTATAAAAGTTTATTATGTAACTTCTCGTTAGTAAACTAAGTAACTTTTTATAATAGTCTAGAATTACTCAAATATATGAAATTACATTTAATGCAGGTGAATTGAATACTCAGACCCCACCTCTGAGACATGGCTATAGTTATCATTATAAAATACCAATATGTCAGACTCCTGGTAAGCTTATGATGGAATTTATGCCATTCATAAATTTTTTTCATATCTAGGTTATAAAGGCTCTCCCACATAGTTTGAAATAATTTTACTATTATCATCTTTCATCACCATTGTATTCCTCTGCTGCCTATATATAAAATAAAAGCAATAACAAAAATATAAAAAAATTGCAAAAATAGGAGGAAAATGAAACCATACAGATTTTAGTATAAAAAGTAGGAGTAATCTTTTTGATTACTTCTATTTATAACTTCTTAAGTTTTCTAAACTCATATTCATTATTTTTGAGTCTAAGTATTATAGAAAATAATTCCCTTCAGAATTTCAATTTTCATTGCAATTAGGCTTGTGTTTAGTGGTGCCAATTTGTATTAGTATTATCGCTATTTTCTCTAACTATAAGTGTCAACCAATAATCAGTCCTACCAAACAGCTTTAAGATTTATTTAAATATAAAAAAATAATAGAAAGCTTTCATGTAATTATATTTATTAACTACAATTACTTTAAATTAAAAAAAAAAAAAAATTAACAAAGCAAATTAAAAAATCAACTGAAAAAAAATTCAAATTACTACTTAATAATTACAGATAAATTAACACAAATAAATAAAATATTTCTAAAGTGAAAGATATTTTTTGAATCAAAATGAATTAAATTTCAATCAAAAAAATGTTTGATTCAAAGAGCATTAATTACTGAACTGTTACTTAGAAAAAGTGAAATTGGAATTTTACATATAAACAAAAGTGGGGGAAACTACTAAAATTTTGATATTTTTAGTATGGAAGCAGATCAGATAAAAAAAAAAATTGAGTACCAAATAATAACAATCATTGATGGTGATAATTTGTTAATACTAGCTATCATTTAATATTGCATATCTAGTGCCAAAAAACACTGACTTCTGCAGTTGAGGATATAATCATAAAAGGATATAACTGAAATAGTCATGTAAAGCATAGGAAAATAATTAAAGTTTAGAATCACTGTTAAGCTGAATTAATATTTGCAATATAATTTATCAATTAGAACAGTGGCTAATAACTTTAATCTAATTTACTGGTAATTATAAAAAAGAAATTGTTTATTTTCCAATTTTATCGATCCACTGCATGAAGCTCTCTAAATTTAATCCACTTTCTCCAATTCATAATTCTCATCACGTCAACAAATTTATTTCATCCATCTGTCTACAATTTCCTGGGATTACCACTTCTAAGAGTATGTCCAACCCAACTTTAGTCTTTTCTTTCAATGATAACTGTTTTCTATCAAAAATATTTGGGTAATAGGAAGTTACTTTCAACAAACATCTCATACTTCACTGAATGATCTGAAGTCCTTCTACCATTTTCCCTTTACGTGTTCAAATCTTACACTATGTATAAATTGGTAAAATAAACCATTTAAAAAACTTCCTTTTCAAAGACATGGGCATATTTTCTTTAAAGTTATTTTAATCAAAAGCATTCTATCCAGATTTAATTTGAAGATTAAGTTCATCCATTGTTTCCATTTATATTTAAAAAATTTACTTAAGCATTTGTTGTTATTCTACTAATTCATGATTAATCATTTTATGAGAAAAATCTTTTAACATTAATATTTTCAGCATTTATCTTTATACCTACTTTCATCTAATAATTCTTGCAATATTTCTTGGAAGCAAACACCATCAGTTGGAAAATTTAAATGACTTAAGTAAGTTCCAAGTATGGAGTTAATGTGTCATATGTCCTTATAAATGCTAATCTTAGCATCAACATATAATCAAATCACTGCATTCCGATATCTTTCAGAATGACAATATTCTGGATCTATATCTTAATGATTAATTAATCACTTTGGAAACGCTTTTTCAAAATCTCCAAATCCAAAGTATATAGTTTATACTCATTGGTCCTTTTTATAATTTCATTTAATATTTGGAAGTGATCCATTGAGCTAAGTTATTTGTAAGTCCAAAGTTTGTCATAGACAAGTTGCAAATGTCTTGTCAAGATTTTATAGAAAACTAATATATCTATAATTTCTAATATTCTTTTTCTAAAATATCAATATTACTGCTATTTTTTTCAATCATTTAGCATTCAGATATTTGGTAGTTTTTTTAATAATTTTTTCACTTCCATAAAGACTTAATTGTCTCACCTCTTCCTTTAAAATGTTTAGCAATTCAGAAGATTAATTGTAGTTTAAATTTTCCTGCCGTTAACTAAAAGCCAATAAAAACCATTCTCTACTTGGCATGAGTGGTGTAATGAAAATTACACTATAGAAATATTCACTATTGAATAATTTCTAGTATATAGACTAAAAAAATTATAAATATACTTTCACCAAGTGAATTGTGTCAAAGTTGTGAGGTTGCACATTTGTTACATCAATTAAACCATAGTCATTTGTCATCTATACCAAACAATAACAATATGTACGAGATCATGGTCTGAGCCAACTGATGAGTGCTGGTTAGCATAAAGTGTGCGTCTTGGGAATCATATATCTTTTAACATCTTTGATCATATGTTTACAATTACATTTCTCCAAAATGTGTTAAAAACAGATAAAACCATTCCCTACCTTGCGCGAGTGGTGTAATGAAAATTATTCTACAGAAATATTATTCATTGGATAATCTCTAGTCTAACGAATAACTAATAAAAATTATAAATTCTTCATGTCTAACTTTTTTTTTGGAATAATTCAATTATCTTATAAACAACTTTTCTTCCAATATTAAAATCTTTTATACTTTTGAGATTTTTTCTTCTATAGCAATTCACAATTATACTTTCTTATAACAGTATTAATTCTTTTTCAAACAATTTTTAAAAACTCTTCCTTTTTTAAAAATATCTTTTCTCAGTTGAAAATTTAGTGGTGAATAGCTTTTTTTATACCAGCCAACTTAGTCATAGTTCTTAGTAGTGTAAATTATTTTCTCATTGATGTGTTAAGTCTAATTATTTTCAAAAACTGTTGATATTTTAAGATTTGCAAGTTCTAATTTAAATTCATTGAAGTATTTCAGAAGGTTAGAATTATCAAATATTGTATTTTTTTTTTAATTTTTGTATTTCTAATTTGCATTAGCATATTTCTTACATATCTCTAATCGACAATTATTTTTTTATGTTGAACGTATTAATAGAACATTACAATCATAAAATATGTTATTTCCTGTTAATCAAAATATAATCTAATTCTGCTCTATCTTCATTTGGATAGTTCCATACCATTTTTATCAAAGACAGAATTCGTAATATACATTTTTTCTTTTTCTAAAAATTCCACAAGTCTGAGTCCTCTCTCATTTCTGTCACCATAATCAAATTTAACCATAATATTTTCATAATCATTTTCTAGTTTTAACTTTGGTCTTCTATGATAATTTTAAATTGTTTGGTGTGATCAAACGTCTTCTATGACAATTTTAAAATGTTGTTTGGTGTGATCAAACAATTTTGTATATAGAGATCCTCCTTCAATACTTGCGATTAACAAATTATTTACATTTCATATCTCCCATTAAAGAAAATAACTAATAACACCACTGTCTGATGTATTGTTAATCTTCATACTGTTTTTCCACTTTTACTTAACAATGAATTCCACCCACTTCACTTGTGCTTCCAATATTTGAACTTTTGTTCTAAACAACATGTCCAATTTACAAACAAATTCTCTCTTCAAACCTAACTTCATGCAGTCCTTCCTATTTAATATCAAACAGTTCTTCAATTTATATAATTTTACTTCACTTGAAAGTGAACTACAATTATAGGTAACTAAGTCATCATGGAATGGCAACCTGGGTCCACAATTACATTTTTGGCACCTCAGCCTATGATCACTAACTATTGCATCTGTTAACAACTTTTCAGTCTCTTGCAAAGCCATAATTTAATTGTCTTTATAATTATATCTAAAAAATATCATTCACACACAGAATAATTCTATCTTCAAAAAAATTCAACTAATGTTTTAGTTAAAACTTAGTAAATTGAGAAGACCAATGTTATCTTAAATTCGGAGGGAAAAACCAGTAAACTCAGGTTTGTTGATAAATAGACCTCCATATAAAGAATCATAATAATAACATCTGCAATGAGAAGAATATATAGAATTAAACAAGAAATTTCTTTTGATTCAAAATCTCAAGAGGAAAAGGGTCTCCCCTTATTTTTTCTATAAATGCAAAACGATAAATGATTGATGACTTAAGGCACTAGTTGAATATCTGAAGACTGATACACAAGACTTTTTTTTTGATAATCAATAATGATTTTGATAACTATGTTTGGCATACATATATATATGCTAAATTAAGACAAAAGCATAACCTGTATATTTGCAATTATAAAATAGAAAATTATTGCAAAAGAAAGATATGCCAAGACTAAAAATGATTAAAGAAATGCTCCAATATTAAGTTAAAAATATCCCCAAAATGATCCAAAGATGAATGAGATGAAATATTTTTAACAATTATAAAATAATCAAATGGGTAGGCACTCAGAAGTGACAATTTGAGCTTTAATCTAGAATCTTTGTATCTAGATTCTATCATTTTAAATTCTGTCCTAAATTATATAGGATCGATTTAATTAATTCATTATTGTGAATCAGTTAATGAGTGATTGGTTTTATATAAAGGATAACTGCTTAATACAATTAATAAGTAAAATTACCGTATTAATCCATATAATTGTTTTATCAACCACTTTTTTTGTAAATGTAAAGATAGCTGATACCTTTCCACAGCCCAATTTGCAAGCAGCATGCTTAGCATGTGAAACAAATTGTGTCCACAAACAAAGCAACTTCAAATGATAACTTTGGTTAACGATAACAAATTATGAAAATAAATAAGCTATTAATATGAACTCTAGTGTTTATCTCGATGACCTGGTTAATGACAGTAAAGTATGAAAAAACAATAAATAAACTATTAATATGAACTCTGGTGATATTATAGAAGATAGTTGTGCCAAGAAATGAGGTTCCTAGATTCTCAAAAAGTGACTAGTGCTGGCACCCACACAATACTTTGAGCAACAAATATATCTTCTATAAATTTCACCCAGAAAATAATAAAATTATTTTAATTAAACATTGAGGATATTACAATTGGGAATTCTCTATAAATTCTTCAGTATTTCACTTAAGTAACTGTACTTCAAGTGATTCATCATTCTTCTAATAATATATACTTTCTTAAAATTCCTGTATTTACAATGACTCTTGATAGAATTGATTTTAAACAATATAATTTATATTTCAAATCATAACACAAATAATTTTTTATTGAAATTAGTTCATATAATATTGCTTCGGATAATTTTATATGCAATATTTACAAACTTCCAATACAAACTGTTTTACACCTTCTTTCAGATTTTCTTACACCTGTATTTATAATTTCAATTTCTCATGGTAGTCATTGCTGATATATGTAAATCAGAATGTTGTCAACTTTTAGAATGAGTGGATTTTAACATCATACATTTACTTTACAATGTCAAGCAAGGAAGAAAATTTCATTTAGAAAGGGATTAAAAATTATGAATTTGTTTTATTTTAGCAAAAAATGATGTACCATTATTTGCTGAACTACTCATAATGGATCATTTCCTCCATAGTCAATTTAAACCAAGTCTAACCAGTCTTATAATTGAAAGTTATGTTGTTCAGAGATAGAATTTAAGGAAAGATAATGAGTCAGCATATTGGATATCTTGAACAGAATATTAATAAAATCTCAAGTTCCTTTTTGTTATGATAGAATTAACAAACTCGACTATAGCTGACAATAAATCTATTCTACATGAATATTGAAAGCAATTCATTCTAGAGTAGAACAAAACTAGTAGTTTTTTATAGCTAATTTTGATCTATAAAAACCTGGAAATTGCTGTCAATTCCAGAGAGGAAATATAGAGAATCAAAACTTTACAAAAGCTAATCATAAAGTCTACTCACTTTTGTGTAAGTTTGTTGGGTATAAATACTTCTAAAGATCAGTGTCATTCCTAGTGAAATTGCCAATATAAATTATCAACTTCTAAATTCAAGATTGATAGGAGAAAAAGTATGATTAGAGTAGAATTACAAGTTTCTCTTTCACAATATTTCTCCAATATAAAACCCACTGTTAGTAAACTTGGCAGGACTATCTTAAATGAGACAAGAATCTAGTAGCAGATATTCTAGTTTTTAAAAAATTTAGGACCCAAAGCTAAA
Source organism: Epiperipatus broadwayi (assembly GCA_028023455.1). Lineage (NCBI taxonomy): Eukaryota > Metazoa > Onychophora > Udeonychophora > Euonychophora > Peripatidae > Epiperipatus > Epiperipatus broadwayi. The sequence continues at coordinate 9,833,263 of JAQFVV010000008.1, read as the reverse complement.
GCATGTTTAGCAAAACAATTCATTAACATTATTCGTATATAAAATTAATCCAAAAATTTGGTGTAAAAGCAACAACACAGCAGTTATAAAATCAAATAAATCCAGTAATAATCCAAAAAATTATCATTGGAATATCACTATTATGTACTCCCTATTATGCTTTATGAAAGCATATTAAAAGTTTTGCCAATAGTTGAGACACCTAAATATAAGAGGACAGACCAAAAAAAGGCTTTCAAAATAAATTAAACACTGCGCTACTTTTATTCATGTAACCTCAACTTAGGAGTGTGCTTGAAAAATTATCATTTAAAATTTTTAAATGCAGTAAAACTATTAATTTAACAAAATGGTCTCAACAGAAAAATTCAAATGACATTAAGTTCACTTTTCTCATCAAATTTATTTAATACATTAATCAGGAGTCTTTCAAAAACAGAATGCAGAAAATTTGGATGACATAGCTTTAACTTCACAAAAGAAATCTTTCTATAAATGGAAAAGTCTCTTAATAAGAATATGAAAAATTTGGAAATACCCAATAAAACCAATACGTTCCACCTTTTATCTGACTAACATTTCATAATCTAATATAACCTTTTTTTGCAATAATAGACTGAAACATAATTTCAATTCAGGTTATTTAGAAGTAGTCTTGAATCATAGTCTAACTTTTCTCATTTACCTAAGGTTACAACAAAATTGATTTCTGGAGTAACAACCTTGGAAAGTTGATTGGATAATTTGAGGTCATGATCTAAGTACTTTACAGGCACCTTTCATGGCACTAATACATAGGTCTATTCCTTTAAAATGACATCCCAGAAAATGCGTAAGTAAATCACTTGCCAAAAACTCATGTTATAGTTTCATTATCTAATACTTGACTCAAATTAAGATCCCACTTTTTGAATGTTCAACCAAGAATCTATAATTAATAAAAAGAATTCTTATAAGATTTCAGGCAAATTTATTTTTCTAAATTCAATAATAAAGCCAATTGAATTTGACTTTCTAGATGTAATTGGAATCTCATCAATATATTCAGAGCAACTCACAGTCATTGTGCTCATTTGAATCATAAATGAAACTTTATAGCTATTGATCTATGTAGGTGATGACAAATATAAACCATAAACAGTTAATAACTGTCGAAACTAAAAGTCTTAGTAAAGCTATTACTGAATTGATCTTTTGGTTGGAATCTAAAGGTTTCTTAATATTTTGTTAATAGTCAACATGTCTATAAAAAAAAACTAAATAAATGTTAATGTAAACTAGAGATGAAAAAAAAATCAAAAACAATTACTTGAAATTGTCAGATATCTTATATCTGCTATTGTTTCTTTGGAAATCAGTGCTAAAGACCATGGATAATAATAATTAATGTTAAATAAATTAAACTTGATGTTAATTTAAATCATTAAATTTTTATTATTTATACAGCAATAACAACAAATAATAAAAAAGTAACAAATATTTAAAATAATTCTTCTTGATTTAGTACAAAGCCAAATTATTTTTTCCTATATATAAAAATGTTTTTTGTACCAATTTAAAAAAAGGCCAAGTTTTCAATAAACAGGGATTCCTTTTTACTCTTATACAAAATACTATATCATGTGGTTGTTCGAAGGTATTCATTTATTAATAACATTCTCACAGCGTCTGCGCAATTAGCTTAACAGTCTGTCATTCTATGTAATAAACAGAAGTGTAAATTAATAAAAGAAAAATGTACACATAAACAAAATGTTACATCCTTGTATATAATCACATAGCTAATTCTAATAACAATAAAGGTATAATTTAAAATATTTGATATTTAAAACAGCAGTTTTCATTAGTCCTTTGTTTCTCCAAAAAGTAAATATGCATCACTTAAGTAACTATATTAACAGTTGATATATTAAATGAAAAAGATTGTTTACCTACACAATAAGAAGTTTGTTTTTTTTTTTAAAGAAAAAAAAGTCAGATTGTATGAAGAGGCAAGTTAATAAAAACTCGAATATGATTAATGTGCAAATTAATGATGATGATAAAGACTTTACCAATAATATAGCTTTAAGTTACTTGGAGTACAATATTTCCTGTTTATACCTGTTATAAAAAATGATTTTATACTGAATTAAAACATATAGTATCATACACATTTAAATGCTTTAAAATTCTGAAAAAGTGAATGGTTATAATTAATTGTAAACTAATATTATATAGTTGTCATAATATTACTGAATAGATTCCATGAAAACATCTGGAAGAAACACATTTCTGCTGGAAGGAAAATAATCTGTAAAAAAAAAAGCATATTAAAAAAGTCATTTAATAAAGGATTAAACCAGTGGTTCTGTTGCCAAAACTCTTTCACAAGGGGCCCCTAAGACCATTGGAAAATATTTATGAAGTAACAAAATTAATTTTAAGGGTGGGGTCACAACATAAGGAACTGTATTAAAGGGAATTAGAAAGGTCTAGAGCCATTGGATTAAACAAAGCCAAAAATATTAAGCTAAATAAATATATCATATCTATATAGATACTTACAGATTGAGTCAGTGGTTAAACATATATGAATAACTAATTTTTCTTTATAATAAAAAGTATAGTTATTGTTACTGTGGATTTTCTTTTATTGTTTGATTAAAATGTCCAATGGATTCCTTAAATCAAAATCCCCCCCCCCCCCCAATATTAATGCAATATAATACTTGTGAACACATTTACTACTATAAATTAGCATTGTGAATTTATATATACATTATTGAAATCTAATGATTTAAATAAGTTCATTCTTACTTAACTCAAAATTATGATTGACACTCAAGTAATTACATTTATTATAAGACACTTCATTAAAACTTAATTGAAAAATTACTTTTATTTATTTTCAATGCAAATTAATTTTATTCTATTAAATTGCATTTCCAAAAAATAAAAAAAAGGGCTATAAAATATACTCATATTTTGTCAATACGATCTTCTAAAGGCACCTCAAAGTATTTTTAATCATTTTAAAAATTAACAAACTGAATTCCCAATAAAAATATAATTTAATTCAATCATACCACACTCGTACTTTTTTAAAAAAAAAAACTGCAGTGATGTGTGACTATTGACCAATCTTTTGAGATTATTTGGGGGGTCCTAAAAAGGACCCAGGAAAAGGACAGGGGGAGTAAGGCAAAGCAGAAATTAAAATGAAGACTGGATATCGGAGAATGAGAAAGACGACTGGTAAGCAAATCTTGATGGCTTGGTATGAATTATTAAGTCCTTTGACTGATAATTGTAGAGCTTATAAAAACAGATGATGACAATGTTTCCTTCTTTAGAAAAAAAAAGTTCAATTCATCATTCCTGGTCCTTCCATTCCAGCTAATTTGTGCGTAGGTGAGCCAAAATTAACATCCTTATATAAAATTCCAATGGCTAGGATAAAGTAATCACAACTCAATGCAAGCCAAATGCCTATTCTTATCATTTTAAAAAATAAATTTAACAGCAAACGAAGACTTCCAACGATTTCGGAAAGGCACAAAACACTCATGAACATTTAATATTACTTGGTCCACTAGCTAAAATTGTCATCACCAGTCTAAAATAATATTTTAAAAGTAGGGAGAAATAAAGATTTTTTTAAAAAAAAAAAAACAAACAAAAAAGATAAACCCGTTCAATTATGGAAGTCCTTATTTGGAAAAGTTAAAATATACACAGCATTTTGTATAATTGTAATACATTTTTTAAAAAAGATTACAAATTGAGGGTAAAGGGACATTTGAAAAATATTCGATATATTTTTTTTAATGCTTTTTTTTTATCTTAAAAATTTTCATACAAAATACCCTACAATTAACAAGAATAAAGGTGATTAGATATATACAAAAAAAAAAAAAATATGTACAGGATAAAAAAGAACTAGATTCTGTACAAAATTTTAGCCATCAAGAATCGCATTCAGTTTCAACGGGGGGAAAATTTGTATATTTTTTTTTTTCAAAGATAAATTATTACTTATGAATTGAAAAATATTAATTCAATATTTATATGCTTTCAAAGCAAAACAAAAGTTAAAAAAAAAAAGGGCTAAGCGAATGGACTAGTGCTTAGAAATAAATTTACAAAATTAGAAAAAAAAATCTGAATCTACATTACATTGCAATTATTGCTCGGCAAAAATGGGAAAGGGCTGAGAATGAAATACATTTACAAAGATAGGGGTAGGAGAGGTATGAAGCGATCATGATTTACAAATTTATACAAATATACACAAATGTACATTAACCGTTTTTGGACCATTAATCGCGAGGGAAAAAAATTTGCAAAAGAAAAAATCTTAGTGACGTAGCAGATTATCTTACCATTATATCACTTTAAAAAAAAAAAAAAAGAGGAACTTGCGCACTTCGTATATTTTGCAATAAAAAAAAAATAAAATTAAAAAACAAATTGATCCTAATATCCCTGAGAATAAACTTTCTCACGGGCATAATTTATATATATTAAAAAACTGATTTAAAATCAGTTCATATTTTTCTAAAAGCTAACACTTGTGATCACGCCTGCATTTTAAGCATGAGTTTTAATTGATGCGACATTTGGCTGCATTTGTTGTCGCTGGGCTCCAAAATATTAGGTACCATCCAATGAGATGGTGGTTTGGGAAGCACATGCGGGGACGGAGGCTCGCTAAACCTAGCACCAGCATAAGCATTGGCGACTGCGGTTTTGAGCAATGGCGACTTGGACGGAGATAGATATGTCCTCATCTTTGGCGAACCTTGATAGCTGTTATAAACTCGTCCACCGTTGGTTGGCGATTTTGGTGAGCCTCGGTCATTAAAAAATGTTTGCATCTTTCTAGGAGTAATACTGGTATTTGGGTCCCTTTGGTTACGAGCTGCTTTTCTTTCTTCCTGACCTGCAGTCATTGTTTATGTAAGATATAAGAAGCTCGTTTAAGCATAAAATATTCTCCGTTTGTTCCGGCAGCTACGTAGACAACCTTCAGAAATGAAAAGTTCTTTGTTCGTTAATACAAGAAAAAAAACTAGAATCACTCCATATATAAATTAAAGTGGGCATTTGAAATATATACCCTGTTATTAAATCCCTAGAGAAATCTATAAAACAGATTTCGATTTGGTTAATAGAGGGTCAAGTTTATAAAAACAGTTTCTAGACGTTTTTTAGTAGTTTCAAATAACAATTTATAATGGCGGAGCAATCATTAACTGCCAACTATTGATTACCTTTTCCCCCAACAACACGTTCTTTGCAGGAAAATATTCTTTCACTCATTAACAGTCAAATACTGCACAAAAAGACTATAAATTTTTCATTGAATTTACGTATCTAAAAACGGAGAAAGACAATCCAAATAACGACGCAAATATATGATACCTTGCACTAAATAATACATCTAACAACAAAGCGTTCGGAAAATTTTAAAGAAGTCGTAGTTTAACACATGTTTAAAATTAACCAATGAGAATTCGTAATTATGTTTTCCAACTATATTTCGAAAAAAAGCTCATGATGATTTCATTCCATTGAAAATTTATTTTTTTTATTTATTATTAAAATGTTTGCCATTAATATAATCCAAAAAGCAATAATTTATTTATTTAACTAAAATTATAAGACAATATTAAAAATTTGTTTTTCCGAATATATCAATAAATTTAAGTCATATATGGAAGTTTTCGGAAAGATTGTGTCAGAGGGGGAAATGACATATTGAAGGCGGGGAGATCCGCAATGGGAAGTTCTCAGTAGAGTGGTTCTTTTTCCAAGTTAGACTAGACATCAACATTTATTGGGAAACTTGCACATTTTTAATTTTCATATGTAGTCTGAATTATAATAATGTTTTCTTCAAGGTAAGCTGTATTACTGAATATAAATATTATTTGTTAGATGTTAAATTTGATTTTTTTTCTCTTGGAAATTGGTGGTGCGGATAAAGAAGGTCACATTTTTCATGCACTCGGTATGCATGTTCTGGTTTATAGAAAAGCTACATTATTTTCCTAAGATCTATGTAATCGTCGAGAAGTTTGAAGTTAGTCTCTTAGGATTTTTATTAACTTTTGGAAGTCAGAAACGATCTGTCCAAGCTTATGTGATCTAAATATTAATTTTAATACTTTTAACACAAATAGAATTTCAGTAACGCATTTTAACTCGGGGGTGTTTGTGACTTGAATCTTATTTCTGTTAACGAATCAAATTTTGTGTAAGCCTAGTTTGAAACAATATAGTAAAATAACGTTATTTTCTGAATTTAGGATTTTTTAAATTATAGTTAATTACGTTTTTTTTATTGTTGTTGTTGTAGAATTAGATAAACATTTATTGTACCTTTAATGCGCATATCCATCTATATTAATTATTTATAATTTTGTACAGTAGTATACAAAAAGTTTGTTATAATCTGTTTTGTTTTTTATAGTTGAAGGTCACTTAAATCGCCTGTGTGGATATAGTGCAGAGTGTGGACTTGTACAAGTTTTATTTCTTTTACATAGAACCGTTCAGTCATGCCCATTGCCACTTCGTCGGTTCAACGAGAGCCACAGGGCCCACGATATCGGACAATTTTGCCAAAACCTACGTTGCACCATAATGGTCAAATATCACCAACGTTAGTTACTGCTGGGGGAAATGTGTTTACGGATCCTTTAAGTTGTGTACAGGAGCATCCAATTTCTCCTTCTGCTATTCAGGATTCGCAAGGGCATTTATTCAGTACTCGAACTCCACCTATATTAAACGTTAGTCCAGGGCTTAGTCCCATATCTGAACAACATAGAACATCTCCTTTTGATTTGAGAGACGTGGGTTTAACACAGTTTCGTAATTTTCAAGGTAAAATACATTACTGCATTATTTTTTATAATTATATTTTCTTGTAAGCATATTATTTAAACATTCTAAAGGTTTTTAATTTGCACCATCTTTAAAGTAAATTATCAAAGATTAATGTTTAATAATTGAAGAAAATTAAAAATTATACGTATAGTTTGACGATTTTTAAAATATAAGTTGGTATAATTATTTATTTTTAATGTGTTAGATATGTAAATTTTAATTCGAAAACTATTTTTTTGCAAATACTTGTTTATATGATAGCTAAATTAACTTTTCTATATATTGTGTATATAGATTTAATTCAGTTTAACTACTTATATTTTTATATTGCGTGGTAAACACAATTCTTGAAATTTGTAAAAATTCAATTGGTATTTTATATTCTCCAATAATTAACCTAGTATCATTATAATTAGAAGTTTATCATTCTGAACTTAATTAACTTTTTTTTTTATAATAATATGATTATTTTGTCCCATTGTTTATACGCTTTCGCGAATTTTCGTAATCGCATACTATATATACATGTATGTGTGTATGTTTAGGGCGAAGGGATGATCTGTTTCTCTTTAACTGAAAAATTTTTAATAAGTCAGAATGGTACATTTTTGATATGGGTATTTCAAGAGTAATTATGTGTAATAATGTACATGCAATTTATGTATTTTAACACAAATATTGTAGTTGTTCAATAGATCAGTATATTTAGGATTGTACTATCCAGTTTGCAGATGATTGAACGGACTGCTAAGCATTTTTAATATGTATGATTTTCAATTGTTTTATTATAACTTAATATAAATGCTTTTTTTATATATATTTAAGAACTTTGTAATTTAATGATTTTAATGAAGGCAATCATTTTGGATTCCTTGGTTCGTTGTGATGTTAACCAGTTTAGATCAGTGGCTATACAATTTTTAATGATGAAGCAATGAGATCTGCATATATTTTTTCGTTCAATATTAAATAATTTATAAATGCAATTTTTTTTTGCTACTTTATATTCTATTCTCCAGGAGTATTGATTTTATTGTAATTATGCAAATGCGCGTGTACAACATATACATACCTTTACTTAAGTTATACTTCTTTTGCAAATATTTTAAAAATATTTATAATCTTAAGTCCTGCATAGTTCTTTTAAAATTAAAAGAGATTTTATACATATTATAGTAATTTGTAAAATATATTGTAATAGAAAAAAATTAAACAGCCTTTAAAACAGCTCACTGAAGGGCAAAGGTCTCACTAACAGTAAAGAAAAATACAAATGCACAAATACTGAATTTATTCTCTTTAAAATTGCTTCCCAGCCATTTTTCATCATAAAATACATTATAATTTCATATTGCTTTAAGATAATCTATTACATGAGATCTTTTGCATTCTAGAATTAGTTAATATTAGAGCTAATGTAGATGTAGATTTATTTTTCTTGTCTGGATGTAAAGTATCTTTAGAAGATTTAGTATTTATGCTTGTTTTATTTCTATTTTGAAAATTGTCTTATAAGATTATGGAGAAATCATGTTTCACAAACTTTAATAGTTATTTGATTATGATAGTTTGCATTTATTTAAATTTTTTAATACTAAAAAAAAAATTAAGAGAGCCCATCTTTTTTATTCTCTTACATCCCTTGTTGGCAATAGACTGATCTTAAATAGTTTTAATCACATCTAAAAAATATGATGATGATAATGGAGATAAGGAGAATGAAATTATGGGCTTTATTTTTGTCATCATTGCATTAAAAATTTAATCCAAATACAGGTATCTATACATCTAAAAGTATATATGAATGTGTGTCATATATATGCATTTAAAAGGATTTTTATTTTTTCCTATTCAAAAAAATACTTTTATAGAAAAATATATTTCATACACTATTGGACTGTATGAAAGCTTTAAAGCAAATATTGTTCTTTAGAACTTGGTAAAGGAGTTGATTTCTTAATTTTTAATGTACATCTCAAAACAATGAATACGCTTTAAAGCAAATACTGTTCTTTAGAACGTGGTAAAGGAGTTGATTTCTTAATTTTTAATGTACATCTCAAAACAATGAATACATTAAGTCAATGATTTTCTACATGCTGCCAATATCCCCTTTAATGAAATGTTTGAGGCATTCAAAAGGGCATTAAACTTCAAAAGGGTGACAGAGATCACTAGATTAATGGGATTGCAGAACAGCATTTTTAATAAATACATAATTATGCATAATTCAAGTTCACTGAAGACAGTCAGCACTTTAACCAATCTCAATCTGTTGTTAATGCAACCTTTTAACATTTATAAAACAATCTAGCCTTGAGCATTAGCTTTATTATTTAAATATTTCAAGTTATATATAGTTATATTGTTATAAATATATACAAAATAATAAGTTTATTTTTCAAGAATCAATAAGTTCAAGCACCAAAAGTGACTGAGCTATGCTGAAAAATCTATGGGCCTTGAACTGCAAAATCTTTAGCAAATGAATTACAGTGAATTTTCTAAACACAATATGACAATTTTGTTGTAGATTTGTACAATGCACATGTTTGAGTGGGTTGCTATATTCACACTGAAAAACTGTTGTTTCAGTAAGAATGATTAAATATGTCATCATAAGCAGATCAGACTCATGTTAATCCCGAAATTAGATTAATTTTATTTTAATATTACTAAATACTATTTTATATCTGGTTAAAAATATTTATTTATGTTTATTATTTTCAAATGTTGCATTCTGAGATGCATCATTAATTTCTTACATTTTCTTTGTGATAAAAGTCTAATATTTCAGTAATATTAATTTTCATTATATATTTATTATTAAGTAACTCAGTAATAAACTTATTTATTGTTTTTTATTTTTTATTTTAAAGAAGATAATAAATTTACAAAAGTCAAAAAAAAATATAGATAGTATTATGTAAAATATTTGAAATATAGTTTTTTTTATATAGTCATTAAAAAAAATAATTAATATTTCTTATTTTGAAAAATCATTTTCTAATAAGGCCATGAAAACTTCTTTTTACTGGATAGAATATTTTAAAAAAAAGGCTCATCCAAATAACTTAATTAACAATTTGTCTTACTTTCCTTTAAAAACTTCATTGCATATTTGAACATTGACTAACATTAACAAATGTTTTTAAATATCTTTGCAATAAAATAATGATGATTTATGGGCTTACAATAATATCTCATTTTTAATTGAGAAAAGAGAAAACCCACACAATTGACAAATATTTATTTTTACCTACAATTTTTGTATTAATTGGTAATTCTATATAAATCATCATGTGATATAATAAATTCTATTCCTCCTAGGAATATGGTTCAAAGATGTATAAGTGAAATAATCAAAACACAGAAAATACTTTAAATAGTCAAAATAAGAGTCATAAATCACATGACCCTATTTTTTTTTAAGGTTGTACGTTATAAACAATGAGGATTGCCAATTTCAACAAGTTTTGTGATAAATGCTTAGCTAGAGAAAGCATTTAAAATATCTGTCAGGACCCCCCCCCCCCAAACCTCTGACCATGGTTTCGTGCTCTGGCACTCCTGAGAGGTGCTAGGGTAGGTTCAGACACTAGATCTAAAAACACCAACCCAAAGCCAGCATTTAACTAAAAGTTATCTATTGGGTGGAAAATCTGAAATTTTCAGACACCTACATGTCTTCAAACTCAGCTATCCAACTCAAATAGCTATATGGGGCTGAGAGATCTTCAGCCGTACCACATGTTAGGAGTCTTAGCAATATAACATTGCATAAGACTTAAGGCAGAGAGTATAAATAGTCAAAATAAGAGTCATAGATCGCATGACCTTATTCTCTTAAGCTTGTAAGTTATAAACAATGAGGATTGCCAATTTCTCAACAAGCTTTGTGATAAATGCTTAGCTAGAAAAAGCAATTAAAACATGTCAGAAACCCCCCCCCCCCAACCTCTGACCATGGGTTCGTGCTCTGGCACTCCTCAGAGAAGTGCTAGGGTAGGTTTAGACACTAGATCTAAAAACACCAACCTAAAGCCAGAAATTAACTAAAAGTTATCTATTGAGTGGAAAATCTGAAATTTTCAGACACCTACATGTCTTCAAACCCAGCTATCCAACTCAAATAGCTATATGGGGCTGAGAGATCTTCACAAAGCTTGTTGAGGAATTGGCAATCCTTATTGTTTATAACTTACAAGCTTAAGAGAATAGGGTCATGTGCCTTAAGTCTTATGCAATGTTATATTGCTAAGACTACTAATATATGTTATGGCTGAAGATCTCTCAGCCCCATATAGGTATTTGAGCTGGATAGCTGGGTTTGAAGACGTGTAGGTGTCTGGAAATTTCAGATTTTCCACTCAATAGATAACGTTTAGTTAAATGCTGGCTTTCGCTTAGTGATTTTAGATCTAGTGTCTGAACCTATCCTAGCACCTCTCTGAGGAGTGCTAAAGCATGAAACCATGGTCAGAGTTTGGAGGGGGGGTCCTGACATATTTTAAATGCTTTCTCTAGCTAAGCATTTATCACATAGCTTGTTGAGGAATTGGGCAGTCCTCATTGTTTATAACTTACAAGCTTAAGAGACTAGGGTCATGTGATCTATGACTCTTAATTTGCCTAGTTAGTCTCTGCCTTAAGTCTTATGCAATGTTATATTGCTAAGACTACTAATATATGGTATGGCTGATATTTTACAGAAAATACTGTATGCAATATTTATAAAAATAGAATTTGCATTATAGTTAGATGAATCAATGTTTCCAGGCAATGAATCATTGCTATTTTTTTTAATATATGATTTATAAAAAGAGAAAAGTTAAATGAATAATTATTTTCAAAATATTTGGAAGCTAAAGATACAAAAAAAAAGGCTTACCAAATAACGTATTATCACTCATTATAATTATCATTTATCACCAGCGTTTAGTTGCAAAAAAAAAACTTGGATCATTTGCAGTTTTTTATAAATTGTGATGACTATTATAATCAAAATTAAATCACATCCCAATCATCATCTTTTTCAAAAATTTTGTGTTAAAAATAATGAACGTTTTGAGTGATTATTACTTTACTTTGAAGTTCACTGACTATCAAAAGGTAAGTCTTAAAATAATTTTATAAATCTTTTGATACCATTGTGGAGTCTTTTTAAAATATGAAAGATAGTCAGTGATAACCTTTAAAAATTAAAGTTGATATTATATCAAATTTGTTTATTAAATTCAACCAATAATGAATTCACAATTAGAACAAATTGTAATACTTATTAAAGTGACGATACAATTATTAACATTTATATCAAAATTAATTTATTTTAAATATAACATTGAATTATGAAAATTATATCATTTTCCAAATTTGTTGGAACTAAAAAAAAATGAAATAAGTATTGACATCTTATTGATTTAAGTGAATCATTTATAAAAGGTATATAAAAAAAATAATGAAAAGGTTTGAAGATCATCTTAATTTGAAAGTTTCAGATTGGATAATAAATTCATATGTAAATATAGAAAATGTTATGTTAGTGAGCCTTTTGTAAAGGAAGATCTTATTGAGCTATAAAATTATACTGAATTGAAATCAGATTTTGTTAAGTTTTATTAAGAGTTTTATTTAAAAAAATATTCTAATATTTTCAACATATTTAACTGAATGTGAATTTAATGCTGTATCATAAATTTAAATCAAAGAAATTATATGCAAAATGTTGAATATGGAAATTTATTACTTAAGTTTATAGGTATTAAACCTGATATTAACAAATTAGTAGCTCACGCTTCACATTACATATAAAATGGAAATAATATATGAGCAAAAATCATTACCAAAGAATATTGAATTATGCTCTTATGTTTCAGCATTCAACTTTGTTTTAAATTTATTTTTTTGTAATATTTAATTAATTTGTATATTTATTACTATTATTCAAGTGTTATTTAGGAACAAGTAGACTTGTATTTTTTTGTGTTTGTTATTTTTCTGTACTTGTTATTATATCCTTTTTTTGTAATACTGTTTATGAAATGAAAAATATGAAAACTACCAGCAAAGTGGTCTTTTTTTAAAAATCTTTTTAATAAATTAAATGATTTTTTATTCTATTTTTAAGTTTTGTTTTAAATTTTATAAAAAATAAACTTTCGATTATTGATTTGAAACAATATTTTTTATCAAAAAAAAAAAAAATTCTTTTAGCATACTTCATTTTGCAAGCAGAGCTAAAAGGTCAACTATTAAGAATGGGAACATCGAAAATTTTGGGGCTAAAAGATTAAGCAATCATTTATTACTAAAAGCTTAGAATCAAATTTGATGGTTTTTTGATATGTTTTAAGATAGTTATAATGTGTATAATTGCACACATAATTTATGTAGAATAAGAGATCTTTAATATAAAGAAAATGATTTACAATCCAAAAGTTAATATATTAGTAAATTTTTCATTTCATTAATATATTCATTCATTTTAAAGAGGGGTATATTTAAGAGAATAATAGACAGCAGCCAGTTTTATTTTTTAAAAAAAAGTACTAGTGGATTTTTACCTAATCAAAATTTTCTTTAATAGGCTTTTCATATTACTGAAAATTCATAGAATACTGATTAGAATTATTAATAATAAAAATAACAACCTTATGTAGAATGTTATTAATTGTAACTATAAATCATCTATAGAACAAATAGCAAGTAAATATATTTATTTTTTCCAATCTTGATAGGAAATATAAAAGTTATGTGTTTAGTTTTATTTCCACTGATCCTGTCAGCATCACAATTGATGTAATCTGGAATGATGAAATATATCTCCACTTTTACAAAGTCTAATATCTGATGAGTTTGATCTTTAATTTTTCCAGAAACTTGAATTATAGATTGTGTTAAAATTTTAAATAAATGCTGAAATCATTTTGTCCAAAGTATATTAATGTATTAGATGCAGACATATTGACTGTTTTGATTGATATCAAAATAAGGATCTGATGATTGAATGTAATATATGCATTCTAATCTTCCAAAGAGATCATACCAGAATAAGTCAATAATTTATCCAATTACAGCTTTAAATTCTCACAATATTCTAAAGCCATTCTGTCACCTGATCTTGAAGGTTTATTGCCATTTTAAGCTCTTTAAGAATGTGTTTAGTAATATATTTCCTGAAATAATATGCAGGTCTTAAAAAAATCCTTTCAGTTTCTATTCAAAAGTATCATTCTCTGATGTTTACGATTTTTTTTTTCAGATCAAATTATTTATGAATGGAGTAATATGCAATAGTCTTTAAATAGGACAGTTTCTATCTTTTATTCATAAATAACATTCTCTGATGGTTATGATTTTTTTATATCTGATTATTTATGAATGATGATATTAGAAATTATCTTTTTGTCATATCATATTTCTAAGTATAGCAAAAAAAAAAAAAAAGGCAAAGAAATATATATGTCATTACACTTAAATAGCTAAAATTTCTAACTCCAATATTTTGAGGGAGAATAGTAAATTATTCTTAAAAATTAAGCTTTCTAATTTTTTTTTAATATTATAAAATTTAAATAACTGCTTTTATGAAACATCTACATTAGTACATTTTTTAATTTGAACAACTGTTATATTGTTTGTATCTTAATTTTTCTCAATGAAAGTGAGAAATAGCTATTAAATAAATCATAGGTTGAGTATTTGCCTGAAGGTTTGTGGTGATGGTATCTTAAATGTTGCACTATTTCATCTCTTAGTAAATGTTAAATGTAAAAAAAAAATTATATTTTATTTAAACTTTTCAAATACAAACAACTTGTTAGTAATAACATGCAAATAGACAACACGGGTTAGTAATTACACAGTGTTTCGAGCAATATTATTTTCCACTGTTCCTCAGATGTTCCTGGCCTGATCAATGACAATATTAGCATAGGAATCGAACTTTAGATTCTTGAATATTGAATTTTAAGGCAACACTCTAACCAACTGAACTTTGACAGAACAGCTCAGTTGATTAGAGCATTGCCTTAAACTTCAATATTCAAGAATCTAAAAATGCAAGTTCAACTTATATGCTAATATTTTTACTTGTCAGGCCAGGATCACCTGAAGAAGAATACAGAATAATACTGCTTGAAATGTTGTGTAATTACTAACCTGTGTTGTCTATTTGCATGTTATTACTATCAAGTGTATTTGAAATTTAAATAAGGTTTAAAATATTCTATACATTCAAGAGAGATGATAGAAATAGTCAAACATATTATCACATATAGGTTGAGTATAATTCACAAATCTTAGGATAGTTTTCTAATATTTTTGAAATTATAATTTGTCTGGATAACTGATAATAAAAATAAAACTTTAAAGAAATATTATTGCTTAGTTCTGTGTAAATTAAACAAGAAAAATAATATTAAAGAATTTTGCTTATAAATATTGATAATTAAAGAAAAATTAAATTTAAAATTATTTACTGTGCTTATAATAAACCTTGCTTCTTTGTCATCTTTTTAATGTTTGATCAAATTATCAAATAAAGTTTTTAATGCTAACAATTATTTAGCTCATATTTCATTATAATCTTTTTGTTTTTTGTCTTTTTTTCAAGCTGATATAAAAATGTCATTCTCTTGATATTTAAATAAGTTTTTCAATTATGGAGTCATTTTTTTCCCCATCTATAATAATACATTTTTGATAAATATTTACTTAAATTGCTTTTTCTTAAACACTCTTCCCCATTTTACCATTAATAAAAAGATGAGATTGTTATGTGGTCTATTAACATTAGATTTAAGAAAATGATTAAATAAACAAAATATTTGCCTTATTTATTGTGTTATATGGAGTAGAGACCTGGACAAGTAGAAAAAGAAAAGTTTAGAAGCTTTTGAAATGTGGATTTAGAAGAGGATGAAAAAATAAGATTAGCAATGTAAAAAAAATGGTAAGAAGTGAAGAAATTATAAATGATTGAGCATGTCCTTTAAGGAAAGGAAATTATGAAAAATATGTTGGAATGGATTACAAAAGTAAAAGAGAGGTGAGAAAAGGAAAAGTCTGTTTAATGATCTTAAAGAGATAAGTAATTATACATATTTAAGGAGGCAAAAAAAGTAGTAGTAGTTAGGCTTGGAGAAAATTGTTTAGATTGGCTTGTGAGATTTTTTTTTTGGGAGATAATGAATGTTTATGTAATAAATAATCACACGGCTCATTTTACATTTAGTTTTAAAATGAAAGAAAAAGTTTATGCAAATAAAAGCTTATGTATATATTTATACATGTGTTATATATGAATGTAGATAAAAAATTATATTCACATTTTTATTATTTATCAAAATTATTTTTAATAAATGTTTTAGAACAAAAATTATTTCTTGATTTATTTTCTTTATTATTTGTTATTATAGTTCTGTGCATATGTTTTTAATCATATTTATGAAAAATATAATAGAAATGCTATCAAAAATATGAATTTAAAACATCTATTAAAATTAAAAATTTGCCAACAAACAAAATTAATAGATTTTTTTCTTAGCTTTATTGTTTTTTTTTGATATTTTAAAATTGCTGGCAATTTATACTATTTTATCTTTATGAAAATTATTTTAATTTCAGATTAGATTATTTAGTATCTGTCATAATTTTAGATGAATTTTATATAGGTCACCATATCCTATTACACATAAGGACAGGTAATTTGTAATACAAATAATAGTTACTTTAATATATATAAATTCTTGGTTGCATTTTAATGTTTATATTTACCAATTATATTTTTAAACATTCTATTGTCTTATATAGCTGAGTATGTTTTCTAATTACATTGCCAATTAGTAATACTAATTTTAATATGATCTTAATTAATGAAAATAATTCTCATTACAGGGTAGAATAATTTAATCATAATGAATTTTTTTTTTCCGTGTGTTCACTGTAAATTATTATAACTTAATATGTTAAAATTTGTTACAATTTACCATTAATTGTGCTGTTTTTATTAATATTATTTATTAATAAAATAAGTAAACAAAAACTTTTTTAAAATAATTAACGTGTTAAAAGTATAAAAAAAAATTTTTTAAAATAATTAGATGCTAAAATAAAAATTTCTTAAATTATTAACATTTTTACTTTTTCATATTTGCAATTGCTTACACAATATTTTTAACACAAAAGTTAAAAACATTCAGATAATGTTTAAAAAAATAATAATGCTTACATTATTTATTATTAGATAATTTTTTGTAGAAATCATTCATTGATTTATGTTTATTAAACAAATGTTAATCTCAGCATTTGAATCTTAATCCAAGTTAAATATTTTTTAAATTTATTTTTAGTATTTAATGTTTGTTAAATGATATCTTGTGAATATTTGATAAAACTTTGCAGAATGATAATTTCTTAGCTTAAAAAACCCCAAATTAGGATTTTTAAAGTAAATTTCTAATATATGAGCACAGACTTTCACACCACCCACCACTCTCCACTCTATCCAATAACACTGATACACCTAAACAAATATATGCTGAAAAGATAAATAATCACCAATATACGTATTTCATGCTAAACCAGCAATCATCAGTTGGTCCAGACTATCATCTTTACACACATATATAGTATAAGTGCTCAGATATATATATTGATAGACAATCCTCATAGTTTAATGGACAGGCTTCAATCTACTCCACACTCCAACTCTTCAACTGTCCATCCAATTGAAAATCTAACTGTCCATCCAATTGAAAATCTGATGATGGAATGCTCAAAGGCCACCCTGAGGCTGAGATTCTTGTCACACCCATGTTGACCTAAGGTCAATCTGAACCCCACATGTACAGGACATAATCCATTTAATACATATGCAAGGATGGGCAGACATCTCTCTATGAAGAGTTGGAGTGTGGAGTAGATTGAAGCTTGTCCATTAAACTATGAGGATTGTCTATCAATATATATCTGAGCACTTATACTATATATGTGTGTAAAGATGATAGTCTGGACCAACTGATGATTGCTGGTTTAGCATGAAATACGTATATTGGTGATTATTTATCTTTTCAGCATATATTTGTTTAGGTGTATCAGTGTTATTGGATAGAGTGGAGAGTGGTGGGTGGTGTGAAAGTCTGTGCTCATATACCCTATATTACATATATATAGACACAGGTATATAACAAGCCTGTGTTTCAGTTATTACATTATAGAGATGTCTGCCCATCCTTGCATATGTATTAAATGGATTATGTCCTGTACATGTGGGGTTCAGATTGACCTTAGGTCAACATGGGTGTGACAAGAATCTCAGCCTCAGGGTGGCCTTTGAGCATTCCATCATCAGATTTTCAATTGGATGGACAGTTGAAGAGTTGGAGTGTGGAGTAGATTGAAGCCTGTCCATTAAACTATGAGGATTGTCTATCAATATATATCTGAGCACTTATACTATATATGTGTGTAAAGATGATAGTCTGGACCAACTGATGATTGCTGGTTTAGCATGAAATACGTATATTGGTGATTATTTATCTTTTCAGCATATATTTGTTTAGGTGTATCAGTGTTATTGGATAGAGTGGAGAGTGGTGTGAAAGTCTGTGCTCATATACCCTATATTACATATATATAGACACAGGTATATAACAAGCCTGTGCTTCAGTTATTAAATTTCTAATATAATTTTTTTTTTTTCATTTTATTATTATTATTTTATATTTTAAATAATTTCTGGAAAATTTGTTATCATTATATTTAAATTCAGTGATGCTATTAGTTTTTAATTCTATCTCTTTTTTTATATATATAAGATTGTATAATAATTATATTTCTGTTGTATTATAAACATTTTCTTTTTACTTTCGATTTTTTGTGGAAAATTGAGAAACAATGTACTATGATTGTGCAACTATTAATAATCATGAATAATAGCTTATAGTTGTTTTTTATAATTATTTTTTGTTCTGATTAATAAATATTTTAATAATAACTTTTATATAAATTTAAATTATTATTGTGCATAAATTTTCACTTCTTCAAGTTAAAAAAAAATAGCATCCAAATTTTGGATATTGTAAATTTTAGTATTTTTAATGAATAAGTGAACATTGAGAAAGATCATGATTTATATACTTTATTGTAAAAAAAATATGTCATTTTCATGTTGGTGTGTGTTTTTTTTTAAAATTTTAATTTTAAAATGTTTTTATTGGAATTTATTATCTTTTTGTGGTAAATTTTTGAAAAAAATATTTTCATTAATTTTTGATATTTTGATCATAGGTAATTGTGACAAAAATGAGAATTGTGGTATATATAGTGACATGCAAATGTATGGATATGAGCCACTGGCAATCATATGCATGCTACAAGATATATGAGGGGAAAAAAGTCATCTAGTAGCAATATTTTATGTTCAGTAAACAACATAATAAAATCAATGTTGTTGTAGCATATTGAAGAGCGGAAGATACCAATCTTATTATTGTACATTTGATTATTCATATCCAAATCAAGTTCATGCATTGGAGTTCAAAAGAAAACAATGTTGTAAAAAGTAGTTGCAGGAAAGAACACATGATCATCAGGACTATTTAGTAGTCATGAATTTGGCTAGATCAGTATATAATAGAACCATAACTGTTACATAGAGAATTTGATAACCCTTAGTGATAACAATAAACATATTTGTCATAAATTGGATGGCAAACACTGGCCGGATTTAGCCTTAATGGCCTATTGTAAGATTTTTTTTTACCCCCATTATAAAATATCTCCAAGTAAGCATGGAAGGATTAGATATAATAGTGGAAATGTATGAAATAACAAATTTTTTTTTGTTAGTATTGATTATCATCAAATTTGACTAACAATAACATGATTACAGAATTGAATTTATTATTTTTTATTAGCAGCATTGTATATATTGCCAGACATAGGTATGTCTATGGTGCTCAATAATTTATGATTCCAGTTATTTTTTATTATACACTTTGACTTGTTGGTGAAGTGTAGTTGAAATTTTACAGCCTATATTCAGTGCCAGTTTTTTGTAGGCAAATATTGCCAATAATATCTAAGGATTTGGGTGCTTTTTTTGACCAATATCATTTTTGAATTTCTCACTTATCTACTAGCATTATGAAATTTTAATGATAATTTCTTCTGCATCTTTTTGAATATCTTAACACTTGACTTTTTTTTTTCTAAATTTTTTATAATTTTATTTATTATTACTTTTAAAATAGATACAAATTTGAATTGATTATAATTGATATAACAACTTTGAATTTTTAGTAACAAGTTTTTGCATTACTGAAATCTTATTATATATAATTATTGCATAATATTGTAACAGTAAGAATTGTCCTTCCATGTAACAAAATCTAGAACACAGGCAAAATACACTAAAGCTGATCAAATCCGGATGCTGGGATACAGAATCCGATCAACATTCAATCCTTTCACCTCTGCTCAATGATCTAATACCCTACGATGACATTTCTCAACTTACACAGACATTCAATTTAACCACAGTCCGACAGTCACCCAGGGTAAAACAAAAGACTCATAAATTAACTAATTTAACACTGATTTGGTCAGATATACACACATATGACTAAATGATTAATTAATATATCAACGATTGATTGTGAAATTTAATAGAATGATCTACATATAGATATAATGATGTCTGTGCAAATAAATGTAGAGTTGGATAAAATGAACTCATGGACAATAAAGATATGAAAGTGAGTTATAATTTTAAATATTATTAATTGAATAAAACAATAACAAATAGTAAATCAAAATATACACAATTATATAATGAGAATGTGAGAGATTACGCACACAGGCGTTGCATAACTAATGAGATTAATGTTACATATTATCTCATAAGGGTTCAATAAAAGTGAAGTGCAATATTGAAGTTTATGCCTATATTAATATACCAAATTTCTAGCTCTTGTGTAGTCTGCTAATTCCTAGGGAACTTTATAGCCAAAGTTATATAACTAACTTAATAGCGCTCCTATGATGTTTATCTATATATCTAGTTAAGTCGAGCACATAATCAAGCTCAAAGATACACAGGTTAGCGTGTTAACCTAGATTAGGATATACACTGATGCTAGATAAGCATTTAATATAAAGGGAGAGAAAACTGTACTCTATGGCACATATTTAAATATTAATAAATTAGAAGGTGCGAATGGGTCATTATTCACAGGCTTCAGCCTCAAAGGCTTGGTTCCCCTACAACCTCTCAACTTGCTACGAATAGGAGTCGGATAAGCATTAATTATGAATAATCTAGGTCCTTGTGCCCTAGTTCTAAAAGAGTGTGCTTTACCCGAACTAAGTGGATAAGTGTGACCTGCCAGCAACTCATCAAAAATCATAATCATGCAGCAAGCAGATAATTGTACATTGCGTACTTAGTAAGGACACATCCACAACTTATACTTATATAACGCAAATACATAAAATTATATTAGCATGCTTTAAAAATAGATAGCGTCTATTTGCATATCTATACAACCCAGTTCTCAAATTTAGTATTTCAAATATACTATTTAGGGACTAAATTAATTAGTAACCTAGTTTAAGATTATCACCTGCGTCTCAACATATATAAATCTAAGGAGGATAAAGCATATTTGAGGGATAATTATAAATAAAACATTAAAATGTGCTTTGAGAATATCTCTATGGCTAGTTCCTATGATTGTACGAGTTACATATATAAATAGTTATAATTTATAACTAGAGTTAAGCAAACTACAATTTTAACTAGAGAATGACTGATTATTATAATATTCATACCCAAAAATTAATCAGTAAAATAAAAACATGATCTCGAAACAGCGAGTGAGAAAAATAATAATTCAATTATTTAATATTTATTATAGCGAAGATTTGAAATTATCTTCTCAGATTGATAAGTTAAAATTATACTTATAAATAAATAGTTGTGGTTTCAAGTTATTTGGCATATTAAATACATATAATATTAAAATGATAAATTTATAGAATAAATTGGATAGATTAGAAATTGGCATAAAAGACTGCAGAAAATTATATATTTAGTTTAAAATAGATTATTAGGGTTTTACATTTTAAAAGAGAATTCAGTATCACAAGTTTTACAAGATTTAAACATTAGCATTTAACAGTTTTCTTTGCAGATTTTAGGAAAGGTGTTTGGGAAAGGCAGATTTAATAAATAGCTAGCTTTTAAAAGAAAGAATTGAAAGTCACAGTTTATGAACAGAGCTCTGAGTGAAAATTTATCAATTTACCAGTCTGTTGTCTTCATTGCAGTTCTGAGCACTTGGGAGATACTAAGTTGATACTTTTGGCGATGATTTAAAGTTAATGGAGGTTTTTCCACGGGCTGCTTTGCTGGTGTACGACATTATATTTTATCGGACCAAAATTCTTTTCCATTCACCGCAAGGAGAGGCGGTGAGCGATTGCCGACTACTCCACCATTTTGAAGATAAAACGAACGTGGGTTCTGTTTACAATTCCCTTAAATATATCATCGATCCTTGGCAACAGAACTTATACTTTTCTAACTCTGGCCACCTGTTTATTTTTACAAGCTTGTCTGCATTTATTTATTTTAGAAAAATATATTTAATTTCTAAAGCTAGTAGAAAAATCCATTATTTTATTTTAGAAAAACATTTTTAATTATACCAACTAATTTATATTTTGCTTTTCTACTTTTTTCCTCCTGCTGTTTATTGCAACAATGCTATAAAATTCTGCGAAATAGTTATTAACATTTTAGATTTATAAAATCAAGTTCACGCTATTTTAGGATTATTGGACTATTGCGTGACCTAATTTAAAAATTGTTTAGAAAAATTAAAAGTTACTTTGATAATTAGGAGAAAACTAATTTTATTACCATACATGCAGAATAATAACGGAAATGGCTTATATACATATGCGATTTCAATAACATAATAAAATTGGCTAAATAATTTAAACTAAAATATTTCTTAAATTATATCTTTTAGAATGAATATATATCTAATTTATACATATACTATTAAATTACTGACTTACCGTTCGCATATATTTATGTGATTTTGCATATATAGTAATTTAAGGTTGTTTGAATGGGTATTCTGAGAAGGGTTTAAACCTGGCATAGAGATAGGTGTGAGGGTAAAATACATGAAATAGGCAGGTGGATAAAACTGACTGTTTCAATATATTAGATATTTATTTTATATAGTGCTATGTTTTTTTTTATATATATAAACTGTAATAGTAATAATCAGCCATTAAACTAATGCACATGCGCTTTGTGGATTTTTAATTATAAATTAATAATCTCACTTCCAAACCCAAGATAAAGTCTTTGTGAAAAGATAGAATGAATCCATCTATTCTTTCAACCCAAATGTAAATTTGCCCATACATAAATGCTTGGATTGAAAGGAGAGATGGATTCATTCTGTCTTTTCACAAAGACTTTATCTTGTGTTTGGAAGTGAGAATATTTATATATAGTTAAAAATCCACAAAGCACATGTGCATTAGCTTATTGGCTGATTATTATTATAATCTATTAGGTATAATTTTTCTGGTAATTGTATTCAACTGAACTGTTATGTATAAAAATGAATAGAACTTCATCAAATTTTATTGATGTCACTTTTTTTAATCAACTAATAAGATTCTCACCACTTAGTGAACTCTTGAGTACTAACTGACAGATTGCCATATTAATATTATTTCAAAATCATCAATGAAAATAAAACTCAAGTAAAATCACTTAAAATGCAACAGCAAAAAATAGAAATTTCTCATGTAATTTTACTATACATGTATATATTTGTATCTTTATATATACTATATGGGCAGAAATTAGATATGTAGATAAGTGTAGTATTATTTAAATATTTGCTTTATTACATTATATATTTTAAATATTATTTTTAGTAGAGTACTATAATCAAGTGATAATATTTGATTATTACAGATATAAATTGCCATTTTTACAGCTTCTTTAATACATTTTATTAAAATTATAGTATTTAATATTACACCATAAATTTTCATCAATCCTTTATATTATAAAAATGACAAAAAGACTATAATAAACTATTGAATAGGTTGTTTGCAACTTCATTGTATTTTCTAGTGATAGATAAAACAGAATTTCCAAAAATATCTATATTGAAGTTATTACAGATAGACTACCATTATTTTAAACTGCATGAATTTGAATCCTTTATTCTGAGCATTTGTAAATTAACTAACATGGCATCACAGAAATGTAAACAAAGATAATTTCAATTGTTCTACATGAATGAAAAAGTAAAATTGTTAAAAATCAGATTAAAATGTAGATTCTGTGTAAATACTTGCAATATATATTGATTCTCAAGTATATATGATATAAAACCAAAATCTTGCAATTCTGTATTAAAAATTTATTTTCATCAATCTGAAAAAAAAAAATTGTATATCAAATTACCATTAATTTTGTCAAGATTTTTTAAAAAAACCTACCTGATCCAAGTTTAAAACAGGCAAAACTCTCCATACAGTAGTGTCTGGCACTGATTGGCACTACTGTATGGAGAGTTTTGCCTGTTTTAATAACAGTTATGTGCAAGCATAAGAAATAGTGATCATGTGATGTTTAGTGGTTTAAGTGATCCAAGTTTTTTATAAAGAATTTAAACTAATTCTTAAGCTTTGTGAAATTTCCAACTATCTGCAATAGTTTAAAAACACACAAAAAAAGTGATTCTATGCTTCCAGCTTATTTTCAGTTATAAAATGAAATAGAATACATCAGTAGCTTGCAATGCTAGATTGCTACTAAATAGAATATATGAGAAATTTGCAATGTTAGATTGCTACTAAATAAATCAGCAGCCAGCAATGTTAGATTGGTTTAGCTAAGATTTTTAAAAAAAGTGTGGGGTCAAAGTTTAATATTCATAATTCTTTCTGAAAAAAGAATTTTAATTAATTCTTGTGTAAAATTCTCAGTTGTCTGTGATAGTTTAAAAATGAAAAAATAATAATTGTAAGCTAAAATTCAATAACAAATGCAACTGATAAAATATAGTGGCATCTTCTAATATTCAGCTATCTATATAATAATATAAATATTTGAAAACCAGGCACTCTTCACAAATCTGAGAGCTTAATTATAAATATAGAGGATTTGAACTCAGATTTTCTGAGTTCAAATCCTCTATACTTACTATACAATAATATCCAAAAGCAAAAAAAAATTTGCAATTCTATGTTAAAAGTTAATTAAAAAAAAAAATATAGCTACAGTTTTAATATCTGCAAGAAGGCTAGCTATATCAGTCAATGTGATCAAACAGTATTATGTCCATAATATATTCTTATCAAGTTAATTTATCAGTAATTTGTGTGAATGTCTATTGATTAGAAATTCTATGACAGCCAAAATTTAAAAAAAAAAATGTATTCTATAATAAAACTTTATTTTTCAGCAATAACAAACAATAAAAAAGAGCAAAATATAACTTAACATTCGTGCAAGATTACATCACTAATTTGATGTAGCAAACAAGAGTTCCATACATTGTAATTCCAGTAAAATATAATTGTAATATGTTTTCATAATGAAGTAAATGTAAGTTGGTAAGGAATTCTAATTTATAATTTTTAAATAAATTATTTTTAAAACAATAAATTAAACAAAAAATATGGGAAAACTTTTTAAAAGCATTTTTTTTTTAATTGTTCATTTTTATGAAGTGCCATCTTTAATGCATATCAGATTTCTGCTATTTATATAGGGGAAATGTTTTTATGATCAATTAAATATAAATAATAAATTTAAATTTCTTTATTTTTATTAAATTATTTTTTTCTAATGAATATTTATTAATAAGTATATTTTAATTATACTAATATAGTACATTTAATTGTTAAACATTTTCCATTTTGCTATTATAATTAGAGAGATGTATTTGAGATAATTTCATTTGTTTCTGAAAAATTTTCAATTCTATAATTCTTCAGGAACCCATAGTATTGTTTAACAGGATGTAATCTGTACAAGCAATACAAATGCTTCCTTTAAAATATCAATAATGCTAAGCCAATTTTTATAGATCTTGATTATTATTAAGCAGTATTAAAATACAAGGGGAAAGAAAAAAAATGTGCAAGAGAAAGTAGATTCAAACTTTGCTTTATTTTTTTTCTGCACATACTTTAATTTTTTTTTTTTTTTTAATGAATTTTGTTGTTGATTTTGGAATAAGCTAATTTTAGTTGTCTATTTTATATATCATGGCTATCAGTTACTAATAATTGAAATGTGATACTATAATAAATTTTAAGTCTTTTTTTTTTTTTTTTAGTAGTTATTTTTTTCTAGAAATAGTTTTTGGTGCTTATTATTTAAAATTGTAAGCTTTATTGTGGTTATTATATGAGTTATATAGTTAAAATAATAATAGTTGTCTATTGTAACTTATAAATAAATAATATAAAAACTCTGTCAGATAATGAAAATTATTCTACACAAATAAAATGTGATAAACAGAGCAGCCAAAATGCAAAAAACATTAAACAACAATTTTCCAAATGCTTTCAGTACTGTATACCAGAATCATGGCGACATATTGCAATTGAATGGTTAATATTCCAGTGCACTGGAATATTAACCATTCGAATATTAACCGTTCAGTTCCAATATATCGCCATGATTCTGCTATACAGTACCGAAAGCGCTTGGCAAATTGTTGTTTATAATTAATGTTTTTTGCATTTTGGCTGCTCTATTTATCTATTGTAATTTATGTATGTTTTACGGAAACCAAATATGCTTAGCTATAGAAGTAAGTTGATATTTTTCCTATACCAATTATTAACAAAAATGTATATCCTTAGATATTAATATTTTAAAAATTCATAAGAATAATTGATAATATCAAGTACTTGAATTTTTTTTCAAATATTTTTATGATTTCCTAATTTTATTAAGAATATTTTCTCTATGAACTATATTCTAGAATAACAAATGCAGTATTGACAAACTAATCACTTATATCTTAACCATATTTAGCTATGAATGCAGAATTAATAAACCATCAAGCAGTTTTAAAAAAAGAGAGAACAATTATTTTAAAATAAAAGTTAAACATTTTTGTAAATAATCTGTTGATTCAACATTGTAGTAGAGAATCATGAAGCATAGACATGACTTTTATTGGCAAACAAATGCATAAAAAAATCTCAAGACATGGAGTAATTTATATATTACTTTTATTGATTTAATCAAGATAATTGACACAATTGAGACACAGTTGAAATTAAATAGTTATCTTTCAAAGTTTATTTGTATAGCTTCTATATGATAGGTAAGAAAATAAATATTATAACTATAAGTGGAAAATCTGAAATAATTGAAATGAAAATTGGTGTTTTACAAGTATGTGCATTTATTTGCTCCAGCATTATTTTTGATCATTGTAATCTTTAAAAATTTTTATAAGCTGTTTTATGGATCAGAAATCAAAATGCAATATAAGTTGATGGTGGAATCTTTAATTTGAATCAATTAAAAGCAAAAACAAAATTTATATGCTTGGTTTCTGGATTTACGGTACGCTGATGATGGTTCTATTCTTTGCCAATTTATAAGATGATCTATAGAATGTACTTAATATTTTGAATATAGTATTTAAAGATTTGCATTTAATAATTAATATTCAACAAACTCAAGCCATTTATATGGGGAAATATTCAGCAATTCTTAGCTTGGAGATAGTTATCATCTTGATAATGACCAATATAAATATTTTATTAGCCTTTTAAATAGAAAGTTGGATTTAAATGCTGAAGTGCAGCACAGATTCCAATCTGCTGTTGCAGCTTTTAACAAATTAAAAGGTAAGGTATTCATGGAAATGATATAATCACAACAATTAAATTAGCGATATATATAGAACTATTATTTAATTTAATTTATTATATGGAAGCGAAACATGGATTTCCTTGCAATGAAACATAAAGGCATACATAAGAAATGTTTCATTTAAGGATGCTCCATAAAATTTTAAAAATAAAACCAATAAATATGTTTTTCATCTTTTTGAATGTGATACTAAAGAATCCAAATCACACCTTCATTGGATTGAACATTTAAAACATATAAACAATTTAAATCTTCTAAAATGATTAAATAATTTGCTTGTATATTTGTATTCATTCAAAATAAAGATTAGAGATTAAAGAGAATATTGAAATATAATTTTCCATAGTAGGGAAAAATAATTCTAAATAGTAGGCCTTTCGTGATGGTTAAAACATCAATCTTTCCAATGGTTGATAAAATACCAATAATGATTCACACAACTATTATGACACAATTTCAGTTATCCATTATATGGTAATTATGCTTAAAATAATCAAATTACGAAAACTATAGCTTGAAAGTTCATTACATTGTTTTGATAGACTTTGATATGTTATAAAATGTATATTAATCTCTAGGTATTTTGTTTTGTTGAGGTTTTTTTTTTTTATAGTATTCATCAATCTCCCTCAGCATTAATTTCTAATCATAGTTGGTTCCAAAAAAAAATTGTTCTCCCATATTAGAAAATTAAGCAGTTTTAGATCATAAACAATTTGGCTCTTTTTAAACTTTAACTATTTTTATAAATTTTCTCAGGATTATTAAAATATTAATTTTCTGTTTGATACTTATATTGGTATATATTTACATTTCTGAGTCATATATCATATAGTGCTAATATCATGGATGTTTTCATTTGTCAAATTCCTATATATTCAAATACATATATTTGTTATCACTTGTTTTATAAATGTTGTAAAAAGTTTTATCAACTAAAATAATGAAAAAGTTATATAAAACAAAAATACTGATTAAGTTTCTTGTAATTAATTATTTTTATGGTCATGTTTCTGAATCAGAAAGGTTTAAATAATCTTTCAGTAGATATAGAGCCCTCCTCCCTTACTATTTTCAATGATGGTTTGCAGTCAATTAAGAGTTACTAATAATTGAAACTAATACATATTTCACTCTGGTTCTTTTACCATTCATAGGTTTTTTTGTTTTACTGATATTTTTTTCAGGAAGAAGGCATGTCTCACTGACTTAACTTTCAAAAACACATTGTTCTATAAAAATGCATATCATTTATTTATTTTTGTTTTGATTTTTTTGGTAATCTAAAAAAATTGCAAAATGTATTCTTCAAATGCACTTATTTTTTTTTTGTATTGTTGCTATTAATAATACAATACTGCTTGTTGATATTATTCTAGTGCTTTTTGAAGATTTGTTTTGGGCTCAAGATGATGAAAGCATTGAACAATGGAAAGATATGCAGTCATTTTGTGTGAAAGAAGTCAATTTCTTTATTATACTTATTATAAATTAATTTCATAGTTCTATATGCATATTTTTTTTTTGTAATGAAATAAATCTTTCACTAGCTCCATTATTATAAATGCCAAGGATGTATTGAGTATGTTATTGCATACTATTGGAATATTCAATTTTTTATAACATTTCATAATTAAAGTATAGCCATTATTTAATTATGCTAAATAATCCATGTTATGGGATTTGCATCTCAGTTTATTTAGGATTGTCTTTATCTACAGTGTTTCACTGAATTATTTTATTATGGTTTATAGAGAGATACCCACTTTTTATTTTCTAAAATTTAGTAGATTTTTTTTCTTCTTATATTTAGAAAATTATCTATTTATATATTAATTATTTATTTATCATTGACTAAAAATATAATTTTTATAGTAAATATAAATATTGTTTTCTATTGAATTCTTTTCAAAACCTTTTAATTAATAACTATAGTTATATTTTACATATTGTATATAGGCTGTGTATGTATGTACACTCTATAAAGAAAATATTTGTAATTCACACAACTATATCTAAATAGTTTTAATATATTGTTATTTGTAAGTTCAGATTTACTACATATATATGTGCCCTCTGTGATGTTGAAGTAATCTCTCCTTATTCAGACATTTTGAAGGTAACTTCATTTATCACAGATAACATACTTATATTTAGTTCATATTGATCAAATAACAGTTTGTGCAAATAGCATTTGATTTCAAATAATAATCTCTCAAATTAAGATTAAGGAGACACTGTGTGAGAG
Organism: Epiperipatus broadwayi; assembly: GCA_028023455.1. Lineage (NCBI taxonomy): Eukaryota > Metazoa > Onychophora > Udeonychophora > Euonychophora > Peripatidae > Epiperipatus > Epiperipatus broadwayi. The sequence continues at coordinate 9,803,189 of JAQFVV010000008.1, read as the reverse complement.
GCAGTCAAGAATTAAGCAAGTTAAATCTTAATTATAACATGGGCACACACATATTGTCATCATCATTAAATCATAGAAAAATAATGCCAACTAAAGTTACATAGTATATAAAATTAATCAAGCTATTCAGTTTAGTAAGTTTTAGTCTTTGATTAAATGACTTTGTGATCTTAAAATGATTAACTAAATCCAATTATTTTATGGTAGCTATTGATAAACTGAAAACACAAAAACGAAATAATCTACAATTGTTAAACATGTTGTGATATACTGAAAAAATTTTTAATTCGGAATATAAATTATCTGAATAGAAGACAGTGCCATATCATCTTTAATCTCTTGACTTACAAACATTATTTATATCACAATTTTTTGCAATGTTTAATGCAGTGTTATTGAATTTGTTTTGAAGAACAATATTTGGGACTGAACTATATGATCTAATAATAGTTTATTGAAAGCTATTCTTTTCTGATAAATAAGAAGGTGGGAATGATTTTTTGCAAAGAAAAAAAAAGGAATTATCATTCTTTAATTAAACTTATACTGCTTAATAAAAATATAATGTGAATCACTTGTGCAATTATAAATTTTTTACTATCCACATTTAAAAAATGAAATCTAATTGAAATTAATTTTAATAAATATATATTAATTAATCCAATCTATCCTTTGGCAGCTAAATTTTTATTAGAAATACTTGACCTGGATTAAGATTCGTATAAAATCTACAATTGAAAAAATAGATACACTTATATATGTAATCTTATAATTGAATATTTATAAATACATTAATCAGATATATGTAAAGTATAACTTTAAAAATTTTATCCACTTAGGAGTTCTTTGGACTATCCTAGTAGTCTTTGTCGACTAACAATTTGAAAGGCAAAGTGTTAGTTGACAAAGATTAAGAGGATAGTCTAAAGAGCTCCTAAGTGGTTAAAATTTTTAAAGTTATACTTTACATATATCTGATTCCTGTCTTTATAAATATTCAATTATAAGATTACGGATGTGATTTGAAGAAATACAGACGTGGAATTATAATATTAATACACTTATGTATATATTTAATTTTTCCATTATTGAATCACTTGTTTTCTGTTATTATTTTGATCCATATTGACAAAAGTGATTAATCTTTTTTCAGATGAATTGATTTAATTTTAAAGCAAAAGTATATCAGTTTCAAAACTATATTTATCTAAGTTAATTCACCAATTTTTGTATCACCTCATTATTATCAATATCAAATTCAATGGGATAGTGCATAAATTAAACAAACAATTCCCAATTTATTAATATTGCTAATGCGTTTTTTAAATTGTTATTAATAGTTTTTGCAGTCAGTTTACACAATGGTGTTTGTTATGGTTAAAATTTCTGCGTATTTATTCATTTTAAACAAATATGCAAAATCATTGTTAACGATTCGTATTATGAAAGACTTCATTTTTATCAAATTCTAGTACATGGCTAATTATGTACAAATAAGCTGCTTCTTTTATTGGAACATCAGATTTAGTTTGTTTTTATACAAGAAAACAAAAATCAGACTCATTTTTTTAGACTTTGATTTTTGAATATTTGACAAGCATTTCTTTGTTTTGAGAAATTCTTGAAGTAAACAGTATAACAATTCTTTGTAAACCTTTTCCATGACTCAACTAGCAAGCATTGGAAAAAACATCAGAGAATTATACAAAAAAGGAACAATTTTTTGTGACCTATCTATCATTCTAATGAATTTAAATTAGAACTTACAAATCGATTTCAAGTATTAGTAGATTTTGAACATGATTCAGATTTGAATGAAATTAATAAGAAAATAACTGATATACTTTTAAAAACTCAATAAAGATAGCTGGTAGAAAGAAGCAGCAATTGACCAATAAAATTTCTACTGAGGCTAGGGAATTTATGAAGAAAAGAAGAAATATGAAAATATACAAAAATGATGCATTAAAAAGGATTGAATATCTCGAATTTTGTAAAATGGTGCAGAAAAGAGTTGAAAATGATATAAGAAAGTATAACTGTGAACTAGCAAGGAAAGCTGTAAAGAGAATAAAAGTCTCAAGAGTGTAAGACAACATTTTGGTATTGGTAGGAACATTGGATTTCTACCAACCAAGAGAACAAGCTTGATTTAAAAGTGGTTTTAGTACAGTAGATCATATCCAGGTATTGAAAAAAGTTATAGAAAGGACAAATGAATATGAATTGCCATTATGCTGTGGATTTGTAGATTATGAAAAGGCATTTGATTCTCTAAATATTTCTTCAGTGATTAAAGCATTGGATCATCAAGGTATAGATCCAGGATATTGCCATATTTTGAAGAATATTTATAAAAAATGCAATAGCAACAATTAGATTAAAAACAATTATGTGCTAGTATAAGAGATGGTGACCATGTGATGCTTAATGGTTTAACAATTAGATTACATAATGATACTAGGAAAGTCAACATTGAGAAGGGTGTAAGACAGGTTGACTCCATATCTTCAAAACTTTTTACAGCAATGCTGCAAGAAGTATTTTGTGGATTAAAATGGGAAGCTAAAGGGCTGAAAGTAAATGGAGATTATTTAAGTCATTTAGATTTTGCAGATGATGTAGTTATTTTTGCAAATAATGTTTTAGAGCTGTAGGAAATGTTGCAGGAGTTATCAGATGAAGGTAGGAAAGTAGGACTAAAGATAAATGTTAAAAAGCTAAAGTAATGTTCAATGGATTTTCTCAAAATATGAAAATAAAGATTGATTATGATGAGTTAGAAGAAGTTAACAGCTACAAATACCTTGGTCAGATTATTAATACAGATGGAAACATAATGGATGAAATTAATCATAGAATTAAACTTGGTTGGAGTGCTTTTGGTAGAAATAACTTGATACTAAAAGGAAATATGCCTATGTGTTTGAAAAGGAAGGTTTTAATAAATGTGTTTTACTAATTCTTACTTACAGATCTGAGTCTTGGACATTTAATAGGAGTGCAATATAGACTTCAGACCACTCAAAGAAGTATGGAGAGATGCAAGTTAGGAGTAACAAGAAGAGATCGAAAACACAATATATGGGTAAGAGAACAAATAGGTGTTACTGACCTCATTGAAAAAATTAAGACTGAAATGGAGTTGGGCTGGACATATTGCTAGAAAGATAATAATAGATGGATAATTGAAATCTTAAACTGGATTCCAAGAGATTGTAAAAGACCAAGAAAAGAGACATGGGAGATTGATGGATGAAATAAGAGTGTGCAGGGCTGATGTGGAGAAGAGAAGCTAAAGATCGGAGATGGGTTGAACTTGGAGAGACCTTCATCCTGCAGTGGATTGATAATGGTTGATGATGATGATCAACAGATAGAATGTGAATCAATAAGATTATGATATTAATGAAATGCTATGGCTAGAACTTTATAGCAGTGAAAATTATTATTAAGGAAACTGTTTGAGATCATTAACAGATATCATAGACTAAACATTAAGTTTTCTTGAAAGATTAAATTTATTGCCTTTTATTCATGTCAATAATCTCACAAAACTAGCAGTGATTCATAGCTTTTGCATGCATTTAATATTTTAATATGTTTTCTGAAACTGTTCATTGAATCTGTTTCAAAAAATGAATAAATATTTTCAGTATATATCATATAGTGGAATTAAAAAATAATTAGGTTCTTTTAAAAATTCTAATAAATATGCACTTTTGAATTATAATAAATGATTTTTTCTATGTTGAGCAGGGATTTTGATTAAAAAATATCTTTATTATAAATTTAATTTTTTTTTTGCACTGTGAATTGAAGATATTCACTTTAAATTTGATTCATTTTTGAGACAAATGTTCATATTATTAATTAAACATTATCTAAACTAGAAAGAAAAAAAAAGTATAATACTTGAAGTTTTTCAAAGCTATTAATCTTTGATATTTTTAAGGTTTTCTATTCTACTGACAGTTTGTTGATTTAATTAAAGATCTTTTTTTTTTTTAAATGCCTTTTAAATATTTTCCCCAAATTTTTTAACAAAATTTTCATAATTAAAATACAGTAATTTATTATATCATATCTCCATTGAAAAATGTGTGCAAAATTCAAAGCCATTTTATAATTACTGAATTTATAAAGCATGCAAAAAAAAAAATTGAACATTTAATTCTAGTTTTTGTTTTTATCAATTTTTTTGACTTTTGAGAAGAAATTTCTAATCAAATTCGTTTTGTATTGCTGAAAATGTTTTAATAAAGTCTTCTATTATTTTGCAAATTTTTTTTTTTAATTAACAAACAACTTTTTTGTTTTGCTCTGTCACAGCAAATTGCAGTTGTATTTATCATGAAATATTTATGTAGCATACCTTTCTTCCATTCTTATTTTTTTAAATAGTTCTGGCTGTAATATTATTTTCTGTATCACTCAGTTTGCAATTAGTATATATTTTTATTTTTAATTTAAAAATTTATTTAGATATTTTTTTTTTAATTAGTAAAATAATAATTACAATAAAATAATAATTATTTTATTTTATTTACATGACAAATATCTATATAACTCATATTAGTTGCATAAAATATTCTAAATAAATATGTATAGTGTATCTTTGTAAAAAGGTGACAACTCCTTTCTCCAATCTGTCTGTAGTACCATTTCTAAATTAATGCATGTATTATATAGTGACAGTTTAATTATTTACAAAAATTTTGAAGTGCTCTTTGAATCATGAATTATGACTTGAAATGTGACATTGCATTTCATCTTTCTGAATCATCTTCATTGCTCTCACTGCCATCACAAAATATTGAAAACCACTTTAAAACATTCTTATGATTTATAACTTTATTACTACACAAGCAGTTTGAATTATTTTAAATATTTTATTGTTAGTGCTCATTTTGAAACAAAATTTAATGTTAACGTGTTATAAATCTGATTATTGTATACATGTGGTAATATTAATTCTGTAAGCTGTATACAGATTAAAAATTAAAAAAAAAAAACCCAAGATACCATTTGCTTTTTATGGCAAAGTTAGGATTGTGGTTGCAATAGATTTTTGCGAGAAATTAAAACTATCTTACAGAGATATGTGATCCAAGAATTGAGTACATAATCCAATTATAAGTCTTTTGAATTAAAAAGTATTATAAAAGTATGTACAGGAAGATTACAGTTATGAATGAAACAGAGATGGTAAATTTATTGTCAGAGATGAAACAGAAAAGACTAGAATGGATTGTGGTGAAAATAAAGTGTAAATATTTTATTCTGTATGTAGAAGTAAATAATGATGGAGGTAATGGTTTTGTATATAGAAGTAAAGAACTTTATAAATAGCACTTTTGTAAATAGTACATGGTTGATAGTTTTAAAGCAATTCCTAAAAATCTAAAATTATTTACATTCATATGCTATATAGCGACAATAACTATGAAAGAAGCAGAAAATTATATATGAAGAAATTGAGAAAAATATGCAATAATAATAATAATAATAATAATGATGATGATGATAATAATAATAATAATAATGATGATGATGGTTTGAGGACAGTGGAGGATGATAAAATTGTAGGAGTTTTTGAGTTAAGGATAAAAAAGCTAGAGATGAAAGATTGATTATTTTTTTGTAAAGAAAATAAATAAGAATTTACAAATGTAAAAATTCAGGTAACAATAATAAATTCATTTAGATTATGTTTTGATACAGAATTATTATAGCTTCAGATCATAATTTATAATGATAGAGTTGAGATATTCTTTTAAAATAATCTGAAAAATTGCTACATAAAAGAACTAAGTCAATGATAAATTGAAAAAAAATATTAAAGGACAATTTTCAGTTATTGGATAAAAAATTAGTATAAATAATAATATGTTGATTGTTAAGTAAATTTGAAGAACTGAAAATTATTTAAGGTAAATTTGATATATGTATCAATAAAGATGGTTGATTAAGTGTGAGGAAAGCAAAAAAGCTTTATATTAATAATGATATTATAAATGAAATGGACAAGTGAAAATTATATATAAACTCTTTAGAAAATAGAAGTATATATTAAAAACTTCATGATGAATTAAGTTGTGGAGCAGATAGAACTAGAAAATTATTAGATAGTGTAGAAAGAAGAATTGTGAAGAAAAAATTGATTATAATATATATTAGAATAAAAAACATATGTATGTGTGAAGTTCTTTGCATGAATCAGTGGTTATAAATATGAAACAATAATTGAATATAGAAGTAGTAATTTAATACAATAGATATATTGAAAGATGGGAAGAACATTGATATAATAAAAGCAACAACCCTGATTTATTATAATTACAAAATATAAGGATGAAGTTTGAAGACTGGAAAAACCACATGAGCTTTGAGAGAAAAGGATTTTGAAAAAATCAGTTGATATTTGTAATGTATTCTATAATTCCAGTGTCTGGCAATTTCAGTAAAGCTAATACAACAGTAATTTTAAATATAATTAATGTAATGTTAGTATTGTTGGGGATCTTATGTATATGAATTTCAGTGCATTAAATTTATTTGTATTTGAGAAACATGTGGTGCAATTGGAATGTTGAAAATTATTATTAAGAGAGATATATGAAAAGAGGCAGAGAGATTAATAATTATTTTATTAGTCTTAAAAAGGTAGTTGATAATGTAAATTGGATTATTTTGTTGAATAATTTGAAAAAGACAAGTGTAATAATTTTCAGGAAATTTATATATACATTTCATTAGTCTTATAAATACAAGGAATTTAAGACATATGGTTTTGTTTAATATAATTTGATGAGTTATTACATGATTATTATTTTGATAATAATGGTGTTAGCATTGGAAATAGAGCATCAATTTTATTTATAATGTAGCTATATTTGTTGATTAATAATGGATTGATTCGAATTTATAGAAATTTTGAACTGAATCATTTAAAAACAAAATACAGTGAGATGAAGTCATTAAGAGGAAGTTTCAGATGAGTTAATGCTTTTAAATATTTGGATAACTGATGATTGAAGTAATAATAAATTAAAGTGAGACTTGCAATAATTAAACAGTTGTTTTTTTATATATTTATCTTGTGGTTTATTGAAATTAGATTGAAGAAAGAGATTTGTTAAATGTTTTGTTTAGGATATCATTTTATTTGGAATATGGTAATTAGAAAAAGAGAGGAGTAAGGATTGGAGGCTTTTTAGATGTTCATGATGAATAAATCGGATAATGTAAAATATATTTATTCAGAAAATTATGAAGGGAAAATTATAAAGGGAAAGAAAAATTGAATTGGGTATGTATTAAGATAGAGAAGTATTGAAAAAAGTATGTGAAAAATATTTTTTTAAGAAATTTGAAGAGAAAGAGAAACTGGGTTGAAATGAATTGTGAAATACATGTTGGAAGGGGCTATTGATGCTGAAAGAAAAGTAAGATATTGATGATCTTAAGTAAATTTAATAGAGAATATAATAAAGATATTCAGAAAATAATAATGAATTCTTTACTACAGGTATATAATCAATAATAATTTGGTACTATTCTATTAGATCATGTCAGCCACTTGATTGTTGCAATGCAAAAACACAAATATAACATTACCGAGCCCACCCCATTATTTGTGAAAGAATAATAATCATATGGGTTAATGTAATTCATTTATTTCAATTAATAAATTTACTGGAACAATTTTACATAAACATATGTTATTACAAATATTCTATTATAGTAGAATTTCCCATGTACACCAGCGCTGGCTAGCAAAACCATTCTCCCCTCCCCACAAACTTTACAAAGTCTACTAGCATTGCTTGAAAGATAATTAACTACATCGAGGTGAAAAAATGCTGATAATGCTTTAATTACTGAACTGTTTTATTTTTTTGGGTCATTTTTGAAAAGGAAAAGTATTTATTTATTAATTACAATAGCCATCTTTAATGCTGTTTAAAGTATTACAGTTTGTAAAAAACATCGCGCTATATAAAATAATTGACTTATTTAAATAACCATCTTTGAAAGAATATGTGTATGGATTTTAATGGCACACCTATTAAGAATGATTAATAATTTCCATCTCGATTGTTGTTGTTTTTTTAAATAAATGTATTCTGTTGACAACAGTCATACCTTTTATCCAAAGGTTTAACGTAATTTATTGATTTCCTTAATCAATTTCTGTAATTTAGTCGAGAACAATTTTATGGTACAAAAAATTTAAAAACCTACAAATTTCATCTTAGTCCTGCAATGTAGGGCAGGTGGTATGCCTTTTCACATCCGCAAGAATTAAAACTTTATCAATTGACATACCTTATTGCAAAGATTCTATTAGAGTAGAATTAATTAATTCCCCATGTACGTTGGCTTCTGTGGATAACATTTGCCCCATTTTCAATTCAGCCATTTTATTTGTCAGGGACTTGTTCTCGCACAAACGTGAGCTGGTCGAAATCTTGCTTGTAAATATTTTTTCCAAATTTTTTGAAGGTTCTATGTTGAGTAGGGAAGTGTGGTGACTAGTTAACAATTGTTAGGAGGTAATAGTTGGTCAGATGATTTGTAAGCTAATTCCTTTGACATGCATATTTGAAAAGTTGTGGCAGGCTAAAGTCCAGACACCCTCACATGATACTATAGCGAACTTTTAAATGTGAGCATTGGGATAAAATGCGTAACACAAAGGCTGGCCGCAAACAGTATCTTTTTGTGCTTTTAGCATAGAAATAACACTATCAGCATCAGCGGCCACATTTAAACGGTCTTTTTCTGTGCTTTTGCATAGATATATAGGCCCAGAAGGTGGTGGCCATGTAAATGTCATATTTATGTGCTTTTACATATAAATAGCACCATGAAGCAGCTGACATGATCTAATAGAAGAATATCAATAATTTTATACATAAAAAGTTTTTTTTTGTGTGTGAAAGAGCAGCATAAGGATTGTTTATTTTTTCCCCCAATTTTTGATATTAATAAAGATATTGTATTAGAAAGCCCAAGGGATTGTTTAAATGTTATTAAAAAGGAAAGGAGTATTAGTTATGAGTATTTAAAAGTAGATAGAGGGATAGAAAGACTAGGAAAAAAGATTTTCTAACTTAATGAGATCTGTCTTTTGATGGGTAGCTAATAGTGAAGAGTTTTTAAAATATTTTAAGACATTGGCCATTTCATGGTAGAACTAATGACAAAAGATATTAAAGTGACAGTAATTGAACATATTTTGAATAAAGATAGAGTTTATTAAAAAAAGATTTAAATTCGTAATTGAACATATTTTAAATAAAGATAGGGTTTATTAAAAAAAGATTTATATTTTATTTCCATAAACATACCTGGATATTAATTTTGCTTTTAAGATGGAGATATTATTATATATAGGACTATATTTTGATTAACCCTTAAGAGAGTTGTTGCTTCATACTTTAGGTACTTTTTCCAACTGTGTAGTGCATCCGCCTGATGGCGCTGTTACTTGCAAAAATAATGAAATGTAACATTACCGGGCCAATAATTTTTTGCTTTCTGCTCTCTACCAATTTTTCAAATTATTTTTAAAAAATTTACGATGGTGTAAATTATGTTTACAACATTTACGATGGGATGGTATTTAACACAATTTTCATTTTATAAATATATAAAACCAAGAGTTTGAAAGTGTGTCTTATTTTTTGGCTGAAAATTAGAATAAATACATGCACTAGTCTCAGCGAACCAAGTTATCCGCGCATAGCGCTGGAATATGCAGAGGAGAGGACTTCGATGGTGTTGACAATTATTTGGATCGTTCAATACATCCACTTGTCTGAGTGAACATAGCTGGCAGCGCGTAGTGCTGGAATTTGTGGGGACCTCCGATGGTTTTTCCAGTCCGAAGGAGCTGCCAATACATGCTCTAGTCTGAGTGAACCTATTTTATGATTTCCAAAACAACGGACAACGGCAATCGTTGTATTACTCTCGTCGTTGTTCTCCCGCAAATGTGCCTTTTTATGTGACGTAGGTGAAATGCTTCAATGATATTTTCACCTTTAAAAAAAGGTTAAGGGAAACGGGGTGACGGACTTACAATCATTAGTATGTAATAGTTCATCAGGTTATGTGCAAGATACTTAATTCAAATGCACATAAAAACACAGCCTGTTGAATTCTATATATCCTCACATCCTATGGTAACGATATATGAAGTGCGCACTATTTTCATAGTGACGCGAAGCACATCATGTTTGCTTAATAATGGCAAATATGAACAACTATTCTAGATGCTGTAAGTTGGGCCATGTAAACTGCATATTTCTGTGCTTTTGCAAGCAACAGTGCCCTCAGGCGGACGTATTACATAGTCGGAAAGAGTACCAAACTTTATAAAAAAATTTTATAACAAAAATCACATTTAGTAAATAATGTTAATGCTCTGCAACAGAAATAATGATTTATTTTTGTTTAGATAACTATTATTGTAGTAAATAATAAATGTTCACCACAAGATAAGAAAATTACAAAATTTATTTGACAAATAAAAAAGTAGCACTTATTTAAATCAATAAAAAAAAAATATTATGATTAGTTATTTATTTTAGTGTATGATTTTTTTTTTTAATAGTTTAAATATTAACAAAATACCATAAAAGAATCTAGATTTTTCAACCAGGAAGCAGATTTATTATCGACTCACTGATGTCTTCTAATTCTGCCACTGCATTTGCAATTATTAACTATGTGGTTAATGGGTTTGTATTTTGTGATATCTATATGCACCTATGGCGGTTAAATTTCATTTATGAAGTATATGAATGAAATACTATGGATTGTCTTGAATCTATAAACCGCCATTAAGACTAGGAAGTTTAATTCCAGCTAGCATGCTTAGTTGTTGGATTTGAAAAAAGACATTTGAATCACACAGTAAATCCATATTTAATGCTTTTAATTTTTTAATTTTTTTGAAGGGATTTTTTGAGAATTCAAAAGAGATTCTTGATTTAAGATGAGCCTTAGGTAATGAAACTATATTTTGAGTTAATAGAAAATCTGGGTTTTTTCATATCGGTTTGAGTAATTTATGAAAAAACATAAAGCAACTACAAAGGAATAGATGTAACTTTTTGCTAGTAATATTTCTTATAGTAATATTTAATTGAGTATCTAGAAATTTAGTGGGGACACTTCTTTTTTGAACAGTATTCATTAGCAGAATATGCTAGTGCTAATAAACTGTCCTTAAAGTATGTCTATACTATAATCTTAATTTGTATATGTATACTATTCATATAGAAATGTGTCTGATATGTATATCTAATAATGTTGATTTTTCCTGGAATTATTTTACATATAACCTTAAATGGATGAGAAAAATGTTATGTTACACTTTGAGCAGAAATGTTGCGAGGATTATAGCCTCCTGTTTGCAAAGTCAATTGTTGCCCCCCCCCCACCTCCCTTAAGAATATTTATGTTTTAATTATTATAGTAAAAACAAAACAAAAATAAAGTATGATCCTATCCTATACAAAATATGAAAATACTTACAAATTTATCTATGAATGATGTAGTTCCTCACATATTTATTATTTTATTATTAAATAGTTAATTTTTTGACATTAGTGGATTTGTGTTAATCAATAAATACAATTAGGAAAAGTTAAAAAACTAAAACATTTTGTTTTTTAATATTATTATCAATATTTTTCTCAATTATGAATAATTTATTTAATGAACCAGTTAACTGATTTTGTTCTAATTTACATTGTTTTTACCATCTGTATTGCTCTTGTACATTTTTTTTTCATCCAATATGATACAATTCATGTTTATGTAATTATTATAATGTTATGTAAAATAATAGATCTAAGAATAAATGGATTGCATGAGGACTGGAATTATATTGAAGAGCCATCCATTTCTAAATTTTGTGAGAATATGTAAGTTTGTTTCTGAAAGGCATAATAATAAATATTTAAGGATATATTTCTTTAAATTAATATTTTTTTCTATTGGATTGATAATGATTGTTTTGGCATGATAATAAATATTTAAATTGGGATTAAATATCTCTAGATATATTTCTTTAAAATATTTCTTTCATTTGGGTTAATAACAATCTATTAATGATAAAATATGGTAGTTCTCTGAAACTTCATAACAATTTATATTAACTTAAAAACAAATATACATATAGTCTATACTCAAGATTAATAAAAACAAACATCAATACATAAAGTAGATATAAAGCAAATAGAAATTTGGCTGCCCGCATGAATAACACACATTGTATAATAGAATGTAGCAGCTCTGACTTTGAGGTTATTTCTAAGTTGTTTGGAGTAAGATTGGTTTTGTTGAATTAGGAATAAGACCTGTAATTTTTGAAAATTATTTCTAACCTTTTTGAATATTTAGACTTTTTTTCTATGAAATGGATTTTTTTGTGAAGATATATGTTCAATATCAACATCAAATTCTGTTTTTGGAAAATCATTAATAAATATATTAAATAAAATAAGAGAACTGAACCTGTGATATACTATTTTATAATATATATCTATTATGATTATCATTTACTATCACTTGAATTTTTTTAATAAAGAGCATTTTGTAAAATAATTTAATGGTTTTTCTCCACTTAGAGTTGTTAGTGATTTTTAAATCATTTTTGAAAACTGAATAATAAGCTGAAGTTATATCAATAAATTATAGCAGTTTTTAATTTATTTTGAAGCCATTTTCAATGTGAGTTATTAAAGATAAAATTTTTTCATAACAGCTATCTTTTCTATACTATGTAGATGATTTTAAACTATTGGCAAAATTCTTGTTAATATTATTCTTTCAAGTAATAGAGAACATAATAATATTGAATGATAATTTTTTGAATCATAGTTAGGCTTATTTGATTTTAAGACTGCTTTAGTCTTTTGTGACCAATTTTTAGTGTAGTTTCTGAATGAATAATATTGCTGAATAGTTTTGCCAACAATACTTTGGTTCTAGATTCTCAGTTTTTTTTTTTTAGAAACTGAAAGTTCCTGGTCAAATTCAAGTTTATTAATACCTATAGATTTTATCAGATTGTTGTTAGAGGAATATTGTGAAAGAAAAGTTTGCTTTATCTTGTTAGTGTAGAAGTTTATTATATAAGAATTGCAATATCATTAGCAATGATATTGGTAGTTCTTTTATAAATAAATGCTTCTACAATCACTAAAAAAAAAAAAAATTGTCAGGCCTTTCAACTAGATTTTATGAAGTATTTTTATATTGGACTATTTCCATCATGTAATATGAGTATTGAATGTCTTGTTTAGAGTGTTACCTTAAAATTCAAGAATCTAAGGGTCCAGGTTCAAATCTCATGGTAGTATTGTCACTGGTCAGGCCAGCAACACCTGAAGATGAGGGGAGAATAATATCTCTCAAAACATTGTGCATATACTAATCTGTTTGATGTGCTATTACTAACAATTGAATGTGTTCGGAATATTTAAATAAAGTTAATTTTTTCTAAAGACATTTAATACTCATATTAGATGATGGAAATATAAAAATACAAGTAAAACACCATCATCACAAACCTTCAGGAAAACATTAGATTTTATGAAGTTTCTCCACTTTTTTAGTATTATTAGCAGACCAGCTAGGTTTTTTCCAACTTAGAATGGTTTTTGATATCCTTGAAGAATGGCCCCTTTGACACCTGTTATAAATTTATTAAAGCTATTATAGTAATAAGAAATGACAGAATTCTATTAATATTCTATTTTGGAACTGGATAACTTTCACCAATAGTATATGAATTGCCAAAAATTGTTTATTATGGGAAATAACCCAATATCTTTAATAGGTAATGGTGAACCATTTTTTTTTGTTGAAACAAAATTAAATCAGAAATTGTTTCTGTGGTTATTTATTTGATTGTAATGCTTCTCCTTACTTTACATCATAAAGTAAATAAATGTTTAATTCATCCATTCTAAAAGTTGACAGTCTGCTTGATATTCATTTGTATATTTTTAAAGACAACTATAAAAATTGAAATCTATAAATACAAAAGGTGAAATATTTGGAAAAGAAGAGCCAGTTTATATTTGGATGTTTGTAAATATTGCATACATAAAAATTATCTATATTAATGATAATTGCAATGTCATTTGAATTATCTTCAAAGATGATTTGAAACAAAAATAGCCATATTGTATTTAGAATACAGTCTATCAAGAAATAGGAATGCAGGATTTTTTAAGATGTACTGTATATTAATAAAGTAATTTTTGAGTCTCCGGAAGTGCAATTAAATCAACATTATACTGAAAAATTGATTTTTAGAGACTACATTTTTAATTTGTTGTATTCTTGATGTTGGTATATCTTTCGAGATGCTCTGCATTGATAAAACTGTACGAAGTCATTTTTCATTTTGAAAACCTTAGCATCCTGATTTTTATATTTCTTATATTACTATCTCTCATAATAATGCTGAAGACCACAGTACTTTATTGTTTTCATGATATTTTTGTTGTCATTCATCAGTTCATCAAGATATAGTCTGATTTCCATATGGATATTTCACTTATTAATATATGCTACTTGTAGCAGGTGCCTTAGGAAGACTATTATTCATTTATCTCAAATAATTGATTTGTTGTTTGGAAGTTCTTATGAAATTTGAATACCAGAAGTGAGACATGAATATAACTTTAATTAACAAACAAACCACACTTGAGAAGCAAATATTTGTAGTTACAACTTCATTTATAGTTAGATATAATCCATGAGGACAAAATAAACACATTTTTAATATCATGTGATATAATGTATTTCATTTACAATCAGATATAATTCATGAGGGCAAATACACATCTTTTATATTATGTGACATAGTGAGCTTTTATAATCTAGTGCCTTGGACTCTGCATTATAATTATTAGCTTATTCCAAAACACCATATTTAAATGAATATATATATTGTTACATGGAGAATAAAGATCGTACTCTTTTCGTTTTATATATGGGAATAGTTATTTTATTTCATGTTTTGAATCATTTTAAATTTGATACTTATGGCTAATGGCGACTAGAGCGCCAACATGATCCTTTATAGACTATTATAATTTTTTTTTTTGCAATCTATCCAATCATTTCTTATGTATACATTGTGTGTATTTATATAATTTTTACGAATAAATTTTTTTTTAATGCGGTGGTGGTGGTGGGGGGGGGGGGTTGAATTACAAAGAAAAGTCTAAGTTGCTATTTCCAGATGCCATTAATTTTAAACTATGAAATTAGAATCATTGCTAGAAAAAAAATCATAACTTTATCTTATCAGGATGTGGAATTCTTAAATTGATTTTATGTTATAGTATAATTAAATTTAGCAGATTCGAATTGTGAGGAAAACTCAAAAGTACCTATTTGAATTAGCAAAATCTTTTTTTTCCATAATAAACATGCAATTTTTTGTCGTGCCGTACCACTAGCAGTATATGGTCAACTTTTGTAGTATTGTTTTGAAAGCTTATATATATTGATTGTAAATGTACCTTAATATTATATTTACATTTTTAGAATTGATAATTTCTTTGTCATAAAATAAATAGATTGATTTTTAATTTTTTTGTTATAATTTATGTTTTTCTATACTTCGGAAATTAAGACAACATATTTACTGTAGTCTTGCAAGCAGCTTTTTCTCCACCCCCTTTGATAAAAATGATCCTGTCCTCATGGTAATGATGACCTAGTTGTTCCTGTCTGGTTTTTAGCTTATTTTAGCGATAAGATTAGACAAGTTGGAAGAACTTTCATTATTTAAAGCAGGTTTTTACCTACCAATAGCGTTAGAATATGAATCTGAATTAATAAAGAATAAGGCATATGTAAAAGCAACTATACGTTTATATCAATTAGATCAAAATTAATGTTACTTTTTAAATATTTGTTTATTCAAGCTGAAAATGAATATTTTTTTGTGTATTTGAAAAGCACTGGCCTCTTTCGGATGGTGAACCGTAAACTTGTGAAATATCAATGAGGAATTCAAAATTTTAGAACAAATTTAACAAAAGTATAATTCACATTGCGTATATGCTTATAGCCATGCTTGGGGCAAGAGGCCATTCGTCTTATAATTTTTGCATCTCTAATTTATGCTCAGAGATTCTCAAATAAACTGAATTTCGATCTTATTATTTAATATCTCGTGTTATTTGCTTTTTCTTTTTTATGCAGCTGCTAATTTTGTTTCTAATGTGTATTATAATACAATAGTAAGCCAATAAAATATAATTGGAAAATTAGTAATCTTGATTTATGCAATACAGTGTTATGAAACTATAAAAATAGAACTGTAGAGGCTCCTACACAAATTGCTATTTTAAAAATTAAACACTTTACACTCACATATAATACATGTGGCTGTAGTTAAAAAAAAAACGACAACATAATATGTAGATAGGGAACTGCTTTCAGATCTGTATATAAACAATTTGTGGAGGGTTAAAAAGAAAGGTAAATGATGACTGCTAGTGGGGAGATGCATTAGATTTCTAAAGGTCCAAGTGTACTGTTTCAAGATCCAAAGCTCCTCACAGATGAATGCCATAAGCTTGAAACGAGTCTGGGAATATTGGATAAGACAGCACTGGACAGAGATTTATTAAGCACTTTCCTGGCATCTATTAGTTACTAAAGCTTACAGTAGTAGGTGGCACATCTTTGGTGAAAAAAAAAAAACATACAGTAAAGTTATGAGCAAAGAATATAAAAATGTATATTTGAATGGTAATATTATAAGTATAGACAAAACCCAATTTAAAACTCTAATTCTATAATCTTTTTTTTTGGATTTGTGAATTTTTCAATTTCAAGAGATAGAGATCTTTTACCCCTTTATTGTAAATCCAAATGCCTAAGTAGAAGGAGAAAAAAATCAGACAACAACACTCTTAGTAGTTAGGCTTATTAATTTATAGTTACTTAATGAATGTGTTTTTTCTTTGTTGTAAAAGAGTAATGATTATTTTTGAAAAGATATTCAGATGATTCATTCTATCTTTGTAAAAAAAAAATCTGTAATACTTTTTTATTGAAAGCCATTTTGTTATATTCTAAAAAAATTTTGCTTGACTTGCTGCAGAATTGAAATTTTGCATAATAGATTAGTAGATTTCATGTTAATCACTTTGGATTGCATGGTTTCATAAATACTTGACTATAGATCTTTATTTATTTAATTGATATTGATTATGAATGCATTTTTTAAATGTACAATTCAGTTTTTTTTCTCAATATTTTAATTTGGAAAAAGTTAATTTAATTTATTTATAATTTAATAAATTGATTCATATTATCAATAGCCATTCGCAAATGAGTTTAGCCATTCCAACTACAAGATAAAAAGACAAAACACATTTGAGATAAGTTTTATGATGAATCTGTGAAATGGAATACACCTATGTATTGAACACCTTGGTCCACTTTTCTGTTTGCTTGATATTTTGTTAGGCACTCTGCAGACAATTTTTCTTTCTGAAATACTTCAACATCATGTCTAATTGTAGCTCTCCAATGCATTTTATTCTCTGCCATATCTTCCCAATAGAAACTAACAGTATTGCATTTTGGAGTTTAACATTAAACATACTTTTAGGAGGAAATCTTACATTATTCATTCATTTTACATGTACAATCCAACGAAAATATGATTTCATAAATACATCCAACAAATTGAAGAATATATTTCTTGTTTTTATGATCTTTCCATTGTATTTAAAATTTTTAAGGAATATCCTTAAACAAAATATTTTTAATGTCTTTTTATCATTGATAGTAATCCAAATCTCACTTTTTTCAAAAAATTAGGGATAATAATAGTTTTTTTCACAGTTAATTTAATTTCATTAGTTATTCTCTGTAATGAAATATCCTATCTTCTTTATTGATAAAAGAGGAACAGTTCATTAGATTTTGTGCTGCATTTCAATATTTAAATCAAAAACTACTAAAATATTTAAATTAGATTTTGATAAACATTCAAGTTAAAAGTTGCTAAAGATTTTTTCCCCATCACTGAATATTAAAGAACTTGAGTTTTTGAACATTAACTATTAAACAAAAGTTATGCATTGCATTCAAAATATTGAGTACATTCTGTAGATTGATTTTAGCTGGCAAAAAAACAACAACACAATTATCACATGATCACTATCTCATACTAGCACATAATTGTTATTAAACAATTCAAAACAAAGCAAAACTCTCCATATAGTAGTACCATCTTGTGCTAACAAGAGCAATCAATGGATGCCAGAAGGCTTGTGCATAAAATCCCTATCTAGTGCCTACTCATCCAATATCCCCAGACTAGTTTCTGGCTTGTGGTTCTGAATTGAGTTCAGACCCATATGACTATATAAGCTATTGAGCTTGGATTGAAAATATTGTGTTTTCAATTTCATTCTCATAGTTTTGTAGTTAAATAGAGTTAAAAGGTGGATGCTAGAGGGTTGCATTAGATCCTAAGATCTAGGTGCAGTGCTCTCAGATCCAAGGCTCTTCACTGATGAAGGCCACAAGCCAGAAACTAGTCTGGGGATATTGGGTGAGTAGGAACTAGATAGGGATTTTATGCACAAACCTTCTGGCATCCATTGATTGCTCTTGTTAGCACAAGATGGCACTACTATATGGAGAGTTTTGCTTTGTTTTGAATTGTTTAACACAATTATCAGTATGCTGTAAATCGAGAATCCAGGAAGATGAAGATCTTGATTTCTGTTTTTAATTTATTTAAATTAGAAATTGTATTCACAAAACTTTTGCATTTTGATCCCTGATTCATTAAGGCTCACATAAAAACTTTCAAAAATACAGTCATAAAAATTAAAATAAAGTTGGAGCAAGTACACATCTTCGTTTAACTCCACTTTTCATTTCATCTTCCTTAGATTTTCCACTTGCAGAAGCAACACTTTTTCAATTATGAGGAAACTGTATAATATAAATAAACTCTGGTGGAACAACCAACTAATTTTAAACAATGTCATAGATCTGTTTTATTAATTAATTTAAGTGCTTTGACCAAATCAATTAAAATAATTTATAAATTACTCTTTTATTCCTGACACTTCTTGTATTTGCATGGCAGCAAAATCCATATTTCTTGATTCTCTAAAATCACATTGAAAGTTGTGATAATATGTCAGCTTATTTCCATCACCTGTCAGTAAATGTTGAATGTATATAGTGTTTATTAATTCTCTAGAACCACATTGAGAGTTGTGATAATATATTGGACTATTTCTATTATTTATCAGTAAATGTTGAATGTATAGATTTTAAACTTTATTTAAACTTTTCAAATACAAACAACTTGTTATTAATAACACACAAATAGACACACAGGTTAGTAATTGCACAATGTTTCTAGTAGTATTGTTCTCCATTCATCTTCAGGTGTCGCTGGCCTGACCAGTGATAGTATTAGCTTAGGGATCAAATTCACATCTTTAGATTCTTGAATATCAAATTTAAGGCAAATGCTCTCAGAAGAGAATAATACTACTCGAAACATTGTGTAATTACTAACCTGTGTTATCTATTTGTGTGTTATTACCAAGTTGTTTGTATTTGAAAAGTTTAAAATTTTCTATATATTCAACATTTACTGATAGATGATGGAAATAGATCAACATATTATCATATCTAATATACCATCATCACATACTTTCAGGCAAATACATTGAGAGTCCTTGGTAAACATTCATCTATGACTTGAAGAGTCTATTTGATAAAAATCTTTGAAAACACTTTCATTGTAGTGGATAATAATAATATTCCATTGATGAATATTGAAATCTTATCTATTCCCTTTTTTAAAAATTAGAAGAATAATAACTCCTTAAGATTAAGCTGCACAACTTCATAAATCACTAATATTTTTAAAGTTAACTTATTATCAAAGCATTTAAAATTTTTTCTGGTATAGCAATGGGAACTGTAACATTTCCATTTTTAAAATTACAAAGGGCTGATTTGATTTCATTAAGCTGGATATGTTTATCCAAATCTAAATGAGTGCATAAAATAGAACATTTCAATTCTAGTATCATTATTCAAAAGATGATTGTTTCAATAATGGGATTGTAATATTTTAAAGATCCACGTGTTTTTAATGCATCAAAAAGTATCCAAAGTGATTGTGGTCAGCGAATGTCTGTATCTGTTTTGTTATTTTAATCCAAAATCATTTTTAGTCTTCTTTTCAGTTGTTGAACTTCTTGTTTTTAAATCTCTGTATTTATGAAACTTCACATTTAATTTATTATTCTGCCCATCAGAAAATGTTGCTTATTCATAATAAAATCATTGTCAGAAAAACAGTCATGATACATTTTTGTAGTAAACACAAGAATAAATTTCTTTGTATCCACGATACATTCCTTAATTGAATTCACCATACTCAGATCATGGCAATTCTGAAAGTCTAAATTAGCAATTTGAGTGTTTAATATCACAAATAGTAAATATTTTTAAAAAATGAACATCAATTTATTTATGAATGTGATTGATATAAAATTTGTTTTTTAATGTAACTATCATACTGATCTGCTTGGGTAATATAAACTTCTCTTATGTTCTTTATAATCTATTAACTGCCATTGTTTTGACTGTGGATGAATCCATATTCATTTATAGCGATTTTTCTGCTCAAACTTGAAAAAAAAGTAGGATTTGTAAGATATTTAATAAAGAGAATTAATAAAAATATTATTTTATAATTTGGTTTATTTCTTTGAATAGCCATTAGAAATAAATGACTCTCTAATTTGGCTATTGGTTTAGTAAAACTTCAAATGAAAAGTTAAAATCTGTTTTAATGCATATATATATATATAATCATCTTATTTTGCAAGTCTCTTTTTGAAGATTATTAATTAATTTTTTTCCATCTTTTTTTTTTTTTATCTTCCAACTTTTACCATTTATGTATCTCATGGAATACATCCTCTTAATTTCTCATGTGCTACGTAATTTTCAATTATCATTTGCTAAAAGATTGATCTTGTATATCTCTTTTCTTCAAAAGTTCATAGCTATCTATTTATTTTGAGGTAATTTATCAATATTTTCTTTCTGCTTTTTGTTTTTCTTTTCATGATGTTCATAAATTTTCTACCTCTTAAATATATGTCCAATTCATCCCCCATTAATTATTTTGAATAAATAGCTGTTGTTGTTTTTTTTTACTGTTTTTAACATGCTTAAATTTTTACATTTTATCTTCAACATATCTTTTCCATTTCTTTTTAAAATCACATATAGTGAAATCACGATATCCTTTATATGTTTCAAATTTTTCTCATGTGCATGATTTATCATAAATAATTCATGTTTTATTGATAAGTTTTGATTATTAAAGAATACACATTATTAGATATATATATAGCAGACACATTTCTGTGTGAATAGTATACATATATAAATTAAGATTATAGTATAATTAAAAAATAATAATGGAGTTATTAATCCACAATGGCTACAATATGGTTTTGTAATGCAAGCACTACAACCGATATCTCATACTTTCCTAAGAATAGCATTTGTTTTATATAATTATCATTCCAAATTTGATTTTTTAAAATTATAAACATTATTTTCAATAAATAATAAAATATTTATATAAAAAAATTAAAGTAATATAACCATAAAATTGCAAAAAAGTGGGAAAATGAAAGTTTAGAATAGTTCTAACTGGAATCAGTTAATTGTTTTCTTATAGTCAGTTATTATAATGAAGTAAATTTGCTTTTAATTATTGTAAGCATTAATTACAATAAGTATTATAATATTTATCTAAAAAAGTAGAACAAAAAATAGCCATAGATTGCAAAAAATTAAGAAAAACTATGTTGAGACTACAAACAATATGAAATATACTAAAGTTGAAAAGGGGGCATAAAACTTATACATTGTAAGCTGAATTCAAACTAATTTTATTTTGAAAAATATAGACATATCTAGGAATGTACTGAGGTGAACACCTCTGTTCAGTTAAAAAAAATTCTGCGAAGTTAAGGCCTATGAAAATTTGTAGCAGAATCATATACCAGTTGTAGTCATTGTAATTTCATAATAAATCGAGAGAATGTATTTATATATATGCTTATTGTATGTGTTCATTTGTGTATTCACTCAAAAAATAAAAATAATCACTTATTGTATGCTATTGTTATTTTTTAAAAATAAAATATTTAATTAAATGTGCTCTTAGTGGTACTCTTTTTTTTTTTCAATAACTTTTTTAGTATTCTCACTATCAATAGACTATGGCATCTAAATTATTTTGGTATTTTAAGTCTGTATGAATTTCAGAATCTATATAGTCACATTCCTATTTGCCTTTATCCATTTTAGATTATTATTTAAACTCTTAATACTTTAAGCTATGTAACACAGTATAATAATCATTTATAGATCTTATTTTTTGCTATTATTAAACTGATAATTCAATCACTTAAAAAAGATACTTCAAAAATTTTATTACACTTCGTAAAACTATTAGCTTTGCATAGAAAACATTTTATTTTGTGAAATATTGTATACATCAAATTTAAAGTCTAATAAAGTGAATATTAAAATGTATATGCTTTAAAAGTAAACCAAAGAAACATTATAAATAAATGTGATTGCATATGGTGCTCTGATAAAGAAAAATGGCTGTTGCTGTATTGTAAAATTTATTAAATATATGAATTTTGTTTCTTGTTTTTTATTTATATATTTTTTTTGATATTATAAAATTGAAATAATAAATATTAAAAATATGCTTTTTAGTTATAAAACATCCAAAATGAATAATAATCTTTCTATTTTAAATAACAATAATTCTAATAAAAAATGAATAAAACTTTTGTATTTCCCTAAAATTTATAATACAGTAATAAAAATATTTAGATAAAAACATAAATATAGACAAATTAATAGGTAATTATAAAATAAAAGATGTGGAAATTGTAATATGATTTACCGTGGCTATACAGGTAAATATTTCAATAAAAGAGCAAAAGAACCTAATGTATTTAATAGAAATGATAATAAATCTGCCTTATATATTCACTTTTCATCATATAGATAGATATAAATTAGGTTGTATAAAACTTAAATTTTAAACTACATTAAAGAATGTTATAGAAGAAAAATATATGAATACGTAAAAAATATCAATAAATTTAATTTAATTGGTCGATTAAAAATGAATGGAAATTTATATAGTGCATCTGTATATAATGTATAATTTATACATATTGTATAATTATGGGTTGTATAATTAATACATTTTATTTTTGTTACGTATTTGGACAGCTTTATCAAAATTATTATTGATCCTGGTTTATTATATATATAAGGATAAAATAATTACATATTATTTCATTGTTCACTTGGCAGAAAGCTTGATAGATATTTTTTTTATTAATCAGCACATTTACTGAAGCATTAGATCCAAATCTGAGAAATCTAGATATAAAATTTGTGTTTTTTGCCCTCTATTGAGAAACTTTGTGAAGTTTTTTTTTTTTTTTACAGCTTTAAAATTCATGTATAATTTTTTTTCTAATATTTTAATTTCAAATTAATTCAGAAGACATCAGGATAATTGAATAAACAGGAATTTCAAAAATCTGAAGCCATAAATTGATGCCTAGTTTTTGTATGTTCGGCAATCTTGAACTTTGTGAGATTACTTTGAGAAAATATTATGATGATCTAAAAACTTGATTTTTTGAAAAGTTTATGATTATTTTTGTATCATAATAGTGTAATAATTATTAGAAATCAAAATCAGTGGACAGAAAGCACTCAATAGACATAGTCAAAACAGAATTAATTAATAAACAATGCCCAGATGGTAAATTTAATTTTATTGTGGCCTTTTTGGAATGGATGAATGAAAATATTCACACTATTTTTGAAGGAAAATGGTATAAAATGAAGCAGGGATGGCCAATGGGCCTAACCATTAGTGGCATAATGTCCAGCATCTTGTTAAACTACCATGAGAAACAAGTAATACCAATTATACAAGCAGATAATCCCACAATGATATATCTTAGATATGTGGATGATGTGTTTATTGCTGCTAAAAGGAGTACAATTTTAAACATCAAAGAATTACAGATGATGTCAAAACTCACACTAAATACCACATGGGAAAATGATCAACACCATCTAAAATATCTGGACCTAGACATACAAAGAGAAGATAAACATTTAATGTACCAAATGACCATCAAACCCTTAGAAATTAGAGGATACATGCATCAGAGTGCAATAGTTCCCAACTCACATAAATATGCTGGACTGAATTCATTTCTACATAGAAATGAAAATTTATTAGCACACAGCTATGATTATGAAGCCATAGAGCTTTGAAAGCGCTAAGCTTTAAATAAATTTAATAATATATATAACTTCTTTAATGAGCGTTATAAGCGCATAATTATTGATATTAGAAATCAAAATATATATTATTACATATTTATTTTTTACAGAAATGTTTTATTTTTAAATATAAAAGAACATATTTTTCTGTGTAATATTACCATAGAGATTACAACTCTAGAAATGATGTCACTCAATGGACTGTTATAACATTTAGCAATATCATAGAAATTATGAAAAAAATTTAAACTTTTAAAGCATAAAGTAACAAATTTATTAGATATTAAAAATAATTTGTTCAGATTTTTAAAATAAACATCAAACAAAAAAGATTTTGTTTATTTTGCATATTGAATTTGCTCCACCTGAAATTTGATGAACTGACAACACTTTGTTGTGATTAAAAATCAAATTTTTAATAATTCCGAAAGTCAAATGTGATTTTTAAAAATTTATTTAATTTCTAAACAGAAAATATCTATCAAATGAGATCAAATTTATTATATTCTAATAAATAATAATGATTTAATATTAAAGTAATTGAAAGCTTAAATCTAGTGAGAACAAAGAAATCTGTCAGAATGTTAGTGTAATGCAGGAGAGTTAATAATTTATTTTCAGGGATGTAACAATATAGCTGCTTTTTAATATGATTATTGTATTAATTATTACTTTGATTTTTTTTTTAAGATGATTATAAAAACACAAGAAATTCTACAAAACTCCAAACAATTGTAATTAAAAATTAAATTTTAATATAATTGTAATAAAAATGAAAGTATAACAACGTGGGTATTCATGTCGGTGGACAGCAATTGCCAATATCTTTTAACATTGCCACAAATGTATTTTGTTGCTTGCGCAGTGTCACATAAAGTCCATTAAATACGAATCTATGTGTTGTTGCGCTGTTGTTGCGCAGTTCACAGTGCTTTTTATTTCACAATTTAGTCAGATTCCATAATCTCTATATTTTGCATATGCACGCCTGTACCTGGATACATAAAGTTGTAGGTGTGATTTACTTTGAAATGTTTAAATCCAGCATGATGTAATTCTTCACTTTTATAACCCTTCCTACAATGTGAATAGGTAGTAGATCCATTGGTGATATCCTTAATGGTGTCTGTAAGAATCGGCACTGTTCTACTTGCAACAATTACAATAAAGCACTTATTGGTCTCTCTGCACAAGCCACTAAATAAGGACTGTTGTGGAAGTATGCATCCCTGTTGTTTTTTTCTTTTGCTAAAAAGACTTTTTCAACAATTTTGTTAGGTCCTCTGATTTTGCATGATATTCCAACTAAAAGGCTGGAGATACAAACTTTACATATGTAGTTGTTACAGTCAACAACAGTTTCATCCAATAAATCCAGTTGCTTTTCCCATTCGATGGTTAATTCCATGCAACAGCTATAAATAAATGTTATGTGCAATAATAAAGAATATTATGCAGCCTTTTAACCCTGCTTTTTTCTGAACAGATACTTACTTGGAACATGTTTTGATATTGCACCGCCATTGGGTCTCAGCTTGCACATAAAATTTCAAATCATGCCCATTAGTACACATGTTTTGCATGGGCACTGTCCCGTAATTCTGAAAGTACTCGACTGCCTCTTCTCTCGCTGATCAATACCAAATTTTAATCATTTTTGTGCAAATTAATTACAAAAAATAATCAGACCAGCTTGAATTAAAAAACTTATGATAAATGCTGAAAATGCTAGAAATCGTACTAAAATTACAACAATGACAGCAATGTGTTAATGATTGTACATTATAATATACCTAAAAAAAATTAATTAAATGTTCTGAATGCATTTCTAAAAAATTAGTATTAATTTTTTAATGTTAGCATTAATTTATATTCAATTTCTTAATATTTTTAAAACTTAACAAGTATCATTTGTGCTATAAAGAAAACCATTAACAGATTGCTATTATTGTCATAATTTTTGTGCGTTTCCTAGCATTTTCAGTGTTTACCATAATTTTTTAATTCAAACTGTTGTTTGATTATTTTTAGTAATTATTTTGTGCAAAAATGATTTAAAATTTGGCATCTACCAGTAACAGAAGAAAAGGCAGTCTTATGGGATAATATGCGCACAAAAAGTATGTGCTAATGAGCATGATATGAAATTTTATATGCGAACTGATATCCAATGGTGGTGGAATATCAAAACATGTTCTAAGCGAGTATCTATTTGTAAAGGAACATGGTTAAAAGACTTCAAAATATACCTTATTACTGCACTGAGATTTTTTTTATAGCTGGTGCATGGAATTAAGAATCATACAATGGGAAAAAACAATTGTATTCATCGGACAAAATTGTTATTGACTGGAACGACTACTTACATGAAGTTTGTATCTCCAACCTTTTTAAAAGCTAGACCATATAGGATGGCCTAACAAAGTTGTTGAAATAGATGTCTTTTCAGAAAGAAAAAAAAACCCAACAAGAACACATAAGTGGTTATTTGGTGGCTTGTGCAGAGAGACTGTTGAGTGCTTTATTGTAACTGTTGCAAGTAGAACAGCACCGTTAAGGATAATATTGCTGTCAGATCTACCATCTATTCAAAATATTGGAAAGGTTATAAATGTGAAGGATGATGCCATGCTGGATTTGAACATTTTAAAGTAGATCACACCTACAACTTTATGGATCTAGGTACAGGTGTATATATGCAAAATATAGAGAGATTACGGGGTCTGGCTAAATAACAAAAAGGACCAGGTGATTGTGGACAACATAAGGATTCGTATTTAACAGAATTTATGTGCCAGCGATTACACAGGCAACAAGATACATTTGTGGCAATAATTGGAGGATATTAGCAATTGCTACCACCGACATGAAAATTCATGTTGCTATACTTTCATTTTTATTACAATTATTTAAAAAATTTAATTTTTAATTATAATAAGTTTGGAGTTTTGTATAATTTTTTGTATTTTTGTAATCATGTTAAAAAACAAAACAGCCATATTGTTATGTTCCTGAAAATGAATTATTAATTAAAAAAAAAAACACCTGTCAAGTTTCTCTCCTAAGTGAGCAAGGGAATAAATGTATAAGTATCAATGATAGATATTACTGTGGATGTAATACAAATTAAAAGGTTAAAGTAGATTACATAGACATGGAGAAGAGTAAAAAATATATTTGATGAAAAAGACTTTTTTAGTATCATTATAAATATATGATTAGTTCTTTTATAATATTTTGTAGTATTTATTTCTGGATTATATGAAAAAACAACATAATGGATTAAACCACTAAACATCACATGATCACTATTTCTTAGGCACTGGATAGGGATTTTATGCACAAGCCTTCTGGCATCCAGTGATTACTCTGGTTGGCACTGAGTGGCACTACTGTATGGAGAGTTTTGCCTGTTTTAATAACAATGGATTACGTTTATTTTCTTTTTTCATAATTGATGCAGTACTATATATTGATTGATACAGCACTTATTGCAGTTTCACTGTAATCTAGTCTCCAGCAGTCATCCCCCCCCCCCTTTATTTAAAAGTTTTTAATTTATGAAAAGCACTATTTCCATCAAAATGCTTTATAGGGGTTTTTTTGTTGTTGCAACTTGAAAGAGCTAGGATTAATTAACAGATCTTATTTAAACATGTTTCACCATTGCATTTCTCACTAACTTCAATTATTTGTCACTTATTTAAAAACACTAATTTTCTTATAACTTCCATTTTCGTTGCTTTAGTTTTAGTTGTATTTACTGATTATCTCAAATTTACTGCAAGTTCCATCTCTTCAACTTAAAAATTTTATTAAGACCATTTTCATATTCATTTATCGACTCATTTAAATAAATATTAAATGTCTTCAACTTAAAATTTTTATTAAGACCATTTTTATATTCATTTATCGACTTGTTTAAATAAATATCAAATAACAACAACAAAACACTTCTAACTTAATATTACTTCATATATAATAAAAAAAAACAACTATGTATATACAGTAAATAATATGTAATAAAGTATATTTTTCAAGAGTATATAGACAATTATCAACTATTATGCTTTTAAATCTTTGGTACAAAACTATATTTGTTACTTTGCCACTATAGTTGTGTTTTGATAAAGATGCATATTGAAAGCCTAGCTCAGCAAAGTAGCAATTATTGTTTTGTACCAAAGATTTACTACCATAATAGATAGTAATTGTCTACATGCTTTGGTAGAATATATTTTATTACTTCATATACACATATTGTAGTAACAGGTATCTCTTATTATTCATATAAAAATTACTTAACAATCATCTTTTATTCTATATCTTCTTCTAGAATTTTCATCAAAATAATCTATCATATCTTTTTTCAACCATTTTATTTTAAAATATATTATTTATTTTTTCTAATCTTATATAAATCTACATTTTATAAAGCTTCCAATTATTTCTTTTCCCTTTTAAAAAAATTATATTACTTAGAATATCTTTTAAATCTACTTTAATAAGCAATATATATATATTTTTCTTCTTAAAAGCCTGCTTTAGCTTTTACAATTTTCTAAATACTTAAAAGCACTAATCTGCTTTCTAACTTCCTTTTTAACCACCATTATTAACCATTAATCACATCCACCTATGGTTCAATTTTAGTCTTAGATATATATATTTTTCATTTCAAATTTTCTGCATATTTCATAATTTTGATTAACATTTTATTATGCTCATTTTATAATTTGTTAATTTTATAATTTGTTAATGATGTAATTGTGCGTTCGCACAATTATATCATTAACAAATTTGATGCAACATATTATCCTTTATATCAATTTCATCCATATCTAAATTCATATTACATAAAACAAACACAAATAATATTTCTGTATTATATCTTTTTTTAAATGTCAATTTCTTCAATAAGTGTATTTTAATTTTAGAAATATCTTGATTTATATAAATATCAAAAGTGGCAACCAATATATTAAAATCCACATTAACTCTTTTGACTGGTGTATATCTCTTTTTTACATCAATTTCTTTGATCAGGGTATTTTAATTTTAGAAATATCTTGATTTGTACAAATATCAAATGTGGCAACCAATATAGTAAAATCCTCATCAACTCTTTTGACTGATACTATTTAAAAGCTAAAAATTTAGTTTCAAAATATCTATTATTAATTATCCTTAAAATATTTGTGAAAAAAAAAATCTAATATTTGTATATATTATTATTATAGTTTAGTCATATAAAAGTTCAAATATTATTTTCGAAACCACACAAAGTAGCTTTAGGAGCTATAATTTGCCCACTATTGGTACATATCCATTGTAATTTAAATCAATCTTTTTTTTTTTCATTCTTGATTTCTTTTGTTCCTTCATAAATCTAAAAATATTTTTTAAAAACAGATCTAATGTATTACTCAACTTTTTAAACAATATTTTAGTTGCTTGTGAGATTAAACTTATTCTTCCAAAATTCTCATATTTCAGTATATTAGACAATTTTTTTTAAGGAATGATAACTTTTGAAATATAGTTCATTGACAGCTCTTGCAAATTTTAAATTATATTATAGATATTAGTTAATTCTCTTAAACTTTTATTAATTTAATAAATTTCATTATTTTTTCATCTAAATCTCTTTATTATTATTATAATTTCTAGCATACAAATCATTATTATATTATCATCTTTTCATTTCTCTTTTGTTTCAATTACCACTTTATTCCTGTGTACTTGCTTTCTCACTGGAAGTACTTGTTGTCCATATTAATTCACAATGGCTGATAAAAAGTATGTGATATCACTAAATTTTCATATGCCTCCATTTCATGGAATTTTTTTAATTGAATGATGTCCATCTCAACACCTTTCTAGATATTTGTTGTATTTTACAAAAATCAAATTAGTTTAAATTTAACTCATATTGCATAAATTTTATGCCACTTTTGGGACTTTAACATATCTCATATCACTTGTAATTTAAATGTAATTTTTCTCCATTTTTTGCAATCTGACTATTTTTTATTCTACTTATTAGACAAAGATTATAATTTTTATCATAAATAATGCAATAATAAAAAGTAAATTATTTCATTATGATAAGAAAGCAACTGATTCCTGTTACAACTATTCTAAACAAAAGTAATTTTATTTCTTCATTTTTTGCTATTTTTTAGTTATGTTTTTTTATAAAAAAGTTATTCAAATATTTTTATATCTATTGTAAATAATGTTTATAATAAAAAAAAATCAAATTTGAAACAATAGCATTTATGTTACAATACTGCATTATAGCCACTTCTAATTAAAGCAATGATCTTTTTTGATTCTCTCTCATTTGAGAAATGATAAAAGTGAAGATCTTTAATAGATAGACAATAGTCTTCATTGCAAAAAAAAAGAATATATATATATATTTAAATTTGGCAAATGGCATATTTTATAATTTATTCTTCTTCTACCAGTAACTAGATGATACTCACAGAGTTATGAACTTATGATTTTTTAATACACTTAACTCTACATCTGATAAAATAAATTGACTTGCTATAGAATATATATACACATACAAGGTGCATCATTTGTCACTTAATTTTAGATTAAGCTTATCTAATTCTTCACTGCTACATGGAAAATTTAGATTTTTATCATAGCCATTCTAAAAAAAAATTGTAATGAGGTCACCAAATTTAATATTATGTTTAATAAAGTAAAGCGGAAAATTTCTTAGTGATTATTCCATAGCATAATTTTTCATTTGATGATAAAAACCTGAAATCATCAATGAGTATTTTATACTGTTATATATGTTATAAAATATGTTGAATATTAATATTCTTTATATCTTTTTATAAAATTTGTTTTCCACAATTTTACCTAAGATTCTATTTAATCTATTTCATAATATTATTCCTACCAAAAACTGAGCAATGATAAATATAAATAATGATTAACCTAGCACTAAGATTAAGTGTAATTATTCTAAAACTATTATTCTTATATCTTCTTTATTTTTTTGCATTCCTTCATATTGTAACGGTCAGAAAACGTGTGACTCGTAAACATAGTGCAGAATTCGACCACCATACAGAACAGCAGCACCATCGAGTAGCGAAGCCACCCGTGGTACTGAGGTCGAACATAGTTTATCGATTCCACAATACAATCCACGAAACAACGCATCTGATGCGACATTAGTAAATATTTCCTTAGGCACGGTGGTCAGGGAGATGCAAGAGATTCATGATTTTATTCTCGAGTTAGCCAATAACCAAACTAATATTAATTAAACATTCATATTTACATAATCGAGGAAATATTATATAGAATGGGTATCGAATAAATGAAACGTAACTGCAGACGTATAGTTTAAAATTATTTATTAACACATTTTAATAAAATGATCATTTACTAATAATATTTGTGGATTTAAAGCTTCAGTAGCGGGATTTGCGACATGATTATATTTTAAAGAATACATTTATTTATTTAGACATTATTTTATATTGAGGATTTCAGTAGCGGTATTTCCGATACTGTAATGTTTACAAAAGGAATACATTTATTTGAAGGCGTAATCTAGCTACCTAAAATTCTCGAGTGAGTATTTCTAATGCATGCCTTGGGGAATTTACACCTTTGCAAGGCAAGAGTCTAAAGTATGGGTTATAAGAGTAATGGCAGACATATATTTATTTAATTAAAATATTTATTTATAACTAAGGGCAAACATTTATTTGAGAGTGAATTATGCAGATAATGCAGAGGCGGAGTGATATGTTTAGAATAATAAAACTAAGTAAAGGAACACGTGGTACGCTTTAGAAAGGCGATATGGAATGGCAGTATATCGAAACTGCAATGCCGCGAATGGGTTTATAAGAATATCAGACTGGTCTCTGCCTCGGTCCGACGAAGTAAGGTGTCACATAAGCATAACCAGGGACAAGCGGTACGTGGCGCAATTTTGCCGGCTGGCTGCATGACATTGTCAAGTCCTACGGGAGCACCCATTATGCCCGCTTGTGTAGGACGACTGGGGTTAATTTCAACCCTGAAGAATCCGGAAATTTCACGGCGGAATGGGTCATCGCGTCTCTAAAACGTAACACATGTATACTGTATAAACGGTTATGATGAGATTTAAGTAGATTTCTGACTTGGCCCTACATTACCAACATTTACTCAAGAACTCTGGCGACTCTCAAAGAAATGGGATTTTCTAGAATTATTCATTAGATTTAATAAATACAATATATATATAAACTGGGAGTTATTACAACTAATATGCCAGCCATTTGCGAAGTAGTAGACCCTGCATTACAATAATGATGCACTGAATGCGTGTCGATTTATATGAAAGTGAAGTTATTAAGGAAAGTAAATATTAATGAAAATTTGACACGCATTCTTTGTTTCAAGCGATCATAGATTTACTTTGAAAATTGAGACAATTATGAGCATGCAATAATTAAATAATAACTATAGATAAACATGTAGATTATAGAAATACGCACCCACGAAAGATAGAGTGAGGTAAGCTAGATTATTAGAGAAATTTACATATTAAATTAATTATTCAATTTTACT
This sequence comes from Epiperipatus broadwayi, assembly GCA_028023455.1. Lineage (NCBI taxonomy): Eukaryota > Metazoa > Onychophora > Udeonychophora > Euonychophora > Peripatidae > Epiperipatus > Epiperipatus broadwayi. The sequence continues at coordinate 9,770,132 of JAQFVV010000008.1, read as the reverse complement.
TATACAAATGATAGTTTTTACATTTTATAAATTTAGATAAGTAATATGAAGAATAGCTATAGCATGTTATTAGAGTACTCTAGAGTTTGAACACAGACAGGTACCTGTTTTATAAGAAGTTTTCTTATTCCATGAGTTTAGCAGCAAAAAGTTCACGAGTGGCAAGTCTTTCTTGTATTTAGATATTCATTTAATTTCATGGCAGCAGCAGCTTTCTCATTCATTTCAGGCAGCAGATCTTCATGGTGAATTTATGACGGGCAATGAAAGTTCAGCATCCGATAGGCCATCTACCGATGGAGAATAATCTAGGTGCTTTACTCGGTCATACCTTGGCAGGAACAAATTATTTTTATTATTTTTGGAGACTCTCAGTGATCGAGAGCAAAGCTAAAGTTTAAGTGAATGTCTCCAGCAAGTCTAAGATGGCCTCTTTTCTTATCTTGATCTTTCACATTTTTGTTAAGATATTTTTAAGTTCTACTTAATCTGCCCTGAGGATAATCAATGCATTTTGTTGGTTTTTAATTAAAGAAAGCTGCCGTTCTATTGTTTACATTTTACATTTACTAATTAATTTTGGGGAATTTTTCTTTAATTAATTTATTATCTATCACTGACCGATGCTTTTAAATTTCAAAAACAAAAAGGGAACATAAGATTATTTTAACTTTTAATTAAATATTACATCAGATATTTTTAGAATTATTATTAAACGAAATTTAAACAAAGCAATAAATACGAACTTTATAATGCAAAATAAATGATTAAAATTATACATTTTTATATAACTAAAAGAAATCTAAATTATATTATTTTATCCCTATTTATTGCCTTTAATTTGAGATCGAAATGTGTGCATGTTTATGCTGAATTCTACATATATTTATACATTTTTAATATTGTTACACACACAATTCGATATCAAAAAGTTTAAATTTGGGCGGGATAGACCGGTCAGTGAGAGACGACAGAAAAAGGTGAAACTTAAGATTCGAATACGAATCTTACTGTTTCAATATATATATATTATTTATAAGCAATCTCCACATATACACTTTAATGCAAATTTTTTTATATAATTCCTTTAATTTCCTAACAGTTTCGACTGTTTGAATAGAGATGGAGAGGGCAAAGACATGATTTTTATAGGAATATTAATAATGATAGAGAAAATGTGTATATATAGAGTTTTGTAAAATAAAATTTAAATAGGATAAATAGTTAAAGAAATTGATAATAGAGAGAATTGTATGAAAGGAGTTTATGAAAAAGAGTCTAAGAATTTTGGGAAAAAATCAGTTATAGATTTAATAGGAAGAGGAAGGTTATGCAAGTGGTGAGTAAAATGAATAAGTGAATTATAAAAAGGAATAAAGATAGGAATAAAGATTATTAATAAAAGAATAAGTATAGATAAATATTAGAAAGGAAGGAAAGGAATTAGATTTATAGGTATTAAAAGTAAAATAAAAAGATGATAAATATATTAGAGCGTAATATAGAATGATAGATAGGAAGAAAAAGTAAAAAGAAAGTAGAAACAGTAAAGAAATAATGAAAAAATAATTATTAGAAAAGAAGAGGGAGGTAAAGGTATAGAGTTAAGAATAAAATATGATTATGAATAAATGTAAAATATGTATTTTCATATGTATATTAATGATTATATGTTTAAATGTTGTAGCTCTAATGAAGATTGCAGGATAGCCAAAACTGTTAGGAAATTAAAGGAATCATATAAAAAAATTTGCATTACAATGTACACCTGGGTCTTGTTTTACGCGATAGATAGGTTCCTCAGAAAATACGTGCAAACGAAATCGCGCAAAAATAGACGTAACTTACATTGAAAAAGGGGGGATGTGGTCTGTGATTTTTCAAAATTCGCGTAAAAGCAAAGCACCAATGTAAAATTACTTTAAAATTCGCGCAAAAAAAAAATAAGGCAATAAAATACGACTAATAAAAAATTTCAAATTTGAAAAAAAATCGATACAAGACAAACTCTTTTTAACTATAATATTTAATTTTATTCAAAATAATATATTTTTATGCATAATTGACATTACAGTAATTTATATTTTTTTTATACACGTTTTAATTATTATGATTTTCTGGTGACAATGTAAAATGAGACGATGATTTTATTAATTGTTTAAGAAGCTCGCGATATCCAGACATACAACCATTTAGCTCTCGTTGGAATTTAAGAGCACGTTAATGTTTAGTGTCATTAATAAGAAAATTATAATTGATTACATTCTTTTTTAAAAAGCAAAAACAGAATGTGATTTAAAATGCAAAATTAACACGCACAATGTTTGAACAAATTTACGTTATAATCTTGTATACATAAAATGTGGAAATCATGATTTTAATTTCATTGCATAAAATCTTACTATTATAAAGCACTGAAAATATTGAAATTACTAAGATGAAAGTCGAATTCCAATAATGTGCTATTACTTTCAATATAACATAAGTGCGCGAAATTTATTATTTAAAGTAATAGCGCATTATCGGAAATCGATTTCCGGTGAAACACGAATCGCATAACTTTAAAATCGTGTTAAATAAGTCCGCGTAAAAAGAGACCCAGGTGTATATGTGGAGATTGATTATAAGTAATATATATATTCTAAAAGTATTTTATTTTTCTAGATTCAGTAAAAATTAAATCTTAAAGCACTAAACTTTCTAAATAGAAAGTTTACTTCTGGATAACGTATTAATGCCCAATCATCATCATTTATAAATTATTACCGTTATCCCTGCATGTCCCCCAGTGGATTGCATGATATCTCAGGCTTTGTGGATATTAATAGAATATATTTGAAATGTGTTTGAAAAACAAAACAAACTAAATTCATTAATAATAAATATTAAACCAACAATTTATTTATAATATTGAAAATAATAATAATTATGAAGATTAAAACTGAAGGTCTTGTGATAAATATAATGATAAGATCTGACCAACTGTTTTAAATTTATAGTTTTAAACCCTGGTTTTCTGTAGATATCAGCCTTTTGCTATATATACTAAAGTATTTAATAATATATTCAGGAAGACAATTGTCCTGTTTGGGTATTAGTGATGATAGGTATATAGTAGGTCTTGATAGGTCTTACAGCAGAATCTATTTCTTAAGGAAGAGCTGTAGACTTGTTTTGTGAATAATGTGAATTCAGTGACACAGCAGCTCCAAATGATTCGACGTTTATATCATTGAAGCACAACATGGAGCTATAGTTACTAAGAGAGCAATCATTTGAGTTGTTTTTTAATTCTTTACACACAGCAAATTTTCAAAGTTGTACGACAGCTGACATATCACTTCATCCAAGTATAAAAATATATGCTTGTTCTATGTATGTCAATCGTAAATATATTAATAATTTTGTAGTTATGCTAATTATGTCTGCATTTGAGATTGGGAAAAAGAAAAAAACATTTGTACAATTATCATTTTCACAAGTAATGGAAAGAAATATTTTAAAATCAAATGTATTTGTTTGATTTGTGATTCAACAGTTGCTGTTTGGGGGGGGGGGGGGAGCAACATAGAACGTTATATAACAGTTCATGAAAAATATGATAGTGAATATCCTTTTAACAGAAATTTAAGAAAATCTAAAGTGAAAGGATTGAAAATTGTATTACTTGCCCAACAATAGTTTTTTTTTTTTTTTTTTTAAACCAGGACTGTGAATAAAATGAAAGCTGCTACAATTGCATCATTTAAGGTTGCACATTTTCAATGCACAAAAAATCTTTTAAGGATTGCAAAATAATTAAATAAGCAATGCTTGCTGCATCAGAGATAGAATGAAATTGTATCAGCTATCGAAGTTATCCAGAAATTTAGTCACTCATAGAATAGAAGCAATGTCTTAAAATATCAAGAGTATAAGTAAAAATGGTGTATAAAAATGCATGTTTCTAAGTTTACAGTGTGATGAATCAACAGACATCTGCAATATAACTCCAATAAATATTTTTATAGGATAGTTTTTAACGATTGCTCAGTAAAAGATATACTGTCAGTTTTGCCATTAAAATGAAATACATGTGGAAAGGATATACACCATGTTATTAAAAACCACATTCAAGAAGTTAACTCCCACTTCAAAAATTTATGTCAATAGCAGAGGCATACCTGCCATGATTGGTTCTGATATTGATTCATCACATTATGTAAGAATGATGCAGAGTTTCCAAACTTTTTTTCATTACTACTGCATCATACATCAACAAGCATTATGTACAAAAGTGCTGCATTATGAATGCCCAGCATAATTTCTATTCGTGTCAAATCACTTTAGAGCAAATTATTCAAAGCACTGACTAATGAATTTAATGCTTGGTATAGAACTTTAATGTTACATTCTGAAGTTCAATGGAGAAGTCCTACAATGATTTTTAGAACTTCTTCCTGAAATAAAACTAATTATATAATCCAGAAATGAAACTTATGATGAACTTAGTGATCATAGCTGGTTATCTGATTTAATTTTTTTTTTTGCAGTCATAACAAAAATGAATAAACTCATATCTTGAACTTCAGTAAAAACAAAAAACTATTACTGAATTAATAGGGAGTATAAAACACATTTAAATCAAAATTACATCTGTGGATTTCCCAAATAAAGGAGTATAACTTTAGTCACTTTCCAAATTTGGAGAACTACATTTTAAGAAATATAAGAAAATTGAAACAGAAAAATATTCTGAAAATCTCGCTAAACTTAAAAATAATTTCGAAATTAGTTTTTCTGAATTTTGTAAAAGTCAACCAATTGCTTCATTCATTTATTGATACTAATATTTCTAAAATATTACAACAGATTGCAAGTATGACAAATAAAAGTACATAATTTAGAAATGGAAATAATTGATTTTCAATCTGATCTACAATTAAAATCTCAAAACCCATTTTTGGACACTTGTAGGTGAGAAAAAACATCCACTCTTAAAGGAAATTTTTTAACAGTTAAACTCCTGTTGTGAGTCAACTTGCTTTTGCAAAAATGGTTTTTCAACAATGAATTTGGAAGACATGCAATGTCAGATTTCACATTAAAATGTTTTTCCTGTATTTAATTTATATTTAAATCCATAACAAGAGTATATAATTACATATTTTCTTTACCATATTATAATTTTTTATTATTTGTGCATTAATTACATTTAAAATTGAAATATTAAAAGAGCAAATTTTGTGGCTTTCCTAAAAAAGATTTAAATTGCTAATAAAAATAAATTAAAGATTAAGCACCACTGCTTTACAGCATGGTTTTCTTCATTAAAGCATACATCACATTCCATGCAACTTCAACATTCATCTTTGGATCCAATTGCAATTTCAGATAATTTGATTGGTGTAGTTTTTGCTTTTGTAGCCATACATAATAAATAGTCTTCTGCTAGATAAGATCATCATATTTACTGTAAAGAATAGAGTATTGAAAAATATTTTTAAAAACACCAAGATATGGCTATCCAAACTTCAGTGGAAAATTTTTAGCCAGTGGTTTCTACTATTTGCATGAAATCACTATGCATTGCTTTTCAAGTCAAGGCTTAGAGTAGATTGCTGTCTTCCTTTTCTGAGCTATTTATACCTCATGTTTTTGTTTTTCATACCAACTATGTATTTAATGATATTTTTCAAAAAATATACTTATTAGTTTTATCCAAAAACATATCATAAAATACAAGAATAAATATTCATTTCATAACATGTTGCGGAAATAAGTACTTTTAAATTATATCATTATTTTATAAATGAATAAACAAATACTTTTTTTTTTACAATAGTGATAGGAAGAAAGGGAAAAAATTATGACTGATTTAAAAATTATTTTATAATTTTCTTAATTTTAATAATCCATAATTTTTAGTAATATATATATAGATTTGCCATTCAATTTACTATAAGAAAGGTCAAATTATTTATTTAAAATCCTATCTGGAAGACAAATCTGAAAGGGTCACAAAATACTTTTTATAAACTACACTATTCAAATTAATTTTCACTGCACTAAAATTAAATTTTCTTCCTTTTTTAACCTAATATGAGTTACTAATCTTATTATTTCTCAATTTTACAAAATACATTTCTTTTATTAAATATTTAATAGTATGATTAAAATGTATAGACTAATTTTTCTTTTTAATTTTTTAAACCAGTATACTTAAATGAATTATGTTATATCTAGTATGCACACATACACAAATGACTATTTTTACATTTATTAGTCAATTTGTAACAGTTTTTTTTATTAAACTTTTCTTTTTGACCATGCAGCTTTGTAACTAATTCAAGCTGCTATCGGATTTATTCTGTTACAGTGTTGATTATTAAAATTCTTTATATCTTTTTATAAAATTTGTTTTCCACAAATTTACCTAAAATATTATTTAATCTATTTCTTAATATCATTCCTACCTAAATCTTCAATAAAAAAATTCAAATTAGATGTCTTCTTATTGCACAGCAACAGAATAGATCTTAACACTTTTGAAGTATGATGCTTCTTTACATACTTAAGATTATATTTTTGATAATCCTATAAAGCTTAATTATATTTTGTATAATATCATAAATATATTTAAAGCACATAATAGAATATGAATTGTTATGTGCTCAAAACCAAATTTGCTATATATTGCTGTTACATTCAATTACAAAAATTTCAGTATTCTTTAAAAAAAAAAAAAAACAACGATAAATAGTTTAAACTATAATCATTTTCAATCCATTTCAGAATGAAGTTTAATCCAGTTTCTCCTTTTTATAATTTCTCCTCTCCACATTACATCAACAAATTCATCTTATATATAGTCTCTGTCTTTTACAATCTATTGGAATTCAGTTTAAGACTTACAACTGACTATCAAATCTCTTCTAACAATATGTCCAACCCATCTCCATTTCTGTCTATTAATTTTTTTAATAATATCAATAATACTTATTTGTTTTCTCACCCAAGTATTTCATTTTTAATCCTTTCTTGTTATTTCCAACATAGATTCGCTTCATATTTTGTTCAGTAGTCTAAAGTTTGTATAATATTTCTGCTATGTAAAATGTATTGATTAAAAATCTTTTCCAATATATAGGCATATTTCCTTTTAATATTAAATTATTTCTACCAAAAGCCTTTTGTTCAAATTTAGTCCTATTATTAATTTTATCCATTGTATATGTATTAATAATCTGATCAAAATAATTGTATGTAATTCATGATTATCAATCTTTATTTTTTTCTTCTGAGAAAATCTGTTGAATATTATTTTAATCTTTTTAATATTTCTGCATATTCACTTAACTTAAATAATCTCCATGTATTTTTTCCTCTTAGTTCAAGTTTTAACATAAAATAGTTCTTTTGAAATTGCTATAAAAAGTTATGAGATATGGAATCACACTATTATATATTCTTTGTTAAATTTCTTACTATCACCATGTAATCTAATCACTGTTGTTACATTTTGATAAATATTCTTCCAAATATGACAATATCCTTGGTATATACATGATGGTACAAAACTTTAATCACTGTGTAAATGCTTACAGCATTATTGCCTTTTAATAATCCATAAATCCAAAGCATAGTAGCAATTCATATTTATTGATCTAACTGGATATGGTCCATTATGCTTAAACTACTTTTAAATCTACCTGTTCTTTTTGACTGATTTGAATCTAAAGTTCACTATAGACAAATTGCAATTATTTCCTTAAATTTTTTATTTACAATTGATACAAAACAGATGTCTATAATTTCTAAAGAAGATAGATAGGTCTATAATTTCTAATATATTTTAAATATCAATATTACTACTGCATTCTTTCAGTCATTTAGTGAATCTTTATTATTTAATCATTTTGCATATAGTTTCTAACAGTTTTTTTTATTTCTTCACATGGTTTTGTATTAGTTTGTAGAACGTTTTCTTTTTTCTTAGATTTAAGTGCATGTCTTACTTCTTAATTTAAAATACTTTCAATTTAGAAGGTATAATAATTGTTGTGGTTATTTTGTTGTTGTTTTTTTTTTATTATTATTATTATCATCATCATAATCTAGAACTCTTCCATATATGTCATAATGTGGTTTATCTTTTTAGTAATAGTTCAATCTTATTGCTGAAAAACTTTTCTAGTATCAAGATATTGTTTTCTACTTTTGAAATTTTTATTATCTTCTTATGTATTATATAACAATTCTGGTTGTGTAATCACCTAAAATATTATAGATATTTTCCAGTAATAGTATTTTTATGAGGAAAAAAATTTTGGTTTTCTACTAAAATTTTTATTAAATAGTAAAAAAAAATCTAGAATTCTAAATAGCCAAAGATTAATTTTTTATCTATGTATACCAAGTTAATATAGTACAAACCCAAATTGGAATATAACAGCCTTTAAATTTGTGCTTAGTGCCACTCAAAGTCTTAAGTTGAAGGTGTACTAGTTTGTAATAAGTAATTTTCTTCAAAAAATAATAAATGTTATTCTATAAATTCCTACAATCAATCTAAATTGATTACTTATCTAATTATAAAAAAGTAAGTAGTTTTATTTAAAAACAAGACTTAATGTATTTTATTTATTTTTTTAGAATCATTTATTCAATTTTCAATTGTAGACATATATTTATTTATATTGACACACTATTTATAGTAACCAAGTTTATGGATTTGTTTTAAAGTACAGAATTTTTTAAAATCCAAATTTTTTATCTACTAAAATAGTATTGAGTTAGTTTTACTAATTTAGCAGGAAGTCCATCTGATAGCTAACTATATTATATTGGTTAATAATTTTATTAATAATATAATTTAACAATACATACTAAATTCTACACTGTAATTTGCTAGATTTACTTATTTTGCTATGTCTCATGTTAAGAAAGGTCATAACATAAAAAAAAACTGATAAAATAAAATTGTATGAAGATGTAAAAGATTTTTTATAAAAAGTTATACCAATAAAATATAATCCAGTAATTTAGATATAGATGTCTCATCTAAAATGATTTTGAATAGTATGGTGTGTAACAGTATTTAATAATTTTGGGTAGTCATTTATTGATCTTTTAATACTGAATTCAGAAATATTTCTTATACAACCCATTGAACAGCAGTTATAAAGGTGATTGGGAAATAACTGGATGGAACAGTATTAATATTCTTCAATCCTTTTTTTAAAAAAAATATTTTGTGTTCTATAAGTGATAACTATTATTTTTATAATTTATAAGGCTTTCTAGTAATGCTGCCCATAGTTTAAACTTCTAGAAATTATTTGAATAGTTATTCAATGTAAAAACTTTATTAAATTCCTTCTCCCTCAATATAAAATATTTTATAGAAAGAGATTACAGGCGAAATATAATTATTACTCTAGCATATGATTATTTTAAGTGGTTTCGAATTTAAAAACTGATATTATTATTAATGATAAATTCACCTTTGAAAGCAATTAAGAAAAGTTAATAGAAAGAAGAATGAAAATTAATATAGTTATATTTTGTAACAAGACTAACTTGATTTAAAAAAATACTTTATTACATTACTAATGATTACTTATCATCCTCTTAAAATGATAATAAAAATACTATGTATTTTTAAAAATAAAAATTAGTATTATTTTGAAACAAAATGCCCTGCACAATTTGGTATGTGATAGATTGGAGTTTTAAATCCATGGTCCATCCAGCTCTGTCACTTCTGCTCAAACTTCTTACATACTTTTGAGCAATATTTCCCACTTGATTATTTTATTATGAATTTTCTATACATGCTTTTTTATGATTTTCACTATATATATATTAACAAATAGCTATTTATATAGTCTGCCAAATTCGAAAGTATTAAATGTAAAAATCAGCATTCATATAAAAATCTAAACTATGTTCAACCTTCTGAGTAAAATCAGTTAATGAAAATATTTGGATAGGGTTTTTTGATTTTTTTTTCTTTCCATATGCTTGCTAATCTCAATTTGCAGAATAGTTTATTATCAATCGCAAACTTTTTGGAATGAGATTCAGTAGACTACTATATTCATAGTATTCAGGGTGTGTGCTGAGTTCTGAAATGTATTAGCTTGTATTTCAATTTCTATAAAATTATTTATATAAAGTAATAAAATACCAACGTAAGCCTTAAACTTTTTACTGTTATTTAGAGTTATGATTCACTATTTTTTTAATAGCATTTTTATTATTGTAACAAATTTTGTTAATGTTTATTACATCATCTTTTATCATTGTCTTTATAGTTTGACATCAAGTTTGTCTTAAGTAATAATCATAAATGTACGAGTTCCTGATCCATTGTTGCAATGATAATGAGCTGGGCAGCAGAAATTAATTTTAAACTCTTTGTCATTAGTCTAGCACAACCATTTGTAAATTATGAATCAAACTTCAAAAAATGTTTGTATTACTCTTACTTTTTTGAATGCAGTACTCTTACTTTGTAAATTTTATGTCCAATAAACAACAACATTTTTGTTTGTATATTTTCAAAATTTTGATGTTATTGCTTCATCTTTTGTCATAGTCTTTATAATTTGAGAAAACGTTTGTCTTAAGAATTAAATCTTAAACATATCTGTGAGTCATTGGTCCATTGGCTGCATGAATTGTACTATCTTCCAGCAATAAAACACCTATGTGTTAGAAATATTCATCTTCATAAGATTCTAATGTTATGTGAATTTAAATATATTAATAAAATTTAATTACTATTATTGTTGTCTAAGAACTTGGTACAGCTGATAAATAAAGTTCTTTTGAAATCAGTCTCAAAGTATATTCTAATTATTACATATATCATCTAGTATTTTATTTTACATATATCACAGTGATGAAAGGATCCTACAATTTGGGTAAGAAGGAGCTGAACTTTAATCTAGAAGATATTTTTTAGACACGTTCTTTTAACCATGACATCAACTGTTACTCAGTTTACTTTTATAATCATCTAATATATTTCCATTTAATAGATTTTAGCCAGTCCTTTGAAGTTTTATATCCTTGCTGTGATTTCTTTTTTGCTACAAAGATTTTTTTTTTTTTTTTCAAAACTAAAACTTGTTTCATCTATATGGAATATTTTCTCATACCTGTAGCTGCCTTTTTCAATATTTTTTTAACTTGCTAATAAATCTTGCAATTGCATTATTTTCTGAACTTGCATTTTTATTTGCATTTTTTAAAAAAAAAAAAACATGATTTGGGAAAATGTTTTATAATTTTTTATTTCCTTTTTCATTATTTGTCTCAAAATTATTTTTTGATTGCAATTTTCAGTCCATAATATTTAAAGATACTTTTGTTGTATATGATGAAATAGTTTTATAATGCTCTTTGATATTCATTTTGCATTGTTCATTCTTTTATCACATGAGGTTTTTTTATTGATGTTAATTATTTACATGTTGATAATCTCTTTCTACTCATTAATTGTGTGATGTAACAAACTCATAAACTTTGAGATAATAGACAAATCATTAGCATATAGAATTACTACACTCATTTTTTGACTTAAAACAACCCACATGGTAGTAGGACTGATTTATATCAACATCTTTATCAACAGAGAATAACCAATAGGAGCTTATTTCAAATAGAAAAAGTGGGGTTATTTCATAACAATAAAATAGTAACTGATAGTGGCTATTGCTTTTGGTCTTCTTCATTTTAAAATTATTAACTGCATTATAGTTAAATAAGCATTGATCAAAATAGTATTATTATACAAAGCATTACTGTATTGTTTCATTGATATAAAAAACTATTTTAAAAAATGAATTATTTGTTGGATATTTTGAAAAAAAGAATAGATTGGATGCAGAAATGAATACAGGAACCCCTTGATTAGTGCATTTTTGAAAAATGTGGTTTTAATTAATATGGAAAAAAATTTTTGAGACCATTTCTTTAACTATGCGGTATAAAATTTGATTAGTGCGCTCTTTATTTTGAGCAGCAAACACTTAGAGGTATAATTAATTGGCAACTCACGAGAGGTGCCATCCACATCCTCCAGAGGCAAGAGACTCGCATTTGACTGTTGAGGGTATCTCAGCTACCCTCATCAAGCCTAGATGTGTGGCACGCTCGTTGCTTACTCTTATCAAAAAAAAATTCCTATTCTTTTTAAATAACCCTTCGTAGCCATGGACACAAAAAAGAGACTAAGTGAAAACTCATCACTTTGAATACTAAACTTGATGTTATTAAATGATTTCATAATGGTGAAAGCAAAGCTAACATTGGCAGAAAGCTTAGGCAAGTCAACAATCCGTGCCACTTTGAACAAAGTAAGCGAGTACCAAGAAAAGGGCAACTTGGCATCTGTATCAGAAAGTATGCAATGCTATTAAAACAGGCAAAACTCTTCATACAGTAGTGCCACTCAGCACAAGCCAAAGTAATCAATGGATGCCAGAAGGCTTGTGCATAAAATCCCTATCTAGTGCCTACTCATCCAATATCCCCAGACTAGTTTCTAGCTTGTGGCTTTCGTCAGTGAAAAGCCTTGGGTCTGTGAGCACAGCACCTAGATCTTAGGATCTAATGCAACCCTCCAGTAGCCATCTTTTATCTCTACTTAACTACAAAACTATGAGAATAAAATTGAAAACACAATATTTTCAATCCAAGCTCATTAGCTTATATAGTCATATAGAAATAGAAGTTTGTTGATGTTTGAAATGGAAGATTTGCTTTTCATATGGTTGGAAGATTGTAATTAGAAATGCATTTTTATTGATAGAATTAGCATGAGGATTAAAGCTTTAAGCCTTTTTTTTTTATTGAAAAAGAAAAACAGGGGGATATTTCAACATTTTCAGCTAGTAAAGACTGGCTACAAAATTTTAAAGGTTGACCTGGATAAGAAATATTAAATTCAGCCAGTGCTAGATAAACAAATTGATTGTTGTCGTAAAATTATGGATGAAAGCAGAAAAGCTATGACTGTTCAAATGATATTAGGTTGTTTTTTTTCCCAAAAAAATAAAATTTAAATCTATTCTTTTTTTTATTTTTATAAATCAATTAATAATTCATTAATTTTGTATTTCAGTATATGTACATTTTGAACAAATAAAGGATTTTTTTTTAACATTTTTTTATTTTTTCCAGAATTCATTATAATTATTCCCGTGGGTTTTTAAGTTTGATTAGTGCAGTTTTATATGTGGTATAAATGGAGGATTCATTAACCACACTAATCAAGGGTTTTCTGTACTAAGTAAATTGTTTATGTCTTATCTAAACAAAAGCATTTCTAAGATTAAAAAGTCTATTACAGAAAAATATAGGGAATAATGTAACAAATTTATTTAAATGAATTGCATATTTGTTAAATAAAGATAGAATTCACATTGGAGATTTATTGAAACTTTTATTGATGGTAATAAACATTCAAGTCTAAAGCAATAAATATAAGTGAAAATATTAAAAAAATTATTAGTTCTAGTTGGATATAAAATTATAGAATAGGTTAAGATTTTAGAATTTTGACTTTTATGTTTGGATTAATCCGCAACTTTAGAGTTAAAAAAAATAGATAAGAAGGAAAACAAATTAAATTATCTTAAGGAAATAGAAAAGATGAATAGAAAGTAGATCCAGTGATAGAAAGGTTTTGAGGAAGTAGATAAATGGATTTGGAATCTTTATTCTATGCATGTCTTGATCAGTTTGGGCATAAAAAAAAATTTGCTTTGAAACCAGGAATAGAATAAATAAAATTATTGTCTGAAATAACTTTGTAGGTACACTTCATGTAAATTGGAATTGAAAAAACAATTTGTGAGTGTTTTACACACATATAGAGATTATTTATTTATGCATCAAATTTCCTGATTTGTTTGAGGCATAGTTAAAAATAAAACATTTTTGCTAAATCTATAAAAAATAAGATGTGTAATGTCTGAATTTTTTTCAACACTTTAAAGTTTTTGTGAATTTTAATATTTGTTGAAAAACTTACGAGTAGAAATTTTTAATATTTCTGTTTCATGCCTAAGTATTTGGTTAATTGAAATTATTTTTAAATCTGTATCTACATTTACACTATAAAATTAAATAGATAGTCTGAAATAATGTCATGATTTAGAAATCACATTACTTAATTTTACATGTATTTGATTGTTTTTAAATTATTTTTTGATCGCAAACAATGAAAAATCTTTAAATATAAAAGAAGAAAATTGGGCGACGAATTATTTATTTAATATAGGTGGATTTTTCCAAAGATGTTATAGTAATTAAAACATACTAATATTATATTTAACAATAAAAATTATGATTAAGAATAAATATTATATACAGAGTCGTAAGCAAAAAAAAAGCCTTGTAAATTTTTTTTATAATTATTGTGTGCAGCACACTACTATATGAAATATTAATAATAAAAACTGAAAATAAAGTCCAGAGATTTCACTAAGTTTGAGTTGCTGCTTATCATAGATCCTAGTCTCTTTTTTTCTATCTGCATTATTTATGATCCATCTCAATCAGTAGCACTCTATAAATTATTTGCTAGCTAATAATTTCATTAGGAAAGTACCAATATGTAATTTCCTAATAAATTATCTGTATATCACTTAATTGGGTCACAATTTAAAAAGGTTAAGAAATATTAAATTCAAAACATTGCTTCAAGAATAAAGCTAGTTTCTTAAAAAGAATAACAAAAGAACTTAATTGGAATGTTAAGGACCCCTTTCCTCAGTAAACCATTGCAATTTTCAAAAGAGATAAATTATATTGATTTATTATTTTATTATATACATATCAACAAGAAATGTAATTGTTTGTTTTGTTTTTTTTTCAGTTGATTTTTTATTCCAAATTTAAATCCTAATGTGGACCTCAAGATACTACAACATCTATATTTTTCTTGACTTTAATAATTTATAATTTGGCATTTAAATTATAATCAATTTTTTTTTTTTTAATTTGGAAAGTGTTGATGACATATTGTAATTAAAGAAAATTCATTTTATATCCATTTTGACCCCAATGCTTAAATGTTTAACACAGTACATAATTCTTTATTTTATTATCTACTGCTTAGTAAATTATATAAAACAATGTAGAATTTGCCAAGAGTGAACATTTCTCTAGTTTTATAATATTTATTAATGAGGCAGTCAGAGACATCTCTATCTAACTATAGACACAAACATTTCATAACAGAAAGGCAATTAGCTCTAAATCTCTGAATAATAAGATCTTATTAGATAATGAAATATATTTAATTTTGAAGATAGTATATACAAAATGAGTAATTAATATCAGATTTTCTATAAGATTAACTTGGAAAGATATTTTAATATTGCTAATAAAATAGAATTATATTTATGTGGGAATATATATAATATAATTAGTTGGAAAACTTTTGTTGATATCTTAATGTATGCATTTAAAAAATTAAAGCATATTATTAAGGTGTCTATATATGTTAAACATATATATTATGTAGCGTGCTATTCTTATAATTTCAAGTATACTAAAGTGATTAGTGTACATCAGGAATTATTTATGATCTTTCTATATTTATAAACTATTATAAGCCAATCAGAATATGCAGAAAAGAATGAGCAGTGAAAAATATTTAGATTGACCTCTCCCTAATATGAAGGCTCAGTATCATCATTAATTATTACCAGTTAATGTTTGATCTTTATAAAATCTGTAGGTGGTTGTTTCACATTGTTTTACTGAATAAAAACTTAAATTATAATATTATAATTAAGAAAATATATTAAAAAATTATTTCTTTATGAATATTATAGCTTAATAGAATGATATATATTCCTAAATAAAAATTTATTTTAATTTTTTCTAACACATTACATTCAAATTTAATTGACTAAATTTACATCTATTGGAAATTGCATATATTTTTTAATTAGTTCAAATAATAAACAATCATTTATATTCATTAAATTTAATATTAGAAGATAAATAATTTTATCAAAGAATAAAAATATAGTATTCACTTTAGTATTTCTTCAAAACTAAGGGTTGTGTTTGTGTGTATAAAATTGAAAATAAAGAAACTAAATAATAAAGCTGAAATAATATTCTGATTTGTTACTTTATATAAAAATTCAGTCATTCTTCCAAATATATGTTTTTTTTATAACAAATTTATATATGATGGATAAGAGATGAAATTAATAATTTGTGTGTATAGTTTATTATATATATACTTCTATGTATTTGCATTTATATATACACAGTTTTTTATTTATGTCTAGTTAGTTCTACAGAAAAATTGGTATAAAATTGATCTTATTTTAAATATAGATGTGTAATAGTAATTTTATTATTTTTTATGATAATGTTCTTGATAGTGATTTTGTAGTAGAATTTTTTTATTTTTTCAAAAACATCAGTTATGTTTAAAATAATATTTTAAGTAAATAAAAACCATTCACAAGTTAATTATTTTCACCATATGGGAATATTATTTTAATAGTAATTCTAAAGATTAGGAAAATAGTTTGTTTAAAAAAAACAAAAACAAAACATGTCCTTTTGTGATTTTATTCAATCTGATTCATTTTTGATAGATTTAAAATTGATTTAAAAAAGGATTAAGCATTAGTTTATAGCTTTAATATTTTTTTTTCCCTCATTAATCTCAAAAGATTTATAGGGGGGAGAAAATGATAATTTTTATCATTTTATATTAAAACTACATCTCATCCCCTCTTAATTCTAAAATTTATTAAATTAATTTGATTATGTCTACTTTGAATTTTACTGGAAATTGTTTCTGATGGTTTTTTTTTGTTGTTGTTGAGTGTGAGATTATTTTTAGAAATATTTTCATAAATGGATATTTTTTACACTCTTCTATAATAACGCTAGGATAAATGCTCTGTTTACCAACTCTAGTATAGTTTTGAGGATAAACTTTCTGATAAAATTTTTTACAATACTTTTATTTTTTGATTGCTTGAGGAATTTTTTTAATCTTTTCTCATTTGAGAATTGAAACGAATTTAAATTTCTCTATAAATAAGTTAATTGGTAATCTTATAAATGAAATATTAATTATGTGGCATTTATTGAACTATAATAAATACTTTTTCAAATACTAAAAAAGTTTATCTGTCTTATTTTAGGAATTTCAATATTCAAAATACACTAAAACTATCAATTTATGAAAAAACTATGTTATTTTCTGAAATAGTATGTCCTTTGCAAAACAATTGCATTATGTATTACAAAAATATATTCACAATATTTCATCTATATTTCATAGTTTTTCTCAAGTAAAAATGTATACAAATATAGACAGTCAACTATGATCCCCTCTCCATACCCATATATACTGTTAAATAATTTAATTATTATTAGATTGTGACCTCGATAAACTGATAAGTGAGTGCTGGTTCTGCTGGTATTTATTCATTGTTTTTAAATGACTTTATGGAATTAAAGTTTATATGACAAAGTGGAAACTTTTAAGTATATGCCATATATAAGTTCAAATGAACATTAAATTACTATCATTAAATACAAAAATCTTATTCCATTTTTTATCTTGATTACATTTCAATAAATAAATTTTAAAACAAATAATTTACTTTTATATTTTAACTATATATTGCCTAAGTAAATCCTTCTTACCGACAACTCCTAGCAGTTGCTTGAATTAAATTTTCAACTTGATTTTAATGATTATTATTCTGAAAAATATTTGGATATTTTAATTAATTTCTTAGAAATTTGGGTTTACAAATAAAAACCAATCTTAAAAATAATGTTTTAACTTTGCAAATATAAGAAAAAATAAATTGAAATATATAATCAGAACAATAGCTTTTTTCTTATTGTATGATTGCCTATAAAAATATGTAATGAATGAAATATTTGTTATTATTAACTCTATTTCTTAAGCCTGAACTACTTTTTTTTAAGACATCATAAAGCAATGAAATGTTGTTTTAAAATGTAAAATTCCTCTTATACTTATTAAAGAATGGTTAAAGATAATTTCAACAATAGGTACAAAGACATTAGTTTTGTAGATAATCATAAAATTCCTGAGCTTTGTATTATAACATTGCTTGATTTGTTTTCTTAAAAAAAAATTTTTGAATAAAATATTAATCTAAATTATATTTTTATCAAAAAAAAAAACCTAATTGGCAAATATTTGGTAAAAATAATCATAAATATATAAGTAATTTGCAGAAAATTTTTTTTTTTTTGCGATCATTAAACTAAAGAAGCATATTTTCGAAAGTTCTTACAATTATTCTTAGGGCATGAGAACAATAAACTATCAATCAGCGTTATTTGGCTTAATGATATTATATTTTCTATATGATACTGGCACCTTCAGATTTTTCTTTTTTTTTAAAGTAATAAATCAATATATATTTCAGTTCCATTTTTTATCACAAATGAAAACATAACTGTTAAATAAATACTATCGTATTGCTAATGAACAGCAGTAGATGTTTGTAAATTGTATAAAGTATAAAATTTTAATATGAAAAGAATTTATAATCAGTTAAAGAAGTTTAAACTTCTATAGTGCGGAATTATTTTATCAAGAAATGATTAAAGTAAAAATCTCGTTTGAAAGAATTAATTATAAAAGTTTTAAGAAAGAGAGTATAATTTAGA
Source organism: Epiperipatus broadwayi (assembly GCA_028023455.1). Taxonomy (NCBI): domain Eukaryota; kingdom Metazoa; phylum Onychophora; class Udeonychophora; order Euonychophora; family Peripatidae; genus Epiperipatus; species Epiperipatus broadwayi. Next base: position 9,751,442 of record JAQFVV010000008.1, on the reverse strand, counting down.
AGTTTAAAGAGTTTTGTTTTTTATAAGCGTAGATCGCCATCTGGCAAATCAACATGTCATGTATTAGTATAAGTTTTACTAGTTTAAAATAATAATAATAATAATTATTATTATTATTATTTGAGGGGGAAGAAATTTAACTAAATAAAAAAAGATTTAAAAACTATATTTCTTTTCATTTATTTAAAAGAAAATAAGAAAATGCATGTCTTGATTTTAAAAAATACATTAAAATGTGTATATATGTGTGCATATAAAAAGAAGTTGAATTAAATAAACAAAAAATAAAGTTTGTAGTATAAAAGTTAAGTCAAACTCAAAGTTTGCTCAACTGATAAACCAAGATGGAATGGGAATAATTAATTAGCAATGGCTACAAATAAATAATGGGAATAATTAAAAAGTTATATCTTATCCACATTCAGATTAATTGAAGAAGGAATATGAACAAATAAACAATGGGAATTTAATTAATAAATTTAATTAATTTAAATGTTAATCAAGCTGATTTGGAAGGATAAGAACAATAAGAGGGCCACATATAAATAGACCTTAAAAAAAAACTGGTCATCATCAGATCTCTTAGCAGTGTTATTCCAGTCTGTGCAAATAAACTTATTTTCTGTGAACACCAAGAAAAATATGCATTGCTAATCAGAAGTCAAAGTATGCTGATGTACTCCAGTCTCTGACCGCCTTAGAATATCTGAAGGTCTCTAATTAGCCGCAATGAATATCTAACAACCTGAGCCATTTGAACATTTGTCTGCTGGACTGAAATGCAGCAAGGAAACACATTTGTTACCAACCCAAATTTCAACTGGTTGGTACAACACACATCACAAGGAGAAAGAAGCTGTCGTCTTTCCAGAGGAACACATATCTGAAAAAACTATAGGTAATATTAATTATTCTTTATTCTCATTCCTATTATGTCAGTAATTTATTATTGTAGCCTCTGAACACAAACAGACTTTTAAACAACTCAAAACATAGAATCACACCTGAGCTCACTCATCAGGTAGTATACAAAATGATCTGCCCACATGCCAAGCTGCATACTATGGGGAGACTCTGACTAACATAGCCAATAGAGTAGCACAACACAAATATATATACAATAAAACTAAAACCAAGCAAGAAGGCAAACCCATCTTCTGCGAACATGAAAGAGTATCAGGCCATAAATTTGCATCACTGCCAGCATCGTATATTCCAAAAGACACAATGCCTGATGGAAAATTAGATAGGTGTTTCACATAGCTAGCGACCCAAATCCATCAATAGGAGAGAAGCATGCTTTGCTCTGTCTCAGAAATGACAATTGTAACTCATTTGCCTAAATTCCATTTCCATTTCAACACAGTTATAACAGCTATGAGTATGAGAGAATGTAGTCTCTTGAAAGCGCTAAGCTCTTTAATTTAATAGCTTTATATTTTAATAAATTAAAAGTTTGCTTTTAAATATACACATTTTAGCTTCACTATCTGTGCAAATAGTGCATGTATATATTGTAGCCATTGCAATCTTTGAGATATCCAGAGTCAGCAGAAATGAACTCTAACCATCATAAAATGAACTATTTATGTGCAGGTTAGTATAATGAACCGATAGTCCTAGAACTTGTCTAATCATATAAACTAATAGCTTATATGACAGAATATGTGTGTGTGGTATATAATGTTTTAATGCTCATGTTTATTCAATGCTTTATGTTTATTATGATGTGTGTGCCCGGAATATTATGTAATTATTATTTTATACAAGAAAGGGATGAATTAGTTCTTTAATTAATTTTAAAGTATTTAAAATAAATTATTTTTGGAAATTAGTAATAGTCGGCCAATTCTTTTACTAACACCACTAATTAAAGCAGTTGATTATATTACTTTTTCGATTAAGCTAATTGGGATATTCAGGAGCTAAATTAGTAGCTGTCATTCAGGGCATGTTAACTACTTCTTGTAGTTAGCTGGTACCTGAAGTTTACTTCAAAACATAAAGTGCTTTGAATGACAAGATTTGAATTCAGCAGTGGGAGAGGTTCAGTAGCTTGGAAATGTACCTTGTATAATTTCGGTCTAGCTATAGGTATCCTCTGAGTATTATGTTTCTCTACCTGAGGGACTGGTGTAATGCAATACTAAATTGTAGCTGGAGTAGATCGAATTATATAATAATTGTCATATTTTATATAAAAGAAGTCAACAGTTTTTTTTTCTCGCAATTATGTTTTATTAAAGAGTAAAATTTTATTCTATATTTTTTTTTATTCGATCTAACTCCTACCCGATTCACTATAGATAGCCACAATGGTGAATTTAAGCCAAAGAAACTGAAGTTCCACTAGACTGCATTATGAAAATGTAACTAAGAGTGACAGTGTTAAAAATCTAATCTTATTTGAACTCCTAATCCACAATTAAAACATTCTTTAATCAATTAAATTAATCTAATTATTATTCCAAATTTTAAACATACAGTTAATTAGCCATAATATTTTTACTTAAATATTAAACTTAGCATTATTTAATATTCTACTCAATTTAATGTTTATGCTATATGTGTAAAGAAATTTCCTTTTAAATTTTTTTCCCATTTTCTGTCATTTTAATTTCAAAGTTGTTACGTTTCTTTTTTCCAACATATAAATGTATTATAAATTTTTATTTCTTAAATGTTTATTTTATATCATACCAATGTAATCAATGTTTTTTTATCATTACAATATTTACCTATAATCTCATAGATAATTATTAATATACAAGCATTCTTTTTCTTTCTTGAACTTATTTTATTAGTGAAATAAGTCATTATAAGAAGTTAAATAAATTTAATATGAATAAAAAATATATTAAATATTTTATTATAAATTTGATACTTTGATTACTTTTTATAATCATTTTTAAAGTTAATATTTTAAAAATATTTATTTGCAAAAGTATAAATATACCAAAAATATTTAATCATAATTACTCCAAATTCACAACTCAACCAGACTAGCCAAAGAAAATATACTCAAAACAGAACTAATGGTTTTACTGCTACAAGCAGACTTCTCAAATGGTGTGTTTTTAGAGTTTTTTTTTTTTGTCTAGTCTGGTTGAGTTGTGAATTTGGGATAATTTTATTTTATTGACTTGTTAGCTTTAAGCTTTTAATGTTTACAAAAATATTTAATGCAAAATAGATTTATATTTTATTTTTTAAAAATTTATGATAAAATATGTAAGTCATTTTGTTCATATTAAAGTGAAGCTGTTAATTATGCTTATCAATATAGACAATTTCAATTATACATTATCCAAAAAAAAGGAAAATAACAAAAAAAAAAAAATCAAAATTTGCAAATTTAATAATTTTGCGATACTCAAACAGCAATTTTTGAGAGCTATATATGATCTTTTTTTTTTTTTTAGAAAAGTAAGATTTATAAATAAATTATAGATTGCGACAGCAGCTATTTTTCCATCTCAGAGTGCCATTAACGATCATGTTTATTAATAAAAAAATTTTAGTTTATGTTGAAAGCATATACATTTTCTTCTTCTATTATCTTTTTTGAATTTGATGTGCAGCATTTTGTTAATAAAATGTTCTTCTAAACATAATAATAGTTTTATAAAATTTTAGGAGATTCTTAAAGTTAAACTGATTTAAAAAAAAAAGAAAAGAGATATCATAGTTTTTTAATGAGACTAATTGAGTATGTTTCTATAACAGAAAATAGTTATTGAAAAAAAAAAGTATATCTACATCGCCCAGGGTGTGTTTAATTGTGATGATAGTCAGATATTTCTTTATTTTAGAAATAAGATATAGTAAGTTGTTTTTTCAGTGAATAAAAATGTGTTCCCTCAATTAAGTATACTATTATTTTTTTTAAAAAATTGTTTTATATGCTCATAGGGTACATATAAAAAAGTATCTGTCTTGTAAATATGTGTGTGTGTGTTGAAAACTTCTATATATTTGCAGTTCAATAAACATGTATTTTATTCTCATCAAAGTTTATCAACAAAATGTGAGCTATTATACACTTATCTCACTAATTAATGATTATTTCATGAATGTTGAAATATATATTTTCTGTTTAACAAATATAATCCAATTCTGTTGTACCTTCATTGGGATATTTACACGATCATTTCTGTTCAACGTTTTTCTCAATGTTAGACATGATTTTTCTTTTTCTGCAAACTCTACAGGTCTTTGTCCTTTCTCATTTCTATCACTATAACCAAATTTATCCACAGCACTTTTGTCTTTTAATTATTTACCAATTTTAGCATTAAAGCCTCCCAAGATAATTTTAAAATCATGTTTGACCTGATCAAAAACATTATACATCAGTATAAAAAACCTCTATTTCTTCATTACAATGAGAACTTTTTGGAGCATAACACTGAATCATATCTGCGTATGGTATTTCTATTAAGTTCAATAACTAATTTTGCCACTCTGTCTAATATAATTTCTATGATATTGGGTTTCTGTGCTTCCAATATCTGTCTTTGTAGTTTACTTCTTAAATCAATTGTCACCTTTCCTCTTAACTTCCCAAAGTCCAACAGAGTCTCATTTAATATTAAATCATTCTTCTAATTCTTGCAATGTTTTTTTTCATTTGAAGTGATCTGCTGTTGTAGATATCTAAATAAAAGGTAATCAAATGGCAACCTGGGTCCACAATCAAAGAATGCTTAGTACACTCTGCCACCAATCACTGCCTTGGCTGGTGACTTTACAGCCTCCTGGAAGTAAGGGTACAATGTTGGATATCTATTATTGAGCAGCTTATCCATGTTTTTTTACTATATGAATAATCATGATAATATATTGTAACTTTTCCACGTTTTGCTTATATTCTGGTAAGTCTTCTTTATTCTCTGTAAAATTAGTGAAAGTTAATCAAACTATGGATAAGAAAATATCTTGTTCTTATTTTTAAAAACATAGCTATGTTTTCTGATTAACTGGCCTACCAATTATTTCGACTTATGCTATCGACGGAATCAGCTTTTTATTTATTTTAATAAGGGCACCAGGATTCATACAAAAATCCGCTGAAATCCGTCACATCGCACATCATAAATAAAAAAGAAAATGATTTTAAAAGAAAACTGGGTCATAGTTACTGTAACTAAGATTATTTTTTAGATATTATTCCCGGAGCATAATTAATAAATATTGGCAAAGGGTAAGTTATACATTCAAATTCTAATAAACTAAAATTAATAACGTACAAATGAAAGTGATCTTAAAGGTAAATATTTTATTATGTTATTAAAATACTTAATAAATCGTTACCATTATTTAGAAAGGACCATATTTGTCAGTTCAGGGTAATCATTTTATATATTTAATACAGCCCATTTCTTTCAGTTCTATCTTTAAACAATCCATGGATTAAAATGTCCTAATTCAGGAGTGTCTCTATCGGGTTATATCACACGTTTATATTAAAAATTGTTTGCAAACTCAATTTAGTCACTATTGGGGTATGAATAGCTAAGCTTACTGGTAAGTTTGTGTAGATTTATGAGATCCTGAGCTCATAGAAATTTCAATTGGTCTCTCCTGCCGGCATCTTCAATTATTGGGCCGTTCTATAGCTGGAGACAGAAACACGATTGTGATGTCCCTTTCATTGCACAAAGCGGTATTCACAAGGCTCTGTTTCCATGCTTGCGTGGCAGCTTGGTACAGCAAGCGGCATACCTGTGCGGAAGTATATTACTGCAACAGATTATGCTTGTGGAAACCCCCAACTCTAAGACACGTAACCAGAAGGTAAAGAAAAGACCTAGATCGAAGTTGTCCTCATTTTTTTATACTTCGATCCAGTTTTGGAACTTCTGCGCATGTTATTTATTATCTTGACATGTAAATTAATAATCTTATAGATTTATTTTCTTTTTCTGTTACAAAGTTCTTTTTTATAACAAATTTTTTGGCCATCTTTAATTAATATCCTAATGTTTCTTGATCGTAATCTGGTGTGGAATTCATTTTGTTCTTTTCAATTTTAACTTTTATTTTTTTAAATCAAAGTAACAATTCGAAACAAAAATCAACTCACATTGTACGTTTTTTTTAAAAAATAAATTATACTAACCAAAAAAAAATTTAATGTGTCTTTTTTTTAAAGACGTTTTTTAGCTTTTAAATATATTACCGAATGCCAATATATTTGTACCATATATAAATAAATAGTACATACCACCGGGGATGATATTTAGAAAATAATCTTAATTGGAATAAACTAGGACCTAGATTTTTTTAAAATCATTTTCCTTTTTAATTTTCGAGATGTGATTTCAGCGGATTCGTATATGAATCCTGGCACCCTTATAAATAGAAATAAAAAGCTGATTCCGCCATTAGCATAAGTCGAAATAATTGGTAGGCCAGTTAGTCAGGAAATATAGCTATATTTTTAGAAATACGAACAAGATATTTTTTTATCCATAGTTTGATTAACTTTCACTAAATTTACAGTGAGTAAAAGAAGGCCTACCAAATCTAGAAAAACATGAAAAACATTACAATGACCTTTCAACGCGAGGCTTTGAGACAACAATCACAACCTGAGATATGTTGTAATGGTATAAAGAACATTACAATGATGACCCAAAAACCCATAGCCGGAGAATGAATAGTAGTTTTAAAAAAACTAACTAACTAAACCGAATTATACAATTGTAAAAATATATATTTTAAACACGATCGCGGCTGATGTAGATGTAAGTCACAAGTATTTGACCGAGTAGGCGGTTACTGGAGAGGGGGAAAAGCATAGCCCCGAGTCCTTGTACGCAGTATATAACATAAGACCATCTTTAAATGCCCATCAGTCTATTTCTAGCAGGGATCCTGAGAAAAAGTAGGGCAAACCAAGTTGCCGCAAGCCTATAAGACTCAAAACGAGAAATGCTCGTATGTGCTTATGACTTGGGCTTCTTATTGTTAGTGTTATGCTTGAGCAGAAAGGACACAAGTGAATGTGGAAATGTTTCTCATTCCCACCGTGTTAGATCCAAAAGTGGGCGTTAAAGCCGCACGTCACTTGTGAATGAGTCTACAAAATATATCACTATGCTATTACAAAAAAAACACAAATATGGACTTAAAACTTAAGAATAAAATTAGTTTAAACCCTTATTTTATTTTCATCTCCTGGCTCCGGTGGTATGTACCGTTTATTTATATATGATACAAATATATTGGCATTTGGTAAAAGCTAAAAAAAAAAGTAAATTTAGATTTTTTTTTTTTGATTAGTATAATTTTTTTTTAAAACGTACAATGAAAGTTACATTTTTCATTCATAATTTTTTTTTATGTAATTAAAAATAAAAGTTAAAATTGGAAAGAATAAATGACATGCAGATTACTAATCCAGATAAATTAAAAGAATTCCAAAAGTAAAAAGATTGCAATTAGAAAAATCTTTTTAGGTAATTAAAGATGGCAGAAGTATGCTAAAAAAATAAAGATTTTGTAACGTAAAATTGGTAAAGAATCTACAAGATTATAAACCTAAGCGCTATGATAATAATAACATACGCAGAAGTCTGAAAACTGGACCTCGAGTATAAAAAGGAGGAGGCCAGTTTGATCAGTGTTTTGTCTTGTCAGTTTTTCCTTTGGTTGGTCCTGGATAACAAAAATATATCCAAGACCACTCTATGCTGAAATAATTCTGCATGTTGGAGTGGACCGAGGCTTTTGTTGACATCATACCTGAATACAGACACCAGAAAAGCTTTCGTGACTAACCATTAGGATAGACCAAGATCAACTTATAACCGATGGCCGAGCTCATTCTCCCACAAAAAAAAAACAACTATGCATAGTAATTACAATCTTCATGAACTCACTAAACTTACCGATAAGTTAAGATAAACTATTCCTGGATTGTGACAAAGTAAAGCATTTGCAAACCATTTTCCAATAAGCTTATAATAGAATCCTGATAGAGACATTAAATTTATTATTCAAGAGACTTTTGTTTAACTAAGAAACCTAAGTGTAATATAACCCGTTTTAATTAATTGAATCATATCTGAATTAGTATGTGTGCTTTCCAATTAATTAGTAATTCATCTTTAAACATTTTAATTTGTTAGAATAAAATATTTATTTCTAATATCAACTCTTCATTGTACTTTATTTATGATTATTATTAAATTTATTAATATTAGTTTATTAAAATTTGAAAGTATAATTTACCTTTGCCAATATCTATTAATTATGCTCTGGGGATAATATTTAGAAAATAATCTTAGTTGGAATAAACTATGACCTAGATTTTTTTAAAAATCATTTTCCTTTTTAATTTTCGAGACGCGATGTGACAGATTTCAGCTGATTCATATATGAATCCTGGCGCCCTTATAAATAGAAATAAAAAGCTGATTCCACCATTAGCGTAAGTCGAAATAATTGGTAGGCCAGTTAATCAGGAAATATAGCTATGTTTTTAGAAATATGAACAAGATATTTTCTTATCCATAGTTTGATTAACTTTCATTAAATTTACAGTGAGTAAAAGAAGGCCTATCAGATCTAGCAAAACGTGAAAAACGTTACAATATATAACTGTAATCCTTTCTGCAGCCAAAAATAGTATTCAAAAAATTTAAAGCATAAAAATAATTTACACTATTTTATCTGATTTTAATAGTAAATATAGGGGATTTGTATTCAGACTTTCAAGCCCCTTCACTATTCACACTATCTCATACTACTGATATACATGACCACACACATGCAGAAAAGATAAATAATCAATATACATAATTCGTACTAAACCAGCTCTCATCAGTTGGTCTAGACTACCATCTCCACACTATCTCATACTAGTGATACACATGACCACACACACGCAGAAAAGATAATCACCAATATAAGTATTTTGTGCTAAACCAGCACTCATCAGTTGGTCTAGACTACCATCTCCATGAAATATGTATACACCTGGGTCTTGTTTTACGCAATAGATAGGTTCCTCAGAAAACACGCGCAAATGAAATCGCGCAAAAATAGATGTAACTTACATTGAAAAGGGGGGGATGCGGTCTGTGATTTTTCAAAATTCGCGTAAAAGCAAAACACCAACGAAAAATTACTTTAAAATTCGCGCAAAAAAAAAATAAGGAAATAAAATATGACTAATAAAAAATTTCAAATTTGAAAAAAATTGATACAAGACAAACTTTTTTAACTATAATATTTAATTTTATTCAAAATAATATATTTTTATGCATAATTTACAGTACAGTAATTTACATTTTTTTTATACACGTTTTAATTATTATCGCTATTTGCCCAAAAACACGTTCGTTTGCAAACTAGTAAAAAATCAGATTCTCATGTGATGTGATGTATTTGTTTTCTCCTTAAACGAAGTCAAGAATATCTCAGCAATTATTCTCACAAGAGGAAATACAACTAGCGCCAAGTTCACTCTTATGTTGTGTTAATGGTTTTCTGTTGACGACGACGATGATTTTATTAATTGTTTATGAATTTAGACTTATGATAATAAAAAGACATTTATTCACCACTGCTGGGGAAATTTAATTAAAACTAACAACTAAAAATTAAATTCTTATTTTTGTCTTTAATTTTCAATTTCGTTTAAAAATCAAATTTCGTTTTACATCACATTAATTTCAAGTCGATCGTAAGTAATTTTTAAATTGCTAATTACAATTAAAAATCAGATTTTAATTTTTAATTGTGCCCACTGCTATTACTGACCTTTTAAAAATAAACTTGTGGACACTAAATGATTAATAATTGATTACGTTCTTTTTTAAAAAGCAAAAACAGAATGTGATTTAGAATACAAAATTAACACGCACAATGTTTGAACAAATTTACATTATAATCTTGTAAAATTTAATGTGTGTATACATAAAATGTGGAAATCATGATTTTAATTTCATTATTGCATAAAATCTTACTATTATAAAGCACTGAAAATATTGAAATTACTAAGATGAAAGTAGAATTCCAATAATGTGCTATTACTTTTAATATAATGTAAGTGCGCTAAATTTATTATTTAAAGTAATAGCGCATTATCGGAGGTCGACTTCCGGTGAAACACGAATCATGTAACTTCAAAATCGTGTTAAATAAGTCCGCACAAAAAGAGACCCAGGTGTATTGGTGATTATTTATCTTTTCTGCATGTGTGTGGTCATGTGTATCAGTAATATGAGATAGTGTTGATAGTGAAGGAGCTTGAAAGTCTGAGTTCAAATCCCCTATATTTACAATTAGGCTCCAGGTATAAGAGTATCTGGTATTTCAAATCTGATTTTGATAGATAAAAGAATGTTTATTGTATACACCTGGGTCTCGTTTTATGCGATAGATAGGTTCCTCAGAAAACATGCGCAAACAAAATCGCGCAAAAATAGATGTAACTTACATTGAAGAAGGGGGGATGCGGTCTGTGATTTTTCAAAATTCGCATGAAAGCAAAGCACCAACATAAAATTACTTGAAAATTCACGCAAAAAAAAAAATAAGGAAATAAAATATGACTAATAAAAAATTTCAAATTTGAAAAAAATTGATACAAGACTAACTTTTTTTAACTATAATAGTTAATTTTATTCAAAATAATATATTTTTATGCATAATTTACAGTACAGTAATTTACATTTTTTAATACACATTTTAATTATTATAGCTATTTGCCGAAAAACACGTTCATTTGCAAACAACTAGCGCCAACTTCACACTCATGTTGTGTCAATGGTTTTCTGGTGACAACGTAATTAGTAATTAATCTTTGAGATGATGATTTTATTAATTGTTTATGAAACTAACAACTAAAAATTAAATTCTTATTTTTGTCTTTAATTTTCAATTCCATTTCAAAATCAAATTTCACATCACATTAATTTCAAGTCGTCGTAGGTAATTTTTAAATTGTTAATTACAATTAAATCCAGATTTTAATTGTCAAATTTAATTGTGCCCACTGCTATTACTGATCTTTTAAAAATAAACTTGTGGACACTAAATGATTAATAATTGAATACGTTCTTTTTTAAAAAGCAAGAACAGAATGTGATTTAAAATACAAAATTAACACGCACAATGTTTGAACAAATTTACATTAAAATTTAATGTGTGTATACATAAAATGTGGAAATCATGATTTTAATTTCATTATTGCATAAAATCTTACTATTATAAAGCACTGAAAATATTGAAATTACTAAGATGAAAGTCGAATTCCAATAATGTTCTATTACTTTCAATATGACATAAGGGTGCGAAATTTATTATTTAAAGTAATAGCGCATTATCGGAGTTCAACTTCCGGTGAAACAGGAATTGCGTAACTTCAAAATCGTGTTAAATAAGTCCGCATAAAAAGAGACCCAGGTGTATATAAATTTGTTGGCATGGTTTTAAAGAAAAATTGTCAAATTATGGTTATTTAATTTGAAAAGTAAAATAAATAAATAATGAAATGATTCATTATTTAGCAAAGCCATGTAATGTTTTAACACCAAAAATGATAGGGCTGAAGTTCAGTCTAGAAAGTTTGTTTTAGGTCTGTTACATTACTTCACAATATTACCTGGGTCAATTTTTTTAAATAAATATATATGCTATAATGCTGCTTTTATTATTATTACTCTTATGTGAGACACAAAATGTCTCCTATGTTGTAAACTTTATATTTGTTTGTGTATCTGTATCAGAGCTTGAGTATCTTTCAAGGTGCTGCAAATAGTTACTGTGAATTCTACAATTACTCCCTTGTGAAACCATAAATTCACTTTGAATGACTGCCATGATAAGAAATAAAGCATTGTGCTCTCATGAATTAGGTTTGTTAATTTACAAGTATTTACTGAACTATATTTTATGTTCATCATTAAAAGCCCTTTAACACTTAGACAAACCAAATATCATAAACTTATTACACTTATTATTTATATTCATAAATATTAATTAATTGTACTATGTTAAATATTATTTAAATATTGTAAGTCCTAATTCATGCTATAATAATAAATTTGATTTTATTAAAATTTAAAAGGCTTCTTTGTATTGTAAGATATCAACTATTAGAAAACTGCACATTTATAGTATTATAGCTTTATATATGTTAAATAAATTTTAATATAATTTTTTTTTTTTAATGTAATAACTTAGATAGTATTTTTTTTCTATATTTGCATCTTATAGAACTGTGTGTTTACTGCAAGGACTTTATATTATTTCAGACAATAATGGAGTATAATATTTAATTTATAATTTAATTTTGAAATACTAATGTGTGAAAGTGGTGTAGCAAAATTATTAATGTACTTTCATTAAATGTTTTGTGGCACAGTTATGAGGGCAGCACATTTGATACATCAATTAAACTATAGTAATTTGCTATCTCATTGTCAACCATTATCAATCCACTGCAGGATGAAGGTCTCCCCAAATTGAATACATCTCCAATCCCTAGCCTCTCTTCTCCACATCACCTCTGCACACTTTCTTATTTCATCCATCTCACATGTGGTCTTTTTCTGTGTCTTTTACAATTTTTTGGAATCCAGTTTAAGATTTCAATTATCTATCTATTATCATCCCTTCTAGCAATATGGCCAGCCCAACTTCACTTCAGTCTTTTAATTCTTTCACCAATGTCAGTAACGACTGTTTGTTCTCTTACCCATGTATTGGGTTTTTGATCTTTTCTTGTTACTGCTAACATGCATCTCTCCATACTTTTTTAAGTAGTCTGAAGTCTCTGTATTGCTTTTCTATTAAGTGTCCAAATCTCAGATCCATAAGTAAGAACTGGTAAAATATATTTATTAAAAACATTCATTTTCAAACACATAGGCATATGATCTTTTAATGTTAAGTTATTTCTACCAAAAGCACTCCAACCCTTATTAATTCTATGATTTATTTCATCCATTATATTTCCATCTGTAGTAATAATCTGACCAAGGTATTTGTAGTTGTTAACTTCTTCGAACTCGAACTCATCGTAATCAATCTTTATTTTCATCTTTTTGAGGAAATCCATTAAATATTACTTTAGTCTTTTTAACATTTACCTTTAGTCCTACTTTCTTACTTTCATCTGATAACTCTTGCAACATTTCCTGAATTAAAAACAATTACATCATTTGAAAAATGTAAATGACTTAAATAATCTCCATTTACTTTTATTTCTTTAGCTTCCCATTTTAATCCACAAAATCTGTAAAAAGTTTTGGAGATATTGAATCACCTTGTCTTATACCTTTCTTAATGTTAACTTTCCTAGTATTATTATGTAATCTAATTGTTGTTGTATTTTTATAAATATTCTTCAGAATATGAATATCTAAAGTTTTAATCACTGAAGAAATGCTTATAGAATCAAATACCTTTTCATAATCTACAAATATAAATTATAATGGCAACTCATATTCATTAGCCATTTCTATAACTTCTCTCAATACTTGGATATATATATAATCTACTATACTAAAACCACTTTTAAGTCCAACTTCTTTTGGTTGGTTGAAATCCAATATTCTCTATATGAGTTGTAATTATCTTGGTAAAATTTTTGTATAAAACTGATAAAAACCTGATAGCTCTGTAATTTCTAATATCTTCTTTATCACCTTTTTTAAATATTAATACTGCATTCTTCCAATCATCTGATACATCTTAATCATTTAAATATTTGGTATATAACTTTGTTAAGAAATGGGCAAAACTCTCCATAGCTTTGCCAACATTTTTTCTAATTCTTGACCCTATTTCTTTTAATATATCGATTATAATTTCATCATTACCTGGAGCTTTTCCCTTCTTCACAAATTTAATTGCATGACTCATTTCATTTAAAATCCTGGGCAGTTCAGAAGATATAATAGATGTAGGAGATACTTGTTCTTTATTACTATATAATTCTTGATAGAACTCTTCTACCCATTTCATGATGTCATCTCTCTTTTTAATAGTAGTTCCATCTTTTTTCTTATTACAGATATATATTTCCTACCAATACCCAAATAAATATTGTGCTACACTTAAGTCTTTTATTCTCTTCTACAGCTTTTCTTGCTAGTTCACAATTATATTTTCTTATATCATTATCAACTCTTTTTTGTACCATTTTACAAAATTCAAGGTATTCAGTCCTTATCTTAATGCATCATTTTTATATATCTTTATATTCTTTCTTTTCTTCATAAATTCTCTAGTCTCAGCAGAAATTTTATTGGTCAATTGCTGCTTTTTTCTATGAGCTATTTGCAGTTTTTAAAAGTGTATCAGTTTTTCTCCTGCTAATGTCATTCAAATCTGAATCATGGTCAAAATCTACTAATAGTTGAAACAATTTGCAAATTCTAATGTAAATTCATTAGAATGTTTCTGAAGATTAGGAATATCACCTGTAAATATATTTTTTTTAAATAATTTTTGTAGTTTTGCATTGACGTATATTTTACATCTTACTAATCGATGATCACTTCCTATGTTGAATTTGTTAAAGACATTGCAATTTTTAAATATGTATTTTCTGTTAGTCAAAGTATAATTCAATTCTGCTGTACCTTCATTTGATTGCTTCATGTTCATTTTCTTGCAGTCTGGGCCAATTGATGATTGCTAATTCAGCACAAAATGTGCATCTTGGAGATCATTGATCTTTTTCACATGTCTTTGGTCATATGTTTATTATTGCATTCCTCCACAAGGTGTTAAAAGCGATATAGAAACCAGTCCTTACCTTGCATGAGAGTAATGTAAAAATTACATTGCAGAAATATTATTCATTATTAATTTATTCTGTAGATTTGTTTTATTTTCACTTTTAGATATAACTTTTTTTTTTAATGCAAATTATATATATTTTTTTCAAATACACTATCAAATTAAATAATTAAGTATACACCTGGGTCTCGTTTTACGCGATAGATAGGTTCCTCAGAAAACACGCGCAAACGAAATCGCGCAAAAATAGACGTAACTTACCTTGAAAAAGGGGGGATACGGACTGATTTTTCAAAGATCACATAAAAGCAAAGCACCAACATAAAATTACTTAAAAATTCGCGCAAAAAAAAAAAAATAAGGAAATAAAATATGACTAATAAAAATTTTCAAATTTGAAAAAAATTGATACAAGACAATTTTTTAACTATAATATTTAATTTTATTCAAAACAATATATTTTTATGCATAATTTACAGTAATTTACATTTTTTTATACACGTTTTAATTATTATCGCTATTTGCCGTTAAACAGGTTCATTTGCAAACTGGTAAAAAATCAGATTCTTCACAAGAGGGAATACAACTAGCGCCAACGTCACTCTCATGTTGTGTTAATGGTTTTCTGGTGACAATGTAATTAGTAATTAATCTAACAATTAAATTCTTATTTTAGTCTTTAATTTTTTTAATTTTCAATTTTAATTGTGCCCACTGCTATTACCTTTTAAAAAAAAACTTGTGGACAGTAAATGATTAATAATTGATTACATTCTTTTTTAAAAAGCAAAAACAGAATGTGATTTAAAATGCAAAATTAACACGCACAATGTTTGAACAAATTTACATTATAATCTTGTAAAATTTAATGTGTGTATACATAAAATGTGGAAATCATGATTTTAATTTCATTATTGCATAAAATCTTACTATTATAAAGCACTGAAAATATTGAAATTACTAAGATGAAAGTCGAATTTCAATAATGTGCTATTACTTTCAGTATGACGTAAGGGTGCAAAATTTATTATTTAAAGTAATAGCGCATTATCGGACTTCGACTTCCGGAGAAACTTGAATCGCGTAACTTCAAAATCGCGTTAAATAAATCCACGTAAAAAGAGTCACAGGTTTATATGCCTTTTTTTAAAAAAAAAATTTTTGATAGTGAAATAATGAGATTTATCAATATATTTATTTTCTGTTATTTTTTTTATAATTACAAGTTTATTCTGAAATGTTTTTGTGTTTTCCAAGCATACAGGAATTATAACTAGATGACTTCATTTTAAAATTTCATTATTTTTTTTTTTTAAAAAAAAACTGGAAATATTTTATTATTTTAAAAAGAATTGAAAGAGAATTTAATTTGAGTAACAGAGGTGGGTAAATAAAGAAGATTTGTAATAAAGAAAGACATTTGATAAATTGTTTTATAGATAAAAGTATATTTAAAGATAACATGGAATAACCTGTACATTAATCTCTTAATTATCAACTTATAATTGAAAGAGTATAGGTTTCTAAAACTTTTAAAATAGGCATCCATTATGAAAAAAAGTTACAAATTAGAAAGTAATTTTTGATAAAAGTTTTTAATAAATTTGTTAATCTTCTCATACCCATAATATTTGATTTTAAGCTATGACATGGATATTAAAATTTGCAGATAATAGCAAACTATATTATGTATATATTTCTTGCTGTAAGTTTAATAATAAGTATATACATTTTATTCAAATTGGTTATTGTTTCGTTTGTCGGCCCGCCTCAATATTTGCGGAGTTGTCAGCGTTCAAAAGAAAAAGAAAGTTGTATTTCTATTCTCAACACAGCTATTTTTCCTGATCAACTTCGGCCTAGAACTGTTACGAATTGTGCTATTGACAAAATCAACTTTTAATTTTATTTACTATGGGCGCCAGAATTCCTAAGAATCCGCTGAAATATGTCGCCAGCACCTCTCGCAAGTTGTAAAACAAAAAAAAATAAAAAGATTTTTATTATATTTTTTTTTTTAAGGGGCGGTAATTCTACCGTAATGAGAATTAATGATTTTTACGATTATTAGTCCTGGGCGTATTGAAACATATTGGCAAAGGTAACTTAGTTTAAATCTTATTACACTAAAAATAAATTTAATAATAAAAAATAATAACTATTATTAATAACGACAAATGAGAATTGATATTAGAAATATTTTTAATTTTGACAAACTAAAATACTTCATGTTAAGTAGCTAATTAATATCTTGGAGAGAACACATTTAATTCAGGTGGGAAATATCCAGAAAATATATAAATATCAGTTAAAATAAAAAAAAGTTCTTGGTTAAATAAGAGTCTCTCATATAGAAAAATTAAAGTCACTATCGGGATTCTTTATACGTATATTTTTACGAGTAGTTTTATATAGTTAACTTTGTCACAATCAGGATAATTATTCTTACCGTAAGTTTCATGAATTCAGTAGTAGATAACTATGCATAGTTTTTTGGTTATAATGAGCTCAGCCTTTTGGTTATTGCTTGATCTTGTGGTCCATTTCCCCATTCGGTCACGAAGGCTTTTCCTGGTGTACATCATTAGGTCCGATGTCTTCAGGAGCTCCGGTTCACTGCGACATGCCGAATTCCTTCAGCGAAGAGCGATCTTGGATCTATTAATGTTATCCAAGACCAACTAGAGAAACAAAACAACAAGCGTTCCTTCAACCGGATCCCTCCTTTTATATCCAGTTTTCAGGACTTCTGCGCATGCTAGTACCATGCCTTTTAATCTTATCCAGTCTTTATAAATTTTATGTAATAAAGTCTTTATTTTCTTTAAGTTTTCGGCCATCTTTAATTAATTTGAGTATTTCTACTTTCAGCTTATCTTTTTTACTTGCTTTTGGAATTCTTTTGTTCTCTCCAATTACTGTTATTACTAATCACATAAAAAAAAAATAAGAAGAATAATTCAACCCTCATTGTACGTTTTTTTTTTTTAAAAAAAAAATTACTCAACAAAATTTTAAATCCACTTTTATCTTTTAGTTTTTTTTTTTTACCCAATGCCAATATATTTGCAACGTATATAAATAAACGTTACAGTATGAACAGTTGTGGCTCCTTATGTTGAGTAGATCTCATACTATAGGAGCATCAAATAGAATATCTTTATTAAATATTTGTATATTTACTATCTACTGTATATTTTCTGTACAAAAAAAACAAAACAAATATTGTGCTTTGAAAAAAAAAAAAAAACTAGCAGTAAAAGTGATCCAGTCATAACTAGAAATCAGTAGTTATTTTGAAAACTAAATTTATTGCATGCTCTACTATTTCTTTTTAAACACTTATCTTTTCAAATAAAACTTAACTATTCCAGTACTCACTTTACAACAGACTAGCTTTTGTTTATTTCTTATTTAAAATATGATTGATAGTCAATTTTCTTAATATAAATGTGTAGTGTATATAATCTATAAATGACATTTTATTACAGTGGTTATAATATTACATATACATAAGATATATGAAATATCTAAATAAAAGAATAATTTACTAAGGCTGTAACCTTAGAAATAAGCGTCTGAAAAAATACGAAGGTAGGGAGGTCCCTACCTTCGTATTTTTTCAGACGCTTATTTCTAAGGTTACAGCCTTAGTAAATTATTACTTAATATAATAATGGGCGTTTAATAAAATTTATAATTACAACTCTAAATAAAAGAAGTAAAATCAAATCCTTGATTTAGAAAAAGGTAAAAAATTCTTATTAAGATTAGTGATAAAATATAAGGATTTTATAAAATCTTTGTTGAATAAAAACATTTTTATAACTTAAAATTTAATTTTGAAAAAGTAAAATAATCTAATGATTTATAAGATTAGATTGTATTTCAGATATTAAATATTTTTTTGATTTTATAAATTTCATTTAAGTTTATTGTGTCATTAATGTGTTAATATTAATGAAATTCATTTAAAGAATGCTGTTTTAAGAATCAGATTATATTTTCACTATATTTGAAGATTATCAGTAATGAATGGTCTGATTTAATAATTCATCCAGCACTAATTTTTTGCTTGCCTTGAATCATTTAGTAGCAATTCAAATGTCACAATGTACATAAATTATAATTATAACAAAGATTTTAATTTTCAAGTATAACAAAAAAAAATCATAATTATTTATTTAAATATCGCATTATTTGGGATATTATATGGCATTCTGGCAGATTTGGATTAAAGTAGTTAGAAGTCCTGAATTAAGAGATTTGTATTAGGCCCAACATTAATAGAATCTCATCATGACAAACGACACGTTTTTTTATTTATTTGTTCAATGAAAGTTGAACTCCTTTAAAGTTTTAGCATTGATACAAAAATTGTATATGTGTTGTGGATTTGGAAAAAGCATTTGATAGAGTAGTCTGGAATAAACTTATAACCATCTTAAAAGATAATGGAATATTTTGGAAAGAGATAAGATTGATTTGGAATATGAGACTGTTGAAGTGAATATAGAAAGTGGAGTTAGGCAAGGATGCAGTATGACATTTATCCTCTTTAATATTTATTTAGAAGACATGCTAAATAATTATTTAACCTGTGGAGGAGCAAATGTTGGAAGTATAATAAGATTTGCAGATGATGTGGTTCTTATAGCTGAGAATGAAAAGTGTCTTCAGAAGATGTTGGATAAATTGGAAGAAGGGTGTATGGAATGAAGATTAACTTAAGTGTTTATGTATAGGGAGAAATGCAAAAAGACTGCAAATTGAAATCCATGATAACATAGTTAGATGCCGATATAGTAAGCGCTCGACACCACTCACCCAAAATTCCCACTGACATATTCAAGCGATAAATGACATTGATTATCAACATGTAGTTTCAAAAAAAGACGGTTATAAAAATGCAATATTTGCAATTGTCATCAAGTATTTAAAAATCAAAATCCTAATTTTGATCAATATTTAACATTTAATAAAAATCAAATAATGTGAGTAAATATTTTGTCTTAACATACATTATCACAATTTACATAAATCTTTCGAAAATCAAAATGCAATTTATGTTTGTTATAAGCCTATGAAAGAAATCAAAAGGCAATTTAAGTTTTCTACTTAAAAAAAAAAATAAAAAACCTAATTAACCTATTTTTTATTAATATGCAAAAAAATTATAACTTATAAAATACGAAATACAGCATATTATTTTTACAAATAATAGAATTTTAGTTGGTTTTTTTTTAATCAGAAATTCTTTGTTCCTACTGTTGATTACTTGAAGGTTTTTTATTTTTTTTAAAAAGTAATATAAACTCCATAATCTTATTAATATTGTTTTTAGTAGTTAGCTAATATATATTTAAGTGGTATATGCACTCGTATTGATGGAAAACTAGTTTAAGATTTTTTTTTTTTCAATACTTTGCTTCTTAACTAGAAGATAAAGAACATGGATTAATTTAAATTGGCTAGATGATTACAAGTACAATTTTTATATAATATGACCTTTGTGATTAGTATGCTTGTTGATAATCGATGTCATTTATCGCTTGAATGTGCCAGTGAGGATTTTGGGTGAGTTATAAAATTCAAAACGGCGTCAAACACGTACTATATCGGCACCCATAGTTAAACAGGTAAAGGGATTTAGATATTTGGGTAGTTGGTTGATTGAGGATGGAAGAAGTGAAGTTAAAAGATTAGCATTGACAAAGGAGGCCTTTATTAAAAGAAAGAAAATATTTTATGGATCATTGAAGAGAGAATTAAGAAAAAGATTAATTAAATGCTATGGGTGGAGTGTACTAATGTATAGTTATGAAATGTGGATAATGAGTAATAAAATTAGAAACAGATTGGAAGTCTTTGAGATGTGGACATTGAGAAGAATGGAGAAAATCAGTCGAATGACTAAAATAATAAATGAAGTTTGAAAAGAGTAAATGAAAAAAGAAGCTTGAAGACATCACACAGAGAAAGAGAAATTGGATTGGACATATATTAAAAAGAAATTGTAGTTTAATGAAAGATGTTTTGGAGGGAATGGTGAATGGAAGTAAGAAGAAAGGACGGAAGAGATTGACATTGTTGGATGATATAAGAGATGGGAAGAATTATGTGGAATTGAAGAGCTGGGCAATGAAGAGGATGGGGAATGGAAAAAATGGATGAAAGGATGCTGTGACTATTCTCTGAACCTTTCCATTTGACAGACTACTGTTGTTGATGACAAAATTTGTTTATAAATTTATAACTTATAATTTCAAAATTATTTTGTATATGTTTGCCCATATTTATATGTGCATAATTTTTTTTAGTGGATATGTGGCTCTTAAGATATAATTTATTAGAGCTTTTGTTTTAAAAATGTATTTTTTAAGATATTTACATAAGAAATAAAATATGAAAGTTATATTTAAAGTATTTTAAACCTTATTTATTTAAAATAAATTTTAAAACATGCCTTCCCTTTCAAATCTTGAAATTTTCAACACTTAGAAAAAACAAAATCTACAGTAATAAAAAGAAAAAACAAAATCTACAGTAATAAGCATTTTTTTTTTTTACAAATAATAAACACAGAATTCCTTGAAGTTGTAGCAAGCAAAAATGCATTTGAATTGAAAACAGCTATGTATAGTTCATCAAATCCTATTATTAGACTTCCCCCATGGGTTCATATCAAGATTTTTTTTTTTCACCATATATTTTCATTTTATTTTATTTTTGTCTATAAATATATGATATTTGAAGAATTATGTAGGATTATTTCTGCCTATTTTTCATATCAAATAATATGTTTAAAATACTTAAGGATTTACTTCTGTACTTTTTATAGCTTTTGTTTTTAATATTAGTTTCATATCACTTATTTATTATTTTCACAAAATGTCACACTTCTATGAATTTTTTTTTTTTTTAATACAGTAGTCATTTTTAAGTATGTCACTACACAATATCTCCACTATTGATTATTTTCACTGAGAGGTTATGGAGAACTCCAATTAGACAAAATATTGAAATTTTTAAAAGAAAAATTTGCTGAAAAAGAGTTTGAAAGATTTTCCATAAACAGTCTCAAGGGTCAAAATGGATTATTTATAGATATATTTTTGTTGATGAATTTATATAATCATTGCAAGACTCACCTTTTTTTCTTTTGGAATTAGAATATTCATACTCATTAATGAATGGAAGTAATTATGATATTGGCATGCTGTTTCTATATACTACCAATATCTGAAAATGATGGCAGCACAGAATTAGTAGAGAAAACAGCAACAAGCAGAATTCAAACATAAAAAATATAATTATTAAGCAAGAATTATAATTGTCATTTATTTATTGATCTCACCATCAAACAATCATCCTTGTCTTAATTTGGATGGCATATTCACAGTATGTTTCATCTGTTATATTTAAATCTATTATAAAGTTCTCTTACAAAAAGGGTGACTATATACTTGATCTTAGTTGCATATGATCTTAAGCTAATTGTTTTAAAACATTAAATTTCATAGATTAGTCTCTTCTATAAGTCACAGGATATATTACAAATATCAGCTAATTCTTTTAAATTGATTTTCATTCCACCCACCCTGCAATTAATTCTAATAATTAAAATGAAATCTCATATATTTCTTGTACTATGCCATATTAAATTCTATCTTCTTTTTTTTTTTTTAGAAAAATTCCATTCACTCTCTCACTAGTTGTTTTATATTTAATTTCATTGTTAAACCTTTTAAACATATTTATATAGAATTTGTATATTTCCATCTTCACAATTCCATTTTATTCGTCATTTTCTAACTTTTTCTAATATAATTTCCATCTCTTACTAGAATTTATTCAGTCTTACATTTTATCACAAAATCTGAACATTTATCATAGTCCCTTCCCATCTTTTTATGTCTCAATTTTTATTCTTTTTAAAAATAATTTTTATTTCTATCATCTACATTATGATTCAAATCTATATCAACTCTAGGACATATATCTTCCAATTTAATACTATTTCATAAATAATCTTAATTGAAACAATCTAATTGAAATTTTTCTTATCACCTTGGACTGTCTTATGCAAACTTTCCAATTACAATTTTTGAATTATATATTGTTTTGTTTTTAATAAAATCTTTCACCTTTAGTTTTTACCTCTATTCTGTTATCTTCTACTTTATTATTCTCTCACTATCCATGTACACTCTTCCAATCTGTTACCTTATTATTTTTAAATTTCTTTATACATGCTGAAGTAGAATAAGATAATGATAAAGTGAGAAAATACAGGTTAAAGTTTAAAAAAATTAGAAATGTAAGTGATAGTTATAAAAACATTGTATGAAGAAATTGGAAAAATATAAAAATAGTATAAAAGAAATGAGAAAGTTTCAATAAAATAGAGAATAATAAATTTGTAGTTTATGAGTAAAAAGCAATAAAGTATTAAGAGATTTTAAAAATCTATGCATTTACCACAGTGATAGAATAGAGAACTAGTTTTCTGGATCAAAGTTCATCATTCATCGAGGGTTTGATTACTCAATAATTTATAAAAGTGCTAACTAAATTTTTTTCCCTATTTTGACTTCTAAAATAATATTCTGATATGACTAATGCTTTTATAATAACATTCTTATATTTTCATTCTTTTACTATTTAATCTTCTGAGGATATTTTGCTGTACAGATTTTTGATGACATTTCTAAAAGTTGTAAAATGTCACTTTTGTCTTTTTATCTATGTACTGATGAATACTAAGTTGATACTGCTTTACCAGTTATTTATGCAATATATTGAAGCAGATTATATGTGATATAGATTTTTGAAATATGAAATTTTGTAGCATGTATTAATGTTAATTTTGTATTCATTTTCTGCAAAATAATATTAACTATTTTTCAATTGTCTTCAACAGTTCCAAATGATTTATTGGTAATCATTTATTAGGTACTTTGGGACATTTGTTGATATTTCAAGTAGCCACTGAACAGTCTCAGAACAATAAATTTGATGTCTACTTTAGAAAGATGTTGTTTTGCGGATTTTAGGGAAACAGTAGTCAAAAACAAAATAATCATTCTTTTCAATAAATTTGATTTGTAATTTTGAGTTAAGATGTTGTGTACAGATTTAGGTGAAACAAGTCAAAAAAGAAATAGTGATATCCCCCCCTCCTTCATGCTGACATCTTTAAAAAAAATGATCACATTGTTCATTAAAATTGTCTAAAGTTTTTAAAATTACCTATATTATTTTGAGAAAACATACACACAAAATGATTATTTTAACTTTATTTCTTTGCAAAAAAACTACCCTAATTCCTATTACCTATTTTTTGTTTAGGTTTCTTTATAGACAAAAAAACCTGTTTATTGCTTTAAATGCCTTCTCTCTAATGTAATATTGTTTTGATTGAAACACACTTAGAATTTTTTTTTTCGCATGCCATAATCTCACAAAAATCTTCATATATCAATTTGAGATACTCATCATCTGTGTAAGCATGCGAGAAATCTAGTGGATGCTTGTCCTGAAAGTGATGTCAGTCCCTTAAAAACTTATATAAACTAATAAAATCTACTTGACCTTACTGAAAAATAGCATAATAAATTCTTCCATAATTGTTTATTTGTTTAATTATTCCTCTGTACAAATAAATTTGTAAATTTTTTTTCTTGTTTACTTGGAAAAAAAATTGTCAACTACCTAAGTTTTATATTAATATTTTTTTAAAAAAGTAAATTTGTACTTGTACAACAGATTGTATTCCCACTGAGGCTCCCCAAATATCAATAAATGTCCCTCAGTGCCTGCTAAATGATTACCAGTTTTATTTGTCCAGTTCTATCTCCTAACCTTTTAGCTATTAAATATATATAGATCTTTATTGATAATGACTGCAATAAATTCTTTGTAATCAAATCAATTTTAAGCAGATCTGTATACTCCAGATTATCATTCTGTGTGCAACATTGCACGTTTTACTTATTGCATTTCATATTATTGTAATCACACTAGGTGATATATTATTGTATTGTTTTGACTTAGTCCACGTAATAATGTATTGATTTAAAAAATTAAATGTTATTTACATGCAAGTCTGGATGATCAGTTTTGTTTTCTATGCATTATTTCTTCTTGATGGAGCAATTTTTGTGTACATGTAAAAAAAAGTGACAAAATGGCAGATATTTAAAATTCTTATGTTAACATTATTTGAAAAATTTAGCAAGAGAAATTAGAAATAAATTTAATTTTCCACAAGTGAGAAAGGACAAATTTAGATGTTATTGAAAATATTATTGATAAATAAATGATGCTTTTTTGTTTTTCTATCATTAAATCCAATCAAAAAATATACACTCCTTTTTTCTTTCCAAAAACTTTATTTTTTGCATCACCATATATATGTATTTACTTGTTTAAACACCCAATGTTTCGACCAATTTATTTGCAGTCATTTTCAAGGATCTACAAAATACATATTTACATCTTTATGATTATCAATGCAATCAAAAATAAAATAAAAAATATAAAAATGGATCTATTCTTATTATAAAAAACAATAGCATTTTTCTTTTATTTATCATTTTATCTTTTTTACATATACTACATTATATATACACTACTTACTTCTTTTCTTTCCAAACTTTTTTTTTAACCTATACATCTCTTTTTTAAAAAAACCAATATTTTTACCTTCAAATTTATTTTTTACTTAAAATATATCATTTACATTATTTATTCTATTCAGAACAGGTTTATTTCTTTAATATATATTACACCATAATATTATTATACAATGACAAATTAAACAATCACTTTTTTCTTTTAAAATATATATATATGTTCCCCAGCATTTTAAATAAATGCATAAAACTTTTTATTTCTTTCCAAAAACTTTATTTCCATATACACCTGGGTCTCGTTTTATGTGGATTTTTTAAATACAATTTTGAAGTTATGCGATTCATGTTTTTTCTTAATATCTTTTTATGCGGGTTTCTTTTATGCGATAAAGAAGTTCATATTTCATTATATTTATTAGATATCAAGAAATTTAAATTATTAATAACTTATTTTGACTTGAAATACTTTTTTTTTTCAAAAATATAACGTTATATTAGCAGCTAACGTGAATATAGCCTGGAGCTATTTATAATCTTACTTATGAATAAATAATAATAATAAATTTATATTTATGAATATAAAAATATTGCAATAAATATTCAAAAATTTTAAACTTTTAAAACATATTTTGTTGGATATAACAAATAAATACTCTTTTAGATTTTTAAAAATAATCAGACATAACAAAGATTTTGTAAAGTGAAAATAATCTTTATAGAAATGTTAATGTATAAATCTTTTTGTTTTGAGTGCGATCTTATTTTTTAATATAGAAATAAAATGTTAACATTTAAAATTTATTTTAGTAGTAAACAAAAATATCTATCAAATGAAGACAAATTTATTATTTTCTGATAAGTAAAAATCATTTAATCATAGATTTTATATTGATGTGTGAGACAAAGAAAAATGTCAGAAAATGCTGAAATCTGAGTTTGCTGTAATGAAAAACTTCTTAAATTCCAATGAGAGTTAAATAGTTGTATGTCTGGATATCGCGAGCTTTATAAACAATTAGTAAAATCATCATCTCAAAATTTAATCACTGATTACATTTTTGACGGAAAACCATTAACACAGCACAAGACTGACAATGGCGCTAGTTGTACTTTCACTTGTGACGAATCTGATTTCTTACCAGTTCACAAATGAACCGCACATTAAATACGATAATGATTAAAATATGTATGAAAAAATATAAAATTAAATACTGGAGTTAATAAAAAAAGTTTGTCTTATATCAATTTTTTTCAAATATTTGAAATTTTTTATTAGTCATACTTTATTTTCTTTTTTTTTTTTTAATGCAAATTTTAAAGTAATTTTTCCTTGTTGCTTTGCTTTTATGCAATTTCTGAAAATTACAGAACATATCCCCCATTTTTCAAGGTAAGTTAAGTATTTTTGTGCGATTTTTTTAATGCAGGTTTTCTGCGGAACTGATTAACCGCATAAAATGAGATCCAACTCTAGTAACTAATGAATATATATATAAATTCATATATTTATGTATAAATAATGAATTTGATGTGTTAATGTTAATATGAGATTTTGTATTAGAGTATTATGTAAAGATATGTATTTTTTTGTTGTAGATCCTTGAAAATGACTGCAATGTTATAAAAAAACAGTTGAAATGTTTGAAATGTTTAATATGTGAATTTATATATATGTTCATTAGTTAATATTTGGAAATAAGAAGTTTTACGCATTTATTTATAATGCTTATTTTTTTATATGTAAATAACATTTGTCTAAATCGCATGTTATTAAATTAGTAATAATTGAAAGGTTTCTAGTCTTTCACATGCGCCTGCAGTTGTTTCTCAGACAGCCAATCAGATTTTTAAAAACTCAGTGAGTAATAAATGAATCTGTTTATATCTTCAAGCTTTCAGGCCAAGATGCTTAAGACTGGCTTATATATATAAAAGTTAAGTAGAGAGAAGGTTGATATCCTTTTCTTATCAAAATCTCTGTCATGTGTCAAAGCCTGATCATTCTTAAGACAGCTGTTTAAAAATCTGATTGACTGTCTGAGAAACAACTGTAGACGCATGTGGAAGACTAGCAACCTTTCAATTATTACTAATTTATATATATATAAACTCTCCTTTACCATTCTCCCTATATAATTTACTTTTTCCAACATTCTTATCTTAAAATGTATATGTCCAAATTTCTTACTATGTTAACATTTGAATTTTTATCACTTAAATGTTGTTTCAAGAAGACATAGATTTTAAGATAACAATGTTGAAAAGATAAGATTATATAGAGAGAGAATGATAAAGGAGAGTTTATATATAAAAAGGAATAAACCTGTTCTGAATAGAATAAATTGTGTAAATGATATATTTTAATTAAGATAAAAGTAATTATTTAGGAGATATAAAAAGGAAAGGAAAAAACATTTGAGGTTTTTTTTTAGAAAAGAGATGTGTTGGTAAAAAATAAAAAAGTTTGGGGAGTAAAGAAGTAAGTGCTGTGTATATATAATGCAGTAAATGTAAAAAAGGTGTATTAATAAATGAAAGGAAAATATTGTTTTTTTATAAGGATAGATGCATTTTTATATTTTATTTTTAATTCTATTGATAATTATAAAATATGTATTTTGTAGATCCTTGAAAATGACCACAAATAAAGTGGTCAAAACATTGGATGTTTAAACAAGTAAATATATATACATGGTGATGAAAAAAATAAAATTTTTGGAAAGAAAAAAGGGTGTATATTTTTTGATTGGATTTAGTGGAAAAGAACATTATATTTTATAAGTCATATATATTTGAAAGACAAAAAGATGTGTGCTATTGTTAAGGACAGTGATAATAAATAAAATTTATGTTTTTTTGTCCTTTTAGCTAATCTTGTCTTTAAACATAAACACAAAAAACTATAACTTGTATTTAGTTTATTGTGCTTAAAATTCAGACTTTCTGTTATGAAATCATAAAAAAGTTTGTAGATATTATAAGCATTTTCAAATGATCCCCCTCCCCCCTTATTTGTATTTACATTATAATAGGTTTTAGTTTGCATATTTTGTTTGATATTTTATTTTACTTTAAAATATTACTTTCTTGAAAACTGAGAATAAACATTTTAGTTATTTTGATTTTTGAGTAAAAATTGTTTTTCATTTTACAATTCACCACATTTTTAATAAACTTAATTTCACTTTCTTTTGAATTTTCTTACATTTGAATAATAAAGAACATTTGTTTTTGACTTGTTAGCTTAAGATTTGAATACTTTCTTGTCCATTGTTTGAAGTACAAATTTGAATAGGAAGTTTTAGCATATGTTTGATAAGCTAATTAATATAATGTTTAAAATTAATTTGCTTTCTCATTAATAATATTAAAGAATCAAATAGTTTATTGTTTGGGAGTTCAAAGGAAGTTTGGGCACTAGAAATAACATACTAGAGCTGCAATCAATGAACCTTAAGCTCCACCGCTTTGCGACTTCACTAAACTGCACAGGCATTTGTTAATTGATCTAAAAATTAAATATTTGCTGATTAAAACCAAATTATATATTATGAAAAGTTTACTCATGAAAATTATTTGCAGTAAGCCTGCAATAACAAAATATTTATTTATTAGTAGTAGTCATGTTCCACTTATCTAATTTTTATACAATTTATAACAGCTTATAATATCTGAATCTGTTTAAAATATAGCTGCAATACAATTAATCCAATATCTTGGTTTTGCAGCCATTTTCTGAATTAAGAGGACACAGCATTCTCTATCACCTAGTTATAAATCTCCCATTTTTAAAGCAATCATATTACTGGAAATTTGTACGTAATTAATTTTAATATCTATTGGGTAGCTGTAATATAAGATGTTCTATACATTAAACATTGTTGTTTTCTCTCCCCTTATTTTTTAAATAGTAAATAATGTCTTGTGAGGTTTTAGTGTTGATAAAATGGCAGATTTGAGAGCTAAAGATTCCAGATTAAAATAAAATATAAAACTCAGCTTGGTCAGGTGAATAACCATTTTGTTTAATCTTCTACTTAAATTCTTGCATGTCACATGATCTCTAGCAAGCAGCCATGGGATTATTATTATTATTAATATTATTGGTGCAGGGCAGTAGTCTAATGTCTACATTGTCTTGGATATAGATATTTGTATTGGTACAGCATGTTAGTGCACTAGTTAAAAAAAAAAAGTGCTGATTCCCTCCTCTCTTCTAAACTTGATTTCAGATAAGGTTCTGTAAAGTTTAGCAATTAATTTTTTTTTTTCTCCTTGCAGTAAGATTTTTATTAGCTTTTTAATAATATTTACATAAACTGTGTAGTACTTAGCAAAAATGTTTTTAAAAAAATCAGTGATTAAAATTTTCAGTTGCTGTTTTCTAGGAAAAAATGAAAATTATGAATTAAATTAATGAAAGTAATCTGACTAACAAAAAATAGAAGCCTAAAGCTCATGTTTATTAAGTGTATTTAATTATTGACTTATTAAATTTTTAAAAATTGAATACAATAATTTATTTATAGTGATGATTTTTATACATGTGAATTTTTAAGATTAAATTTGTAAAAAGATGGTGTAAAAAATCATAACTCGTGTTAAAATAAATAAAATCTGGGAACCATAAAAATTTGAAAGGCCCCTTTTTTATTTTGTCTAATAAATATTTAAAAACTATAAATATAATTGTTTAAATTTTTACTGATGATTAGAATAAAAATTCTTTCATTAGTGCCATTTCTCTTTTTATATTATGGATCTTCAACAATGTAATTTGTGCATCTTTTTTTGATTACATAAAATATTGTAAAGGATTTTAATTGTGCAATTTTTTTAGTAGTCAGTAAAATTGTAAATGACATTTCTATCAGCAATGTGATTAGTTTTGCTTCATTTACATCATTTCTTTTAGATGGGACAATTTTTATATTATGGAGTTTACAATGCTGAATATATTAAGGAATAAACTTATCAAAATTCAGAGATTTTAGTCTTATGATACTATTATTTGTAAAATGTATAATTATATAAAATATTACAAATAATTATCCCTCTTTCTTTGATTTTAAAAAAAAAAAAAACTATTTTGTGTTGCCAGAATAATGAAATGAATACAGAACTGTATATGCAATATAAGATTTAAAAGTAGAAATTCAATTCACAAGAATATTTAAAATGAAGAGGATTAGACCTCAAAAAGGAACTTTATCAATTTTTTGATTGTAGTCACTTTGTTTATTGATTTATTTTTGATTATTGAAAGTAACACATAAATTTGAAAAGCTACACCATAACCCTATTCATTGAATGATATTTTGAATAGAATGGAAGGAATATTTTGATCACTTTTTGAATAATGATTCAGATGATTGTTTTTAATAATATATTTATCCTATTGACTAATTTAGATTTATATAGATATTTATTTTGATTAAACTATAACATTTTTTGGTAATTTTTAAAATAGAAAGGCTGTAGATCCTGGTAAAATATTTGGAAAAATTGTCAAATGATTTCAAGGATGCTTCTATTCTAATTTAAAGGAAATAGAAAATAGTGCAGTACTTAAGATAAAATATCATTATTCACTACAGCTAAACTTATTTCCTGCTTCCAGTCAGGATGGGTCATTTCAAAGATTCTATTTTTTTTTTTTTGTATATATGTGTGAATCAAGAAACAATTTAAATATGGTTTTGTTTGTCAGGCAAATACTAAAAAAGTATCATAAGCAAAACTGATTTATATATTGTTTTTATCAAATTAATTCAGGCTTTGACTCAGTTAATCAAAAAACTTTTATGACATTGTTTTAAATTAACTACTTGTCTCCCAAAGTTATGCATATAAACAGCTTTAATCTTGATGTTATCACATTACTATTGGTGTAAAATCTAAAGCATTCTAATTGAAGTTTGATCTTAGGCAGGGATGTGTACTAGCTTCAGATTAACTTCATCAGATCGGCATTAGGTCTAACAGTGAAATTTTTAAATTGGACTGATTAAAAGCAAAAACAAACTACTTCTTGATCTGCTGATGATTGTGCTATTCTTCCCAATTCAAAGTGTAATCTACAAGTGTTTAATATTTTAAATGTAATTTATAAAGAAAATTTGTTTTAGAAATGTATGTTCAAAAATAAAACGAAGTGCTTTATTAGACTGATGGGGAAAAAAAATCTTCCCCAATTTTTTTAGTTTAGGAAATGAATATGTGAATCAGAATAAGTAAATATATTTTTGCTGCATTAAGCAAGTGAAAATATATTCTATCATTAATAAAAAATCACAAAATTACCATATTAAATTAATATGATAAATACAATAACAATATGCTTGAGTTAGTAATAATTACCAGATGCATATAAAATTTTTATCTTTAGTATTTAAATATTCACCTGTAGACTAATTAATGACCTTTGTCTTTACCAATGTAATCTGTGTTCAAAATTAGAACAATGCACATATGCATCCAGAAACGACCTTTAATTAAATTTTAACTGTCAAATTAAAAACTTGAAATTTAAAGCAGCCAAAGTTTTGAACACAAGTTAACCTGCTTGAATAATTATTTAGAACCTTAAACTAGTTTAATAACTGTATTTTAGTACCATCATTTCTTTCATTAACTGTAAGTACTGTATTCTCCAGCTAAGAATGTCAATAATAATGAGTTTTGTTTTTCCATATTGGTAACTTATTATTATTAACATAGTCCATGGAATATAATTATTGAAAAAGTGAAACTGTTAAAATTTATAGTTAGACTGATTTCAGATCTATATAATTGTCCAAGTAGAGTGACTTGGGTCCAAAACTTAAAGCTGATTTGAATTTCAAGTTTTTAGATTGATGGTAAAATGAAATTAAAAGTGGCTGTTGTATGCATATCTTGTTTCCTTTTAATTTTGAATACCAATCCTCATTGTTAAAGCTACAACTATGAAACAATCTGATGAGGATTTTACTGATAGGGATTTTATATGCATCTGGTAATTGCTAATTACTCAAGCTTATGCTAAATGGCATGAATGGAAAGTTGCTCCAATATTATTTTATCATTGTGGTACAATTACTTTGTCTTAATTATTTGTATATCAGGCCATGTTATTGTGCTATATTTATTTCAGATTATGGAATGCCTATTGACATTTCAAAGACTAGTTCATTTGAGGATGCTTCATAAGAATGTGAAAATAAGATAGAAAGAATGTAAGAGTAAATTTTTGTTGGTTGGGAATATGAATATATAATGATAGACTTCATTTACAAAATACAGATTATCTTAGAAATACTAAACAAGTATCTTAACTAGTTTTATTGAATAGATATAACAATTTATAATAAATGGGTAACAGCTAATGACAAGGTAATCAGGTCTTTCAAAAAAAAATTTATGGAGAAATTAAAATAGAGTATCTCAGAATGTAAAACAAATTTAAAGAAATATGCACTTGATACACATGGAATGATGTATGGTTCACTATTAAGTTTGTATAGACTGCAAAAGTCAAATTTAATTATTTTTATTGTTGTTTTTTTTAGTCTTCAAAATTGAAATGACTATGTTTATTTATGAGCAGCTGTTAATTCTTGATATGATAATAAAGATATAATATATAAGAGATTTGAAGACAGACTTTTAAGCTCCCTTCAGCTATCTGCTCTATCTCTTAGAATCGATACACATAATCACACACACTTGAAAAAGATAAATGATCTCCAATAGATATATATATATATTTCATACTGATCCAGTGCTCTTCAGTTGGTTCAAATCATCTCCGACATACACATGTATATATAATCAGTGCTTATTTTATATTAAGATAGCATATCTCAACTTTTAATGGATAGGCTTCAGTCTACTCCACTCTTCAGCCATCTATATCATTGAAAATCTGATACTGGGATGCCCAAATCCCTTGTTGATGCCAATATTATTTGTCATGCCCATGTTGACCTTTAAGTTAGTCTGATCCTTCATGTATAAGATCTTATTTATTTAAATACACAGAAGAAGGATGGACAGGATACAGGCTGAATCTATAATATTTCATTGAATACAAGTAGAATTTATATACTTTAGTTTTAGATGTAATATATAAGTGATTGAACACAGACTTTCAAGCTTCTTTCACCTATCTGCTCTATGTCGTACAACCCACACAAATGAAAATGGTAAATGATCTCAACTATATGTATTTCATGCTAAACCAGCTCTCGCAGTGCTCAGTTTATATTAAGATAGCAAAGCTTCAAATTTTAATGGGTAGGCTTCAATCTACTCCATTCTTAAGTCATTGAAAATCTGATGATGGAATGCCCAAATCTCTTGTTGATGCCAGCATTATTATCATGTTCATGGTGACTTCAAATCAATCTGACCCTCATGTATAGGGCCTTACCCAATACACAGAAGAGGAATGGGCAGGTTACAGGCTAAAGCTGTAATATTTCATTGATTACAAATACAATTTAAGTAGTTTGAGTTTTAGATGTAATATATAAGGGATTTGAACAAAGACTTTCAAGCTCCCTTCAGCTGTCTGTCTTATTTTATCCTTCTGATATTGATTACATATGTGTTGGAGCTGATGATCTGGACCAACTGATGAGTGCTGGTTCAGCATGAAATACATATATTGCTGATAATTAATATTTTTCATTTGTGTGTGGTCATGTGTATCGATTGTATGAGATAGAGCAGATAGCTGAAGGGAGTGGTACTATTCTATTAGCCACCATACATCGTTGACGGCACTCTTTCTGTGCAAAAATACAGAAGTATGCTGTTTACGAGGCTGAACCTATGGCTGCTACAACACTACGTTTATAATAACCGTTTTGGGTCATGTGGTAGCATTCTCTATGCAAATGCACAGAAATCATACTCCATGCTTTATGCGTATGTTCAGTAATGACAGTTTGATATGAGAGTGACTGTTCAATTTCACAGAACTCTTGAAATCTGTTTCCAAAATCATTGTGTCACACACCAACTATAGTAGTATTGCATAGTTATAATTATCACCCTGTGATTCCCTGCGCATCTTGGAAGCTGGTAGAAATTTGGTAAGGCTTTTGCAGAGCACGATTGGGCAGATTCATGTGAAATTTCACATTCTCGACGAGATAAATAACATGGTTGAAGGCAACAGCGAGCACTTTAAAATGTGGGATTTACCTAACATGGAAGCTGACGCTGTTGCCTTTCTGCAGGCACATAACATTCTGCCATATGCCAAGTAATGTGTGTGTGGCAAAAATATGACTATTTGTAGGGAAAGATGGCAGCTTGTATGCCACTCACGCAACTGCCAAAAAACCATCTCGATTCAGAAGGAGACGTGGTTTGAGGGTTCGAGGCTGTGCTTCCTCAAAATGTTGCGTCTCCCTGGAGCCTTGACGAGTTGACCATCAAACTTTCCCTGGGTGATTTGGAACTGTTCAGAGGTGGCGTTGTCGAATGGACCACCAGTTTGAGGGAGCTGTGCCATGAGAGCCTGATATCCTGCCCCTGCTGTCAAATTGGCGGGCTTGGATCCATCGTCGGTGATGAAACCTTATTCAGCTCTCGCAAGAGCCTCCACGGCAGGATTCTGTCACGGCAATGGCTGTTTGGAGGTTTGTGGTGGGAGACAGGCGAATGTTTTACAGCCGCCGTCTCTTGCCTGTCCGTGGCAACCCTGCTCCACGTCATCCAGGAGAACATCACGACCGGATCCACAATCTACCCAAATTGCAGATCTCAAGACAGCACAGTTCAGCCACATGACTGTGAAACACCACTATAACTTCCTGGACATCAGCACAGGTGCCCATACCCAGACCATTGAGCAGTTGTGGGGTCTACTGAAATTTAAGGAAAAAAAAGCAAGGCACATCATGCAAATCCCTGAACAACTACCTTGCAGAATTTATGTGGTGGCACCTTTACAAAGGTGAGGACCTGTTCACGACCATACTAGCTGAGATGGATGTACACAACCGGTAGTTTCCAAAGACATTTTGTGTTATTTTCATGCAGTGTTATTGGTTCAACTTACAACTGAGAAGTTGTTTTTTGAAATAAAGTTCTTGTTGGAATCAATGCTTGTTGTTGTTTTGCTTTCTTTGAAACACAATCAATCTGAAGTCTTTTTTCCCACTTATATTACAGATTTAAAAACAAAGTCGGCTGATTCCTTTTTGAATGAAGTGTTTTGGTTATGTTTGTTTAAATGCTTAATTTAATTTTAGAAGAATAACGTAAATTTGGAAATGAAAAGAAAAAAATGTTGCTTTTTGTTTTGTTTTTTACTTTTGATTATACGTTTAATTTAGTATTATAAGAATAACATAAATTTGAAAGAAAACGGCCGGCACAGAAAAGTTATATTAATATGTTTGAACATAAACAATACCATCAACCAAGGTACAGTGGCTAATAAAACAGTACCAGGTACTGTGTTTTTGAACATAAACAGTGCCATCAAGCAATGTACAGTAGTTAATAGAACAGTGCCATAAATAATATTTGGATTCAATGAGATAATAAAGATAGCAAAAGATATAGTTGGAGAATTATCTTCTGGGTATAGTGAAGATAAATTTTAACTATTGCTATTGACTTTTAACAGATTGTGTACTTTTTTTTTCTATGAACTTTCATTATTGTTCTCAAATTTGTTGCCAAAAGTAATTTAAGTAGTATTATTGAAAATAATTCTAAAATTTGAGAAATATTTTTTTCAAAAACATCCAGAAGCAGGAGAAAAAAAAAATCTTTAATACCAAGCTATATGTTAAATGATCAAGTTTTATAACTCACATATAATTTTTATTGCCTTGTTTTCCAACCTGTGTTAAGCAAAGAAATTAATATATACATATGTGGTGCAATCATACATATAAATAATTAGTGATAATATTAATTGTATGTATTAAAAAAACAATAATGGAAATATTGTCAGATTCATAAGTATTTATTTGTATGATATAATTTAAATTGTTATCAAAATGCATCTCATTGAAAAAGAGTTAATTGGTGTTTCGAAGTTGCCCATCTATTCATTTCATTAAATGATGTTTGCAACAATGTGGCCATCAAATTTCTCTTGATATATATTTATGTATTATTAATTATTATTAAAATGGTAACCTGGTCTGAGTGCTGATTCAACACAAAGTGCATCTTGGGGATTATGTTTTCAAAAGAAAGTGTGGTAGTATGAAAGTTATTTAATACATTTGTAAAAGATATTATATATGGGGAAAAGAGAAATATGAATAACTGTGTGTGTGGATGTTTAATTAAAAAATCAGATATATTAATCTGTAACTGAATTTGAAGTTTATATATGGGCTAGGGATAATATCTAGTTTAATAAATGATTGTAATAATCATTACTGTATTTATCTAGAGTGGTTTGTGTGAAAATTGTAAGTGGGGTAAGTTTGACATTTATAAATCAAAATTTAATAATTTATTATTGATAAATACTGTATACATGTAAAGATGTATATGAGATGGTGACATGGTCCGATTGATAAATGTGAGTTCAGCATGAGGTGCATATGGGGGGGGGGGGTACTCTATTATTTATTGTCTTTATTCATGTTTTCAAAAGAAAGTGTGATCGTGTGGATATTATTTAATACATTTATAAATGTAATGGTTTACATAATAAAAAAATTTTTTTAGTTCATTTGATAAACAATGAGAAGTTATTTTTATATCCTATTATAATAATAAGTGGAGAATTTGTTTCAAATAATAAACTCAGTTTTTTTTAAAAAATGAGTCGAATGAGTTCAACAATGAAATTAAATCCACTACAGTGATGAAAGAAGTATGATGATCAAGTTTATGATGGCTAACATAAAGGAAAGCGCTTTAATGAATATCAAAGAAAGCTGAAATAGTTTACACAATGAATAAGAACTTTCTAACACATAAAATGAATTTAAATCCATTCATTTGCTATTTGTTCCTGTGAATGGTAAAGAAAATATTTTCAGTATTGTTTTGGCAGGATAGTAAGAGCGAAAAGAAACATATGCTATAATTATTTTTTATTACATTATAACAAACTTAAATGATTTTCATTTGTTGGAAATGATGCTATATGGATCTATTTTTATAATGTTAGAATATAAATTCGTTGGTAAAAAGAATTTTAAAAGCCAGTATTCTTGTTATTTTCTATAATTGGGAGAGAAAAAAGGAATTTAAACTTTGTTCAATGATTAGTTTTTTAAAATCCAAAAATCATTAATCCAAACACTAATGGTTTGTATGCATAATAAATAAAACATTCTAATGATGATTGCATATTTTTAATATATTATTTGTCTTTTTAATATCTGATGTGTGTTCAATTAAGAGGAATATTGTGAATATATGTATGCATACATATTTAATAAATTAATATTGTATATATTATAAACTTATATTATGTAAACTAATATGTATACTAAATAAGTTATGTAACAATTAAAATAAAGAAGAGGTAATGATAAAAAGTATAATTTAAAAAAACAATTTGCATATTTAAATTTTATAACTGGAATTATTTTCTTTTTTCTATACAATTGTAATGTTAAATATATAAATGTCCTAACATTTATATATTTAACATATTTAAATTTAAAAAAAAAACATATGGAAATATAACTAATAAATTAATTAGTTGTTTCTAATGAAGTAACTCCAGAGACTGAAATGTAGAATAAAAAGATTGTCATAAGACCAAGAAGACCAATGCAATAAATATGAAAGAATGTCTAGAATAAAGGAAATTGGATTTAATTTTGTTATCTAACAACATTCTTACTGAGGGTGACAAGTGAGTTCTAGAGATTTAATTTTTTGTGTGATATTCATATTTAAGCATTAAAACTGAGAAAATAAAATAAAAAACAAAGCATTTTTAAAGTTGTTAATTATTCCTAAACTATAAATTTAGACAAGTTTTAAAATTGATAATTTAATAATAGCTTTATTATGTTCCTCATAAAATTATGATTAAGATATATATTTAGTCTTATACCTAATATTTCATGCTGCTGTAAAATTATAATTAAGGTGATATATATATTTAGTCTTATATTTAATAATTCATGCTGCTGATAATCAAAAATGAAAATACAGGTATATTTCATTTTTTAGTCAGGATCCATCTGTTCTCATTTGATATATAAAATTAACCCATTTTTTCCTAACTAAACAAAATAAATAGTAGACCATGCTGGAATTTATTCTTAAATGTTATTAAATTGTAAAAATGCAGATATATATATTATTAATTATACACATGCATAAATGTGCAATTGATATGTACACACACATGTGGGAAATTACTAGCAGAAATTGACTTAAGTTTTTTTTTTTTTAAATAATAATGTTACAGTTTTATTATCTGGAAAATAATTTTGAAATAATAATTCATCAGAGCTTCTATAAATATAATAATTCATGACTATCAATTGCTTAGCAATTATTACATAATTTTTCCATTATTAAGTATAAAATGTGTATCAGGGAAAGGGATCTTTAAAATTTGGAATTTGGGAAAAAAATTCATAAAAACTTATTTTCTATGCCACGAAAATTATTATCATTGTGAAATTTATAAAATAATGAATTAAATGACATTTCAAGCACATGCATAGTTTGTAATTTTAGCAAAATGAACAGGAAGACAGCAAGGTATATTTAAAGAGATAAATGGTTTAAATAAAAATTAATTGATGGGGATTTTTTTAAAAAAAACAAAACAAATTATTCAACATTTCAATTTTTGTAAAAAAGATTCAGTTAAAAATATGGGCAAAAATTATTCAAAAATATATTTATATAAATCATTTTATTTTTATTTACTTAAAATTTACACACATCTTTATATAGCAGTAATATAATAATAATTATGTCATTTGACATTGTGTTAAAATAATAATTATAAACTTTATTGCATCTTTTTCATGCAATTGTAAAGAATTTATATATAGAGATATTGAAATGTAATTTTGATTTATTTAGCATAAAAACTACAATGAATATTTTAGTAAAATTCCTGTTATTTAATATCAAATGTGCAGAAAATTGAATAAATAGGGTATTCTTTCTACCTTGATCATTTTGTTTAAAATAAAAATGAGAAAAGATTATTAAAATTAAGAAAAGGAAATGGATTGGTTTTAAAAAAAATTTGTGAAACAATATATTGCAAAATATATTGTGGAAAATGAGAAGAAAGTAGAAAAAGTTGATAGCAAACATTAAGGTAGATGATAGCTATGATTTTTGATGATTAGAGTAAATAATGAAATTAGTGGATTGATTTATAGAATTTGCCTTTTAGCAGATAACTAATGGTGATTGTTATTGTGAACAGGATAATAAAAATATATAAATGTATGGCAAAAAATAATAATAATATGATAAAGAATAGGATACAGAATAAATAACAGTAATTGCTTCTCACCATTAAAAAAGCATGATATGATTCATCATGTTATGACCTTTGCAATACTCCACAAACATCCATGCTCATTTGTTACCCAGTTGTTAGCAGAACAAGAACATTTGACATTATATAACAAAGTTATGTGACAACTTTCTAAAGATATTGCCAATAGAATAAAGCCATAAAAATAACTGGCAGGAAACTTTTAGCAATGTGTTTTCAAACAGAGGGGGAGATCTGTCATATTCTCAGATCATTATTAACTGGATTTTTTTTTTCTGATAAGAAATATTGGAATAATCATATTAAGATATAAGTTTTAATGTTATTTAACCAGTCAATAGTACATCACCTTTCCTGTAAACAAAAAAAAACTATAAGAAGAAAACTTACATATGTTTTTATTCAATTAAGTGTAAATTGTAATTATGTTAAATGTAAGACATTTGCATTTTTTTTTTTTTTTTGCAGTTGAAAGATTATCTGGACAACACAACAATTCATTATGTGGAAAAACATACCATATATACTTCAAGAGATGTATTGAAAACAAACTCTTGATCTATTCGTGATGTCCCTAAATTGATATATTTGTGCAATCACATGGATATCAAATTTTTTTAGGGCATAACATGTTAACAGGATATAACTTGTATAGTCATGAGTTCTATCAGAACATTAAGAATGCAAATCACTTTAAGTAATTTTAAAAGAGAAATGTTTTAATATGCATATAAGTTTATATAAATATAATGAAATTCACATTTTAAAATTTTGATTAACATAATTTTTCAATTAATGTGGTTTGTAGATATAACAGTTTTTTCTTTAACACTGTTAATTTTATATATATATTAATTATATTTTTAATGTGTGTTAAGTTTTATCATTTTTAAAATTTTCTAGATAAATATGGTTAAATTGATATATCAAAAAAGCTTGTAGAGAACGTAGATTAGACATGAACTTGGAGATATCAAAGTTTAAAAATGAAGTGAAAGTGAATGGTACTTGATTAATTTGATAAGAATTTTTGAATGCTTCAAGAAGTGGACCGAGGTTTTATATAATTAGTTTAGAAACACATAATACTTGATATAGTTAAAATTTTACTTCATTAACACTTAAATAAATTAATATATATATATGTGCTCTGTGCACAGTTAATGAAGCTATTAATAAATTATATATATTAATACTTGATATACTAAAGTATTAATTTTCTGTGAAATTTTAGATCATTTATTATAAAATTAGCACATTATTATTGGTGTGAAAGTTATAAATTGTTGCAATTTACATTAAGTTAATTTTAAAGGCAGCATTTTCAGAATAAGTGTTAGCAAATTATAAGTTAATTAATGACAGATTCCACAGTATAAACAATGAACATTAAATGTTAGTTTCATGTAGCAATATGACCAGTCTATAGGTAATTTGCCTTTTTTTTTTTTTTTGTAAGCAATATTGAAGTTGCATTCCATTAAATGGTCATCTTTTACTTTATATTTCGAGACCAATATCTTGAAAATTTAAGCATCGTAAAGTTTTGAACTACAGCAGACCACTCTATTTTTTTACTGTCCAAAATTTTAAACTAATTCCAATCATTTTTGAGTTGTTTAGAACAGGATAGTCAAAAACATTTCTTCATTTCAAAGCAACAATATAAGTAGTGAGTAAAATGAATGGACACTGCTAGTTCATCCAAACTTCTGCAGCTAAGTTTTTAGGTAATTGGTCTTTTAGATGGAAAAAAATCCTGTGAACATTGATTGTTTTTTTTTTGTTAGTGTCTAAAATTACTTGCAGTTGGGTCAAAATTAAAATTATTAATATATAAATAATTGTTGACCTAATGTGAGATTCATATAGCTGTACAGACTAGTCTTCATTTTGATAATATTTGAATTATCAATCCATTAATTTTGAATAATAAAATATAGCTACTGAGAAGAAGTTTGCTAGAAATCGATTGTAAGCTTGGTTTGTTTTCATTGTGGTTTCTAGATTTGAAAGGGAGATGTTTGCAGTGTCACTTAAGCAAGTTAAGAAGGGAGATCGCTGGTTTACTTCTTTTCTAGTTATTAATTTAAATCTACTGTTTATTTTAAAAAATATCTGCTAATACATATAGTATTTGAATTTTTGTTTATCCCCCACCCCCACACCCTCCAGAATATATTACATAAAATTGTTTACATCCATTTTGCTGCAAACATAGTTATGAAAATGAAAATCAAAGTTTAAACTGATCTTTTATATGTAAATATTTTGAAAATGTTTGTTGTTGTTTTTTTTTAATAATAATTTGTAGGTGTTTATATGAAAACTTATTTGTAATGTTTGAAAAAAAAATTAAACTTCCTTTTCATTTTGTGTATTTATTTACAAATTTTTTAAAATTTATATATTTAGATTTCCATGGTAATATGAATCAACAAATACAACATACTCCACAGATTTTCTCAGGGATGCACTCTGATGATTCAGGGAGAAAGGTAAGTAGTTTATTTTATTATAATTATTTTGAAATTTAAAGAAAAAGTTATTTGAGTATTAATGACTTTTTGAATTGCAGTCATACACAAAGTAGTTGATCAGGTTTTTCATCATTTTATATAATGAAATTGAAGATAATTTAATACTGCTCCCTGTTTTTTAAATTTTTAATCACTATTTATTTCCATACCGTTTGTTTTTTTTTTTAAAAAAATTTAATGATTAAAATTTGTGAATTACAAATTCTGAAACATAAACAATCTGATCAATTTAGTCTAGAATTAGTTATTCTCATTTGAATTATTACTGTTCTTCTTTATTTAATATAT
The DNA here is from genome assembly GCA_028023455.1 of Epiperipatus broadwayi. NCBI lineage: Eukaryota > Metazoa > Onychophora > Udeonychophora > Euonychophora > Peripatidae > Epiperipatus > Epiperipatus broadwayi. The sequence goes on along the minus strand of JAQFVV010000008.1, from coordinate 9,708,756 downwards.
TTAAAAATATATACTAAAAAGCATCAGAGATATTCTTCTCAAGACTTTGTATGGTTATCATAAATCACTATAAATTATTTTATAAAATAGTTTTTTTGTTTGTGTTAACAAATATTTCCTCCTGCTAACTTAGATATATCTTTAGACAAAATGTAAGAATTTTTATTTATTAAAGGATGTTTTATATTCAATATTTTAATATTTCTAAGATAATTCATAACAAGGCACCCAGAACAAATTTTTATGGATTTGGTGACTTAAAATATAATTTTCATAATACTTTTAATTTAGATGTTGCAAAGGTAAAATTAACACAGCTGAGAAAATATATGTGCAAACTTTTAAAATTCATAAAGTATTCATATGATTAGTTGCAGAGGAGATCATAACATTTGGGCATCCAAGAAACAGATTTAGTAAAACAAAAGTTGAACACTGCACTAAACTGCAGAGCATTTTGGAGGTAAAAATTTAAATCATTTTTGAAAAATATATGTATATATTTTTAATTTTATAAATTTGTAGATGTGACTTTAAGAGAAATTGTTACAATGATTTCTTGTTAAATTAATTTTTAATTATTACATTGCAAATCACTTTTTTTTGCAGAAAATGGCTACAATATTTTAAAATTATTTCACTCTTTTTTTTTTTTTTTGTAAGTTTAAACATTCATGATTTTGCAAATACTTATTGCATACTGTACAATTCTTAAATGTAAAAATGCTAATTCTCATTGAATAAAAAACATAATGAATGAGTAATTTCTATATCTATATTTTGTTAAAGAATATCAGTAGCAATAAACTTATTGATGTAAGAACTACTTCTATGTTATGGCATCCAGAAATTAAATAAAATTAAATTTATTTATTAAATAGTTAAGTAAATTTGCAAGGAATATAAAAACAAATATTTTCAACATTAAAATGAAATATGATATCATTAGTTCTTTAAAATTCATTTATGTATGATTATACCAGGTAACTACAAATTGATCCAAATGTTCATTAAATATTTTGTTTCTCAAATCTGATTTAATGATATTTATGTCCAAATAGATTCTGCTAGAGACCCTCCTCCTTTCATGAATTACAATATAGCTCAGAAATAAATGTTTTAAACCATTTCAAAAAGTTTTATAGCGTTGCAGATTCAGAATATTAACATTATTGCCTAAAGAAATTTAGCTCCTATTATAGTATACTATTTCTTTTATTAAATAAATGGAACAAAGAAAAATGGTGAACTAGAAATTGTTCCAAACTTTGCTGAGTTTCATGAAATGCTGGTGAAAGAGCAGCTACATTATGACATGCACACAAGACAATTATGGTAGTGACCATGGAAATGTTTTATTTCTAGAATTATTGTAGTTTGAATTGAGGCATAAAGTTTGCATAGAACAAATATCAAATTTTTTTTTTCTAGTAAATAATATTTTAGAATTTTTTTAAGATATGGAAAGTCTTGAGCTATGATTTTAAAGTTATTTTACTTATATACCATCCTCTCCTACCTATTACATATTAGGACTTTCTATCCATTATTTTGATTAGCAATCAACTATTTACGATAATGACCTTTAAGAAAAATTAAAAAAAAATTTTAAATGTTTTTTTTTTTTTAAAAAAAAAGATAGGCATTTTATAAGACTAGTGACATCATAGGATAGACTTCAGGAAAGCAATGATATTTATCTAGGATAAAATACTGACATTCATACTATGAATAAAATATATAAAATACACTTTATGTACAGTAATTATAGATATAATTTGATTATACAGTAAAGTATATTATGCAATAATAAAATGCAATATAAAATAATTAGAAATATTATTATTTTATTTACTTAATGTACTTTTTATCCTATTCTCCAAAATATTTTTGTACTGTAATTTGTGACTATCTAAGATAAATAAGTCAAGACAAACAACAATATATATATGTAATCAAAGCAAATTTCAGTCATAAATAATAAACAACAAAGTGTATTAAAAACAAATTTTAAAATATGTACATTAGCTAATATATATTCACTCAATTTTTGTTTACTATATTTGGAAATGCTAATTTCCCCTCAGACAAAAATTCCATCATAAATTAAATTATTTTAGTTAAATATATATATATTTACATAAGTTAACTCACATGATGTATGATTTTATTTATTATTTACATAATTTGGTGTGTATATTTTTTATTTGAATTTATAAAAAAAAAAATTCATATATTATACAATTAATAATCAAGTTTATATGATCAAAGAGAATCAAATGCAAGTTGAAAATATCTTACTTGCTTAATTTTTAGTCACTATTTTTATAATTTGCCTGAGTGTATCCAAGATAACAGAGACTTTCATCATAATTGTAAATAAAATATTAGCAAGAAAAAAATAAAAATACAAATATCATTTAATACATTATCATATAACAACAAAGAATGTTAATAAAGTTTAAAATATGTACATTTCTTCAAAGATAGTTTTTATTTAATTAATTTCTAATTAATATTTTTGCATCTATAAAAATTTTCATTTTCCTGGGGGGAGGGGGGATGTGTCATCTAAGCACAAATAATATTTGGGGTGGGGAGTGATTTAATCTTTTATCTTACTAAAACTACAACAATTACCTACTACTGTTTATTATGTTTTTGATCTAATTTTTATTTAGTGAAGATTGCATTTATGTAAATAATAATAAATGGTGGACTATTGATTTAATAATAATAAAAAATTAATACTGCTACAAAAAAGAAAGAAAGAAGAATTCAAAGTTTTATTGGTTGGATAATTATGAAAACATAAAGCATTGATAAACAGAACACAAAATACATCAAAAGATAAATTTTAAAATATAAGTTATGTTAACTTCTTTTTCTTCTTATATGCTTCCTTTTAATTTAATGAATCACTGATTCAACAGAATATCAATCTCATCAGACATAGAAAATTCAAAATGTTGTTTTTTTTTTAAAAAAAGTTAGCTGAAATATTTTTTTAAAATTATACATTATAGTTAATCACAAGTTAGTGGTTTTTATTTTTATATTAATAATGTGCTTACTACAATGCTATATCCACCCTCCAGTTCAAATCTTGTTTTGTTATCTGATTTTAATATTTATTACAAATTTTGAATTTAGAATAAGAATGAAGTCATTGCAATTGTTTTTTGTATGAGATTTTTAATAATTTACAAGGCATTTTAGGGAACCTATTGGATCATTAACACAGTTATTTTGTTTTTTATAAAACTAAAATCAAGATTGTTATAAATAGAAATATAAAAAGATCTTAAAGTATCTAATCATTATCTTTTATATTAATTAACTATGGTTTTTTTAAACAATGAATAATTATTGCAATATTAAAATTATATATATTATACTCATACATACATTTTACAAATGATAGATGTGAATTGTTTTGAATTATAAAATCTGAATTATATTTTATATGTATTTTAGTGAATAATCATTAAATTGTTTTTATCCAAAATTGTTAATAGATTTTCAATACTCTCATTTATGTTTTTCCTCTTGAAAAATGATAGATCAAGGTTTTACTCTATATAAAATTAAAATAAATGGACTGTGCTAGATATACATTATATTTAAAACAAGTTTATTATTCAATTATATTTAAAACCAAGTTATAATGATAAGTAGAAAATTATCTGATTGTCCTGTAGAAACATCGGATCATTAATTACATATTTATGTTTTTGTTTTCTTGGATTTTTATAGGAACTGCCCTCCCATCACAAATAATAAAGTTTTAATTATATTTGTTTTATAATAACTATGTGGTGATAAAAAATAATAAATATGGTACTATAACCAGAAAAAATAATTGAGTGTTAATAGAAGCAATATGCTAAGACAATCACTAAATAGATTTTTGCTTATTTACCATCAAATAATCATATTTTTGTCAAGTGTTGTTAGCCAAGAGGTCAATGCAGCTGCCAATGCTATGACATATGGGGGGAAAAAATCATATTTTTACTTATTCAATTGATTCCAATATTAAATAAACATCAAAATATAATAAAAATTAAAATAGCAAAATATTAAAGGAGATTACAAGAAGAAAATTATAAATATTATTTTCATCATACTTTAGCAAGTCTATTAATATGAGAGAATAAATTTTTGAAGGATTTTATTAATTGCCTTATTATTTTTATTTTAAAATAATAATGTATATTAAGTAATATAATATTGTGAAGGCTATTTTTTAAATAGTGGAATTTGTTTTAGGTTACATTCAGTTCATCTAACATTCAATCTTTTTTAATTCAGTTTTCAATTCCAAACATTATTGCAATTTCACATTTCAAAATTAAATAAAAACATTTGCATTATACATGAATTTTAAAAACAATAATAGATAACATGAACTAATATGATATTACAGCTACAGCTTATCAATATATTTTGATATTAAAAATTTACAGTTTTACTTCTCCTTTCCAAATTTAACAAACAGGGTGATAGTATTTGGCTTTTTTATATTTGCATGTAATTTTAAAAAAAAAAAGGGGGTTACAATATAAATAAATATTATGCAAAAAGTTATAAGTAATAGTATGGCATTCAGATTAACAGTTCACCACAAACCACTAAGCAATTCATGAAATATTTTAGATTAAGTGACACTGCTATTTTTTTTCTTTCTAAAATTTAGCTATTAAAAGTGGGATCCATCTTTAGTAATGAAGTGATTTAAATAACAGCTAATATAATAGATGTGTGTTTTTAATAATAATTAAAAATTATTTTTATATTTCTCTTTTAAGTTTATTTTTTGTTTGTCTTTATTTATACCTGTGTTTTTTTTTGTTTTTTTTGGTGCCATTTACATGTATTCTCTATCTATTGATGGAGTCACCATACATATATCAAAACTGTACTAGAATAAACTGATAAATTTCATTTTTTTCTTAAAAACAATCAAAAATACAAACATTAAAGAATTGTAATGTGTTTCAAAATATAAAAGTAATGTAATTTTTTTTTACAAAACAAACTTGAAAATAATATATTTTGCAAACAGACTATAATTATTTTACAATTAATGTGCTTCAAAACATGAAAATAATATAATTTATTTTGAAAATAAATCTCCAGGAAATTGATGGCAAAATTGTTCATTTGAAGAAATTGCAAGTAGGCTTTGATTATGACATTTGACATGAGCAAACATTTTAATGCTACAACATTAGAACCTATGACAGTGCTTACTCATAGTGATATACCATATCTTAAAAGATTTTTTGGCTAAATTCTGATGGTATGATAACTTATGTATATTTAACTAGCAGAAGATTCTGTTATTCAATTGTCAATACTAACAGTTTATATATATATATATTGGCCAGTGACAGGAACCCACACACAATTTATGAATTGTTTTTGACTTAGGACTATTTTTGAATTTATTTTTCAAATGGCTGTTATGAAAATATATTAATTTCATGTTTGTTTTTAAAATAAATTAGATTATTTTCACATTTTCAAGCCTATTTATACTCTCTGGACATAAATATTTTCCACAGAGATCTTATTTTAAGTTTGCTTTCAAAATTTATTATTTTTCTGTTTTTAACATATTATTTATTTTTCATATCATTATCTTCTGTAAAATATAATAATTTTATATTTTTAGACATTACGGGAAAAAATGAAACTTATTAACTTATTATATATATGATGGCTTGTTCATTGATGAGTAAAATATACATACAATAGCAACTTTTTTTTTTTAATATTTAAATTGCGATTATTTAAAAACAAAATAAATATATATTGATTCTTGTTTTTTAAACTTTATGAGATTGATTTGGATGGATTAAAAGAAGTTTTATAAGTAATTGATGCTTGATATATCTTCTTATATTTTCGTGTCTCTAAAGTAACATAGATTGCCTGAAACTTAAACAAATATTAAATAATATGTAAGTGAGTTTTGTGATATTATACATATCACTTTATAAATCTCAAATATATTTATCAAGTACTGGGATCATATAGCCTGTTTATTTGACATATTGCATATATTTTTTATATCTATACAGTTAGATTTTTTTATAATGAGAAATATAATTTTTTCTTTCACTTTTTTGCAGTAGTATGTAGTTTATGGTAGTATTTTGATAAGTAGTATGGAAGGAAATGTATTTCTTCTTTATTCACATGCTATTTTAGGAAAAATTAAAAATCATGAATATACTAGCAGAGTAAGAAATATTTTTCTTGTAACTTAAAATGATAAAATGAAGAAGACAAAAGAGAAGTAAATGCTCATGTCAACATGTGTTCTGTGTTTATTTTTTTTTAATTTTCTTTTAGAAATGTTACTTGAATAAATCTTGATTCATATTAAAATAATGTGTAGCATTCATAGAAATTTGAAGTGCTCTCTTGTAAGTTTGTTTCAATTAAAAAGAGTTGCTGAATTGTCATTGTTAAATCTGTATACTAATGATATATTATTTCCATTCATTATGTTTATTATTATAGATTTTGAGAAGGGTATCACTTGTTTCACATATTTAATCATCTCAAAACTGCATATAGCTATTAAAAACTTATGCAAATATGTTAATTTACAGATTTACTAAATAATTATATTAAAAATTATATAAATTATTTTTAAAAAAAAATAAACAAACAGCTAAATATTTATAACTTCTGTTTAAATATTTCATATCCTAAGCCAATAATTCAATTATTAATGTTTCTAATTACCTTGAGAATTAAAAGTTCCCAGATCAATTCCCAATCAAGGAAAGTGAGGGAAAGCCCTATCTGATTAACAAAATGGAACTTTTATGCATTTCATTCTAGTTTAATTCTAAGTTTAGTATAAGGATGGTTTGCTAGTGAACAAAATTTGTTGTTTGAATCCTTCAATGAAGAAAATAAAGATGTTGGGATTATAGTGTGATCTTTCATGATAGAATTTATATGTAGCTACTTTGTTTGATATGCAACTGATCCTAAGTATATGTCTTTACTTAGACTTTTTGTTTATTAACTGTAGTATTTTTTTAACTGTGCATGAAAAGATCAGAGTATTTATTTATAATTATTTAGCTTATTATAAATTATATATTACCACTATAGAATTATATTTTACTTAGAAATATGAATCTTAATCAAATTTTTCTCTATCACTATCTTTGAGAAGATTGTAAAAAGTAGTTATTTAAGTTCTTTTTCTCTAAGCAAGTTGAAGGTAAGTATACAATAGAGAACAATGATTGAGAATAACAAATTACTGTTGATAATAAGTTGTCTATTGTTTACTATAAATAAATATTTGTTATATAATTTTTTTGTAAAAGTGATTAACAAATATTTAAAATATAACATCTACCAGTTTCTATAACTTTAGTACAGAGATTTTTTTTTTTTTTAATATTTAAATGTACACACAAAAGAATCATAACAAAAGAAAGTCTATGAATTACTTTTTTATGTTGTTTCAAATTTAATGTCTAGCTAAAAGAAAACTTTACTGAGATATGCAGATTTTATATAGATTATAGAGATCCAAGCTATCAGAATAAGTTATTTTTTATTCATTCTTATTTAGATTGGATTTTTAAAATTCTAAATTTTTTTTTTTTAAATATAAATCCTTTATGTGATGCATTAAAATAGAAAAACATAATACTTGAATTTTCAAATTATAGTTCCCAGAATATTGCCATTTTGAATCAAAAAAAAAAAGTTTTTAAAAGTTGGAGGACTATAGTTAGTGGCTAGAGTCAGATCCAACTTATCATCATTAAGTACAATTCTGATTTTATTGGAATCATTAGGAACATTTGTCTCATCTGCAAAAGGTCTGCTGACTATATGTTACTTTTGGATAACAATTGTTTTGTACATATACAGACAACAGTTAAACAAGATTTATGCAAGATGTTAGTGATCTTTGTGTATTCAATAAGAGGTGAATCTAAAGTAATTTAAACTTAGTAAGCAATGAAAATTTGTTTTATTTGATCACAAGTTTGTATCACAAAGTGATTTTAGATGAAAGTTTGATATGATGGCTAGCAAAAAATGACTTGAGAATTCTATGAAAATTTAATTATATATCATTTGAGTGATTATTCAAAAAATTATAAATTTGTATCCTTTATCAAAATAATTTGTTTTTTCACAGATCCAAGATAAGAATCTTTAAAAGAACAATAATTGTTGTATGAATTTGGAAGTATAGTTCCAAACATTAGCTTATCAAATACTTCTTTTAGAGATATAGATATTATGTTTTCCTGAAGGTTTGTGATGATAGTGTTCTAGTTGTATTTTTATATTAGACTATTTTCATCATCTAGTATGCGTATTGAATGTCTTTAGAAAAATTTAACTTTATTTAAATATTCCAAATACATTCAACTGTTAGTAATAGCACATCAAACAGGTTAATATATGCATAATGTTTTGAGAGGTATTATTCTCCCTTCTTCTTCAGGTGTTGCTTGCCTGACCAGTGACAGTACTAGCATGGGATTCGAACCTGGATCCTTAGATTATTGAATTTTAAGGTAACTCTCTAACCAACTGAAGTTAAATTTTTCTAAAGACATTCAATACACATATTAGATGATAGAAATAGTCCAATATAAAAATACAATATAGATATTATCTTTCACCAGATTTTAAAAAAACAATCTCATGTATGAATCATAACTGCAAGACAATCTTTAACTTTATTTGATTTGTTGCCTATATAGGTAAGTAGTCCCCATAATATTTTGAGTAATTCAATTTACAGTTAAGTTGAAAAAATATATAAATCTATTAACTGTGAAATATTGCAATGTTTTTTTTTGAATGATTATATTTTCAGAATTTTACCATATTGAATTATTATTCAACTTTATACTATGGTAAAGAAGTAAAGATAGTTTGCTGCTAATGAATAACTATTTTTAAAATACCATTAAGTTGAATTATTATTTAGCTTTGAATGATGTCATATATTTTAGAAATTTTATGCCTATCACATCTTTTTGTATAAATACTATTTTCATATGTTAAGAATAGTACGTTAGAATTTTACCAACTTATAGTGATAGGCAAACAGACAAATCTACTTTTGAATTAATTTTAGCTCATCATATAAATAATTTTAAGTAAATATTATTTAAATAAATATGACAAATTAACTGTTTCAGTAATAGAAAAAAGATAATTGAAAGAAATATTTAGCATGATACTTTAAAACATCACATGATCACCATACACTTACACGTGCCCTTAATGAGTAACAAACTCTATATAGTAGTGCCACCAAGTACAAGGTTTTGTAATCCATGGATGCAGGTTTGAACTAAATAGATAAAAGATGGCTGCTGGAAAGTTGCATTAGATTCTATGATCTAGGTACAGTGCTCTCAAAACCAAGTCTCATTACTGATGAAAGCCACAAGCTAAAAACTAGTCTGAGGATGCATAGGCATTAGATAGGGATTTTATGCACAAAACTTTTCCTGCATCCATTCTTTATGAAGGCTTGCACTTGGTGGCACTACTGTATGGATAGTTTGGTACTCTTATTATATTTTAACTTGCAAATATTTTTTTCCACATTAGATAATCTACTTTTGGTAAATATATCAAACAAATTGTAATTGAATAATTTTTTAAATTGACATAACTTATATAATACTACATTCAAACATGTAACTTTGCTATGAATATTATCCATCATTTTTTTAATGACTTATCAAAAGATAATTTCCATTTATTTTTATTTTTATAGTTTTGTATTATTTTTATATCTTATATTTAATATTTAAAAAAAGTCTTGTTTTCAACAATTTGTTTCCCTCTGGTTTACACTAAAAATTGAATTTTGAATAAAATTGCATATGCACTGAGTCTCTTTTTATGCAGATTTTTGTAATGAGATTTTGAAGTTATGAGGTCACATTTCTTCTTAGTTTTTTTTTTTTTTTTTGCGGATTTTGAAATTCTTATTTTCTTTTTTGTTGCACACATATTGCATACTATTGAAATATATGTTCATATATATATGATAAGTTTTAGTATGCTTATGTATGTATTTAGTATAAAATGAAGGCATGGAATGCATAACATAAAAATTTCAGGCGAGATTGCATTGCCAGAGCTAAAACTTTTCCAGAAAAATTAGCCAAAATTATTGAAGATGGTTGATATAATTCAAAACAACTATTCAACAGTGATGAAATAGAACTGTTTTGGGGGAAAATGTTTAGTCAAACTTAAATCGCAAAGTCTGAAAAAAAAGCAAGTGGGTTTAAAGCAAGTGAAGATTGAATAACATTGTTACTTTGTAGCAATGCATCAGAAAATTGGATCTTAAAACCTGTTGTAGTAAATCATTCTCTAAGACTATGTGCTCTAAAAGGGGAAAATTTAAAACATTTGCCGGTACATTGGATGGATAATACAAAAGCTTGGGTGACAACTGCAATATTTACTGAATGGTTTAATATTGCTTTGTACCAGAAGTCGAAATATATACAAAACAAAAAAGTCTAGATTTTAAAGTTTAATTGTGTATTGACAATGCACCAGGGTCATCCATATTTAGAATAACTAAATGTAAAAGGAATATTTTTGCCACCCAGTCCAACAAGCATTACCCAGCCATTAGGCCCAGGCATAATTTCAACATTAAACACACTTTTGGATTCATAGTGGATAAACTAGAAAAAGAATCAATAGCAGTAACTGATGCTTAGAATTGTTTTTACTATTTTTGACTGTTTAAATCATATTGCCTTTTCAATTGCTAAATAAAATCACACACTTTAAATGTCTGTTGTAAAAAGGTTGGTCTACGTGTCTTGGAAAATAGTGCAGCTATTCAAACACTGACATTATCAAAAGAAATCATTACTTTGGCATATGATATTGGTGGTGATGGTTTTGATTCCTTTACCAGAATGATATTGATGAATTGCTTGTGGATGATGCCTCAAATGATAATGATATTATTGCTTTGAGTTTAGATACCATCGAAGATTCAGAAAATAATAATGACATGGAAATTGAATCTACACCCTTCAGTACAAAAATGAATCGTGAAGATTTTCAACTTTGTAATCAATAGGTAAAACATTTTTTTGTTAATGGCCTGAATTCTGAATGAGCCTTTAAATTTTAATCAATGTGAGCTAAATAAATGTATATCTGGATATTGGGAACTTCATAAAGAATTAGTAAAATCATTGTCTCAACATTTAATTACTGATTGTATTGTCACCAAAAATCCATTATCACAAAAAAAGAAACTGAAGTTGGTGCTTATTCTGCACTGTTTTTGTTTTTTTCTAGTGATGAATGTGATTTCATACCAGTTAGCGAACAAACCCACATATTGTCAAGTACATACTGTAACGGTCAGGTTCATATGTTCTGTTAACAAGATGTAGAATCCAAGCAAAATACAGGAAGCTCGTATATCTGGGCTGTGGAAGCCATCCCAAGAGTACTAAGTCTTAACCTATTTGCCTGTGCTCCAACCATCACCACTACATGAGCAACGCCCCTGATGCTACTAATAGCACAATTTTCTTTCAATCCTGGGGATCAGGGGGAGGCAAGAGACCCTTAATAATAATAAGCTTTGCTCTAGATTCGCTAACAAAGTACTAATACAGATTGATATGTGGTCCATGACCAAGTAATATTAAGATATTTAATAACTTTCAGAAATGCATGAATGAAAGTGGAATGATGTGGTATGGATCGTACGGAAAGATAACAACAGATATAATTTAATACAAAATTTAATAATTGTCAAACTGAATATTACATTAATAGGTTGGCTTCGCTCATTATGCAACTATTCAGATAATAATATAATGCCTAATGTTGGAGAGTATGTATACAAAAGGTAATACAATACTATTTCATTAATAATGAAATATTTAATTATTTGAGGTTCTATACTTTCATGGGTAAATGTAGGGTAAACTCATAGTTAAATATGCCTTATTTAAATGTCACCCAATCGGGTTAATAGATGCAAATGTGTACAGTTTAGAGATTAAAGCATTACAACTACAGACATAACTATACGTAATTATAAGTAACTTATGTTAATAATGAGATTTATTAAGCTAATCAAGTTATGTATGTGGGATCAGAATCATGATAGTCTTGGGAGACTCATCATTCGTATCTATGTGAGATTGATATAGGAAAGGATTAAGTAGTATGATAGCTGAAATGCTATAGATCAGTGTTCTTCAACTCTTGATCCGCGTGCTAGACGGGCAGTAAAAGTTTGTAATAATAAATAATAAGAGTTTAAACTTTTAATATTTATTTTTTCATCTCATTTTTACCCAATTAAAAAAAAAAAGAAAACAGAACGAAAACAAAATCTAATCAATCATTCATAAATTAATTTGTTTTTCTAGTTATCACAAATATTTATGGGGGGAGGGGGGTAGAATTAAATTTTTTATTACTTTTCTAAAAAAATTAAAGAAAAAGTTTTTTATTATATAAACTCCATATATATATAAAACTTTATCTTATATAATTAACATTGTTGTTTTGATCAGTTATAACAATTATGCTTATCTTTAAGAAAATTTATCTATTGACTTCTGCCGGTCTGCGAAATCTTATCGTTATTTTTGCTGGTCCGCGGAACCTTATCCTTATTTTTCGCAGGTGTGAAAAGGTTGAAGACCACTGCTATAGATAAATATAGAAATATAGAGCTTAACAAGTGATCAGTGGTGCTGCGAACACATATAGGAGGGTGGTGCATTGAAACCACGAGGCTGTCTGTATAATTCAGATTGGCAGAATGCCATCGGTTCATGAAAGGTTCATCACCAATAAGCATGGTCACTGGACTGGACTCTCACTTTAATAAAATCTGTGAATGCATGATCGAACAGCTCTGTCCTGAGGTGTGACTTCCATGTCCACTCTGCGGGAACCTTAATGATTTGGTTACGGTCTTATCCATATGTATCCATGGAGAAGATTGACAAAGCATAATAAAATCATAGATTTATATATCTGCACCAGCAACACATATATAAAGTATAATAACATAATAATTAAGGATAGTTTGCTCTCAAAGTTTAGCACACTATGGTGCAGTTAAAAGATTCCAAATAAATTACATATTCATCGGCTTAAAGATTAAAGTGGATCATATAATTCCAAGCAGTAACCACATTCAACATTGTTGTAATAATAACTAAATAGATTTGCTTGCATGGCCAAGCGATTCCTAGAAACTGTCTATTTATGCATATCTATAGTTATAATTTCACACACACCTGCATGTTATACTTCAACTTAAAATGAACAAATAAATACATGGGATATGGTGAATTAACTATTATATGAATTACAATAGGATTCACTGAATCAATAGTAGGATTTACTAAAAAAACAATGTCTGAGTCAGCAAATAAAAAAGGGATTCGACATGAAATATTTGCCATTTTACGACTAACCCGTATGGAAATGTAGCGGCCTGTTTATTACAAGGAAAATGAGATCCGCTTGGTCGGAGATTATTTAGGCATATTATCATAGCAACATATAATAAAGATAATTTCATAAATTTCAAGAGCGTTTACCCTAGCACAAAAGTATAGCCTAAAGAATAAATTAACCAAAAGTTACATAGGTTAAAATTAAGTAATAACCTGTATATTTATACTTTACGTTTGTCTAATATAATAATAAACCGTGCTTTCACACTTCCAACGTAAAGCTATAACAACAAATTGAAAATTAACTTTAATGGCTAAGCGCTTTCAAGAAGATGTACTTATCATATTCATAGCCAGTTATGATCCTTTCTTTGAAATCATTATATAAATAAATCTGATATGCAAATTATATGCAAATGAGTCACTAAGACCATCTTTTAGATATCGCAAAACATGCATCTTTACGATTAATGGTGAAAGAGTCCTCTGCTATAAAGTATGCTTCTTTTACTTTTCGCCTAACATCATGTCGTTCAGTACAAACTAATTTTGCAGATGTGGGTTCGAACACATGTCCCGACAATTTTTGATGCTGAGCAAAAATTGAAGTGCATTCTGGATCCGTATGTGCCTTATTGTATTTATACCTATATTGTGATATCCTAGTAGCTATGGTTGCTCTCGTTTCACCATAGTATGATGCCTTACATCCATTATGAGGGCATGCCACTCTGTACACAGCCTGTGGGGTCTGATCAGAAGCTATAGTGTCCTTATTGTTGTTAATAAGCCTATTAGTTGAGTTAGGTGTATGGAAACTCAAACGAAATTCCTTAGAAAAAGTCTTATAAAATGTTTTATGTAAAGAGTGCACGTAGGGCAACAATATCCAAGGCCTGTTGTCTTCATCTCTGTGTTTTCCAATATTATTTACAAAACATCTAATTTTGCTATATACTATATTGCGCCTGTATCCTGATTTGATTAAGTTGTTAGTATAATTAATTAAGTTAGACCTTCTATCTGCCTCAAACTTGCACAAATAGTAATTTCTGAAAAGAAATGAAGTCAATCCAGCAAACTTGTGAGTCATAGGTGTGTATGACTCATGGTTAAAATTATATAATTTAGATACAGTTGTAGGAATACATTACAATTTAATTATACGGATAGAGTTAGATACAGATTTAGCTATAGCTTCAGGAAATTAAATAGAAACATTTTAGAGCTCTTGGAATAGAAGGTTATCTTAACATTCTCAATTATAGCATTGTTAGTGCAATTAATGTTCGTGATTCTGATCACGAAAGGTTCATGGGAGTTCATATCACGGGATAGCCAGCTTTAATTTTATAATTGCTTTGTTTTGTTGACTCCAGTGGTGGAAGCCCTCTCTATGGCATTAGTAACAGCATTTCTGGTCTCACTGGTGGCACCTGCGAGTCATGGGCATATTCTTCTTACAGTTGGAGGCACGCAGGCAGTATCGGGTTACAGGATGACCATTCTCCGGTTAGGAAAATAGCACCCTGCCTACCTTTACTCTGCCATTTTAGTTTCGAACTCATAGAGTCTTGTTTACCAGATCTAACTATATTTTCTCCCAAATTCCTGCTCTATATAGTCGCCAAGCACGAAATTAATCACACATACTGGCTTACCTTGCAGTGAAATAATCCATTAACATATTTTCTACCGCCACACCTGATGCATTTATTATCTTCTTTACTATCTAAAAGCTGCTGCAGGGTACTACAAGTATATTTACTTTTGTTACATTATTTTCAGATATCCTGACTATATTAATCCCTTTGTTACAGTTTTACAAAATAAGATTTAAAAACATTATAAAGCAAATGCTTAAAGATGTCTATTTCCTTGTTGATAACATCTGCAACTTGCCAAAATGTTATTGTTTTTACTAGCTAATTACTTAAGCCATTAATGTATCTCTATGCGATTGCATTAGTGAACTACTATTGTTCAGTTTTTCCAACCCTCATTTAACTTTCTAATAAACAAATTCATAGCATGATCTTTTAAATATTTAAATAAGAGAACAAAATAAAATTATTAAATATGTCTTAAAGATAATATTGGAACATATATGCACTCTTGTCTTACCTGATATATGTTTTTATCCATATATCCATATGCATCCATACATTTAGAGATAAATTAAATTAATCAATTTATCATTCCTTTTGATTATTAACTCGTCTGTCTATAATAACTGTAAATATATATGTGGTAAATGCTTCGCATGTGTGCATATCTTAGCCGATTACAATGTGACACACACGTTACAATAGGACTAGGGTATGAGGGTAGGTAAGACACAAAGGAAGGTGAAACTAAGATTTGCAGAGCAAATCTTACTGTTTCAATACATATATATGGAAAATGTAAAACAAATTAGATATCATTGATATGCACTTATTGTTTTGAATAAATTTAAAAAGTTGATTAAAAAAAAACTTGTTTTACATTTATGAATTATTTTCAGATATTTAAAAAAAAATTTTCTTATTTCTTGATTTTTTTATGTGAATTTTAAAATAATTTCTCCTCATTGCTTTGGTTTTATGCAGATTTTGAAAATTACAGAATATATCCTCAATTTTTCATAGTAAGTTAAGTCTTTTTGTGTGGTTTTCTACAGAACATACCTATTGCCTAAAAGAGACTCAGGTATATATATATACTCCATGTTATAGAAATGAGTAATCTTTTTTTTTTTTCTCACACTAATAAAAATGTTTTTCAATAATGCACAATATATTTATTTTTTCATTTTATTTAGATTTATGAATGGAATAGTTCTAATCAATTAGGCATTTATTGATAGATAAATTTTTTAAAATTTAGTTTTTTTTTTGTTTTTTGTTTTTTAATTTAAAAAGGTAAGAAAGAAGAGTTTGAAGTAATGTTTCATATAGCAATGAGATCATTAAAGTTTCACCTGCTCACAACACAATAAGAATTAGATACTTTACTCACAAGATATATTATTGTGATTAATATGAATATTAATAACTAGTTATTTATGATTTTTGTCAGCTTGAACATATTAAAATCTCATAAACCTTTAGAAAAAAAAGGGCTTCTTTCTTTTTTTAAATAAATGTTAATAAGTTTGTCTAAACAATTCATTAAAAATCATATTCTTATCTAATACTTTTGATTTCTAACTCATAAAGCTTCAATCTTAATATTTGTAGACGTGAATTGTATGTATTTGTATTTGATCAGAGTTACTAAGAGAGAGCGATCTTTGGGAAATTACATTTCTTTGTCTTGCTTCTCAAGGCTCTAATATATATACACCTGGGTCTCTTTTTGTGTGGATTTTTTTAATGTGATTTTGAAGTTATGCGATTCAAGTTTCTTCTTAATATCTTTTTATGCGGTTGTCTTTTATGTGATAAAAAAGTTCATATTTCACTTAAAATCGGGATTTCCCTGTTTTATATACACTCATTAAATTTTACATACTTTAAATGCCTGTTGGAGAAAGGTTTGGCAATAAATTTAGATACTGTAGAAGATTTAGAAAAAGATAATGAAACAGAAGTGGAATCTGTTTGTTTCACAGCAAAAATGATTCGAGAAAGTCTTCAACTTTCTAATCAATTGGAAAATAATTTTCTTGCTAATGACACGAATTATGAACTAAATTCCGAGAGCAAAATAGTTGTATGTATGTGTATGTTTATATTTTCTTTTATACACATATATACATGGAGAAACTTTTAAACAGAAAAAAAGTTACAAGTAAAAATATTTAAGAACTTTTAATTTTTACTTAAAAATAATTTATCTTTAAAAGTTTTTACTTGTAATTTTTTCCAGTCTAAAATAAAAAAAGTTCTAAGTAAAAATATTTAAGAACTTCTAATTTTTACTTAAAAGGAATATATCTTTAAAAGTTTTTAAATATTTTTACTTGTAACTTTTTTGTCTAAAAGTTTCTCCATGTATATATGTGTATAAAAACAAATTAAACTGTCAGTCATTATTAACACTCGTGGACGTGTGTTATATATATAGTTGCACTCGTGGAAGTGCATTCTCTATCAGCTAGACATAGTAGTCTGGTTATCACGAGCTTCATAAATAATTAGTAAAATCATCATCTCAAAGTTTAATTACCGATTACATTGTCGACAGAAAACAATTAACACAGCTCAAGACTGAAGTTGGCGCTAATTGTATTTCCTCTTGTGACGAATCTGATGTCTTATCAGTTCATAAACGAACCGCATATTGTCAAATAGCGATAATGATTAAAATATGTATGAAAAAATGTAAAGTAAATTAAATTACACATAAAAACATATTGTTTTGAATAAAATTAAATAGTTAATAAGAAAGTAAAAAAAGTTTGTCGTGTGTCAATTTTTTTCAAATATTTGAAATTTTTTATTAGTCATACTTTATTTCCTTATTTTTTTTAAGGCAAAATTTAAAGTAATTTTACTTTGTTGCTTTGCTTTTATGTGATTTTTGAAAATTTTGGAACATATCCCATATTTTTCAAGGTAAATAGTCTATTTTTGTGCAATATTTTTAATGCGGGTTTTCTGTGGAACCTATCTACTGCATAAAAAAAGACCCAGGTGTATATATAAAAAATTGCCAATCAAGCACTTTTCAGTTAGTACAAATTAGTTTATAAAATTAAACCAAAACAATTTACTAATAAAACAAGTATATCTAAAGGAAAATAACATTTTTTATCAATTATGCTTAATTTGCATTATAATAACACAAAATGGAACATTGAATTATTTGGAAAACAAAAATCAACTGGGGACTTTGAATGATATTGAAGAATCAACCAAATTATATGTTTAAAAGAATAAGAAATGCAATATATTTAAAATAAATAATAATATATCAATTTGAATATAATAATTTATAAAGATATATAAATACCAAACAAACAATGCTGGTTCTGTGTATACTCTTCTGTAACATCACTCTATTACTAAGTTACTTTCTTACCATATTTTTCAAGTGAAAGAATAATCAATAAGAAATTAAATTATGATATACAGTGAACATATTAATTTGTATAAATGTAATTCCAAAAGAATAATGAAATAAAATAATTTATAATGTATTAAAGATATTTTTTTATTATAAGTAATTTTTTTACTAAAATTCATATACACCTGGGTTTCATTTTACACGATAGATAGGTTCCTCAGAAAACACGCGCAAACGAAATCGCGCAAAAATAGACATAACTTACATGGAAAAAGGGGGGTGCGGTCTGTGATTTTTCAAAATTCGCGTAAAAGCAAAGCACCAACGTAAAATTACTTTAAAATTCGTGCAAAAAAAAAAAAAAAATAAGGAAATAAAATATGACTAATAAAAAATTTCAAATTTGAAAAAAATTGATACAAGACAAACTTAATTTTATTCAAAATAATATATTTTATGCATAATTTACAGTACAGTAATTTACATTTTTTTATACACATTTTAATTATTATCGCTATTTGCCGAAAATCACGTTTGTTTGCAAACTGGTAAAAAATCAATTTTCACAAGAGGAAATACAACTAGTGCCAACTTCACACTCATGTTGTGTCAATGGTTTTCTGGTGACAACGTAATTAGTAATTAATCTTTGAGACGATGATTTTATTAATTGTTTATGAAACTAACAACTAAAAATTAAATTCTTATTTTTGTCTTTAATTTTTTAATTTTCAATTCCGTTTAAAAATCAAATTTCACGTCACATTAATTTTAAGTCGCCATAATTTTTAAATTGTTAATTACAATTAAAAATCAGATTTTAATTTTTAATTGACAAATTTAATTGTGCCCACTGTTATTACTCACCTTTTAAAAATAAACTTGTGGACACTAAATGATTAATAATTGATTACGTTCTTTTTTAAAAAGCAGAAACAGAATGTGATTTAAAATGCAAAATTAACACGCACAATGTTTGAACAAATTTACATTATAATCTTGTAAAATTTAAGGTGTGTATACATTAAATGTGGAAATCATGATTTTAATTTCATTATTGCATAAAATCTTACTATTATAAAGCACTGAAAATATTGAAATTACTAAGATGAAAGTCGAATTCCAATAATATGCTCTTACTTTCAATATAACGTAAGTGCGCGAAATTTATTATTTAAAGTAATAGCGCATTATCGGAGTTCGACTTCCAGTGAAACATGGATTGCGTATCTTCAAAATTGTGTTAAATAAGTCCGCGTAAAAAGAGACCCAGGTGTATATACCTTTTTTATATATATTTATTTGTTTCAGATCTTGAAATGTTTATTTTAAAATAGATTTCTTTCATATCTCACACAAAGAAGGCTGAAACTAGGCCAAATTTTTTAAATTATTTTTTTTTTTGGGGGGGGGGATATCTGATATAATTGTTGAGATATTTATCCCAATCATTATAACACTTACTTAGCCAAATATATTTTTTATTGTCAAAAATCATATTGTATCCTATTGTAAAAAATGTTTTCAAAGCATGCAGCAAAAACATTGCATTGTGTGGTGAAATTTTTTAATATTATTTCTTATTGCTCTTTTTAAATTTATATATAGAACATGAAAAACCTTTGATCTCAAAAATTTAAAAGCTTCACAATCGTCAAATAAATAATAAAAAGTTACCGACTTCTTTTGTCTTGCAAAAAATACATATGTGTTTTAATTTCATATTTAATCTACAATTTAAATAAACTTTTGTTGATAGAAAGTTATTTAATAATTTAAAAATAAATTTTATGTAAGATTATGGAGTATGTATTTTGTGAAATTATTACAGCAATTAAATTACTAAGTTCGGAATTGTTTTTATTTAATTATTTTGCTCACTTTGTTAGTTCTAATAGCATTTTCTCAATTCATTTATTTTATTGGTTATTGTGCATACCATAAATAAATTTATTATTCCTTTGGAGTTACATTTATACAAAAAGTATCTTTAGTATCTGTTGTGTTTGGTTAGGCTTGCAGGTTCATTTCCAAACCAACAGATACAAAAAGAACAACTATTCAGCAATTAATATGTACAATTTATTAGTACAAAATGTATACACACGTTAGTTAACAAATGAACAAATACAGTTGATATGCTTCAATGCTGAGATAGTTGTGCCGAGTATAGAACTCGCTTCCAGCTAATAATTAGCCTGCATCGTGAGTTCTGGTAAGACTCTTCCAGCTATGTAGTTAGCTTGCCTCAAGTCGTCTCTAGTTCAGACGTAGCAGTTTCCAGTGCGTGGATGTCTCAATAATGAGTAGATAAATACCTTTGCTGATGGCAGAAGTTTTAATGGAGAGCACGTTCTGTTGTTCAGGTTAACAGAAGTAATTGCTCTCTGCCTTGCCTCCAAAAGGCTGACTATTTAAAGGCAGATCCCCTACCTTACTGGAAACATGCGGATTCGGTGTGCGAACCCCAGTGACGGTTTTAATCCCGTTGGATAGCACTGGGTGCTAGCCAATCAGGCAAGGAATCTGGAATAGTCCACTTCTGAAGGCAGGGTCAGATATGACAGTATTTATAATAGTTTTAATTTTTATTGATTATTTTATTCTTTTATAATTATATTTGTATTAAAGAATACTATCACTCATAATCTTTTCAAAATCATTTATTTCAACTATTTATTCATTGTGTGAAGCTCTTATAGAGAGGGAAAACAATCATTTTTCTCAAGAAATTACAATAGCATAGTATTCGAATAACTTAGGATTAGCTTCAATTTGTGTATATAAAATTAATACAATTAAGCTTACGTCACCCATAATAATATCATTTCTATATTCTGATAACACTCAATATTATTAATACCAATAGATAAATTTCCCCCATAAAAGAAATTTATTCACCAAATCTTGCATAAGGGCAGCACAATACTTTTCTCCAAGACAAATGACACTATTGGAGAACTCTTGCACTTCTATATGAGGGTGCAGATTCTTCAATGCTTGACATTAATAATAAACAACTGATAAAAATATTTAAGTATATTCTGGGCTGAAATATTATGATTTTATGTTCAAAATAAATATAGTTTTTGCCCATCTTATATTTTCTTAAGTGTATAAGACATATGGGAAAATGCTCCATCATGCAAGAAAAAAAACTACATCTAAAAATTAATGCAAAAATTCGTTTTATCCTTAAGTCTTTTCTAAAATCCTGCTTTATAGAGATAAGAAATACCATATTCATACCCTATGCTCTGTTGTGCAAAAGATATATTTTTTATATAGAACAATAATTCCAAGAGATACCCAAACACATTTAAAAATAAATTATATACAATAAAACAGAGATAAAAAAAATTATTCCACCTGATTTGCAGCTACATGATCCCTTATATATCAATGCTCTAATCTCTAGTGAGATGTGCTTACTATGTTTTCTATTTAAATATTAATATACATTGATTATGATATAGTATGTTCATGATATATAATGTTTTATTTTCTCATTTTAACATTGTAATAATTAATGTAATGCAGAATTTGTTAAGTTGTATGCATTGATCATTATTTTTAATTTATAATTTCTTAAGAATTGTCAGTAATGTAATGTTCCTTTTGAAATATCACTATATATCATAATTTAATTTTTTATTTCTTTATTTTTTTTTTGTAATTATATTTGTACAAATATATTCACTGGATACCATAATTTAATTTTTTATTGATTATTTTTTCTGGTGATAGAATGAGATTACAGTAGCATGCATATTAAAATCATCACCTACCACAGAATATTGCATTAACATAGAGGTTAAGAATTAAACATTAAGATCAATGTTTAAACATTACTCATGAAAATCACTTAATATTAATAAACAATATACATGTTTTTTGTTTATATAAAAAGATTGGAATAATTGAATACATTCAACTTTTTTACATTGATTTCTATACTAAAACAATTGGTTTTACAAAATTTTTGTATCAGTGTAAAGCATTATTTCATGTAATTCTAGTTAATTCTTTAACATATATAATTATTTTTACACTTGGTATGTACAAAAAAGATTAAAAGTTAGTAAAATATATTTAATATTAATACAATATCATTAATATTCTTTTTTTATCTTACTATAATAAAGAATATTTCTCCTTTCTTTACTTTAGTCCTTTTGATCTCCATCCCTGGATTATTTTCTGGCATTTATCAAAGTGCACTTGGGATTCTAAATTGGAATCAGTGCAATTATCATTGGCAAATACTGATTAGTCAAGCTTTCAATAGATGGCACTAGACTAGAAGGGAAAATACTCTTCTAAATACATATATAATTCGGTATTTCTGTTAATTTTGTTTCATATCTATTAGTCAAGTGCTATTGTTTAGAATTTAAATTTTTTATATATGTATATGAATCGGTATTTATATTTTTTACCCTGCCAATCTTTTTTAATGACTTCATATAGATTACAAACCTAATCTACAAATAAATCATGGTCTAGAGATCAGTTGGTCTGGCAGTTCAGTCTAATTTATTTAGGGGATAGTTTTTGTTTTGGTTTTTTTTTTTTAAGCTAATATATTAAAAGTTGTTTTTTTTTTTATTATAAAAGTATAATTTTATAGATTTTTTAAAATGACATTATATAATTTATTTTGGAAGGAATTTGTTGTAAATATTTTCTTTATCTTAACAAATGCTCTAATCCTGTAAATGCTTGCAGGCTGAATGCTTTCATTCTAAGCTTCTCTTTGTTTAGGCTGAGCTAGACTGCACCCAGGAATTTAGAATGAACCTCCTCGGTATAATAAGCCATTTATGTAATTAATGGAAACGCTGACTGAAAGAAAAGAGCAGGAAAGAAAACAGAATTGCTGCAGTTGGAAGCAACAACTCTGTATATGGGTGTGTACGTATGTGTGCGTTGAATATACTGCAATAAGACATAAATCAGCAGGTTTTTTTTTAAAGTTAATCTAAAGTAAAAGTGATAATTTATACACTGATCTGAATCCTTTATTACATCTTTCATTTAAGTTTTAAAAACTCTCTGCTTTTGTTGATATTTTTTATTATTCAATTTTAAATCATAATTTAAAGATTTCTGAAAGACATTTGCTGGAACCAAAACAGCATTATAAAAACACCAAAAAAATCTTTACATTGTAATCTGTTTATGAAATAATGTTTATCAATATTTAAATAGATGCTTTACTATTTCATTTTGGTGATGGGTGCTTGTTTTTTTTTTGCCACAGATAATTCTCAATTATGGGGGGGGGGGTATTCGTGCAATTCCCATCTCCTTTAATAATAATAAAAAAGATTCAATATGTTTATATAAGTTATTTTTTGTGATTTCTTTTGGAAACATTTCACATAGATTTTTTTATATATATAAATTAATTTCTTAGTCAATAAGTAATCATTTACTGGTAATATCTTCACTGTAGTCAATCAGATCTTGTGATTTTAGTAGTATAGAAGCATGTACAATCAAGCAGGTAGTTAAGTAGAGGAATTTGAACTTAGGATTTTTCAGTCAATATTTGTCCTTCACTCCATCTCAGCAACCAATACACATGACCACATACATGCTAAAAAGATCAATGGTCCTCAATATACTTGTTTCATGCAAGTTGAGCCAGAACATAATCCCCGACACATAATGTTTGGTTTATATTAAGATAGCAATTCCTTAAACTTTAATGGACAGTCTTCAATCTTCTCACTCATCTAGTAAACTTTAAGGATTTGCTATCTTAATATAACTAAGCACTGTTTGTATATATGTGTCGGAGATAAGGTTCTGGCCCAACTGATGAGTGCTGGTTCTGTATGAAATAAGTATATTGGAAATCATTGATCTTTTTTGCATGTATGTGGTCACATGCATCGATTGCTTGAGATGGAGTGGAGGATGAATATAGACTGAAAAATCCTAAGCCCAAAATCCTTATACTTACATATATAAGAAATATTCAGTATAAGCAAATTACATAAATGAAACAGTAGTTACAAACTAATGCTGGTTGTTATAATGAATTTTTATATAAAGAAGCTAAGAAAATATGGATATTATTATTATTATCCTATAAATATATAAACGTTTTCAAAAATTATTTTTACTGTAAAGTAACTATAAATTAAAACTAGAGAAATTACAAAACAATTTTTAATTTTTTTTTAAGTTGTATGTATAATGGGCATATATTTTTCAGTTTCATGATTAATATCTATTTCTACTGATTATAATTTTTCTCCCTAATATTTTGAACAAATAGAATAATGATTCTATTTGTTTATTAATACAAAATAAAAAATACATATCTGCAGGTATATTTTATATAACATATATTTTGGAATTATCAACTTGAAAGAAAACCCAACTAATTTACTATGTGTTTATGTTAATAATAGAAATATAACTCATTATATCATTAATAGTTATAAATTGCTAATCTTTACAAATGCCATTCAATTACTTACATGTATTGGAAATGACTTATAAAATGATATTTAATCCATCAAACTATTATATACAAATTCTTTCATCTTGTAATAATTAGCAGATATGATGCTAATCATTAAAGCTGTTAGCCAATCATATATAAACTGCAAAAAGTATAAGAGCTAATAAAGTTTAAAAAAGATTACATTTTATATTAAACAGAGTAGCAGAGCTGGTATAAAATTTTATCAAATCCTTTCTCTTGCATATCATACATATAACAACTTTTAGTGAAGTTAATTTTACATGCAATGGATTGCAAAAAGTTGTACAATATTTTGCATAATGATATATTCATCAACATGTGATGATGGAAGTAAACCTAGAGCACTCAGTAAGTCTTTAAATTGTCTAACTAATTGCAAAATATTAAATAGACGGATCATATTTTATAAAGCTTTTTAATTTTGAAAAATTCTGAAATGTCTTACACATGTTTCATACATCAGTTTATGATACTTGTTGTAGTATTATCATTGATGATTTTACATTCTTTTTTATTTCTTGATACTTTTTTCTATTTCTGTTTTTTGACTTCTAGTGAAAATTAAAGTCTCATTTGTAAAAGCAAAAATAAATTTACACTAATAAAAAAATCACTTTTGTTTTACTGCTGGAATTTTTTTTTTTGACAATGTTTGATAGTTTTCTGACTGCTATGTTAACCAATGACATACATTATAGAATTTTCATTAATTGTTTTATAGCCTTTTTTTGGATTTTTTTCTCTTGATGTTACATTTTAAATCTATTTTCTGCTTTGTGGTCAAAATTCAAATTGGACTTTTAAAAACAAAATCTTATGCTAATAAAAATTAAAAAAAAACAAACACTTGGTTTCTTACTTGGAATTTTTATCATGGCATTCATTATTCAATTGTCTAATTCAGCTTTTCAGAAAGAACCTGAAATATTTTGCACAAATACACCCCATTTCAGCATTTTAGTTTTGTAGTTTTTCATTTGGAAATTTTTTGCCATAATAACACAGAAGTTTTTGTTAATAGCTTTATTTATATTTTCATAATTTCTCTCTTTAACTATATTGGTAAAAACAATGACATTGGTTGAACAATTGAAATCTTAAATTGGATCCCAAGTATTTGTAAAGGAATTTGTTAGCTGGGTGAATGAGTAGAGAAAATTATTGGAATGATACAAGAAAATCTTAAAATGAATTAATAATGTTTGAAAATGATTATACACACAATTAAGCATATTTAAAAGCATATAATTCTAAATTAGTGATTACAAATATTTTGCAATCCTATAAATGATCTAAAAGTAATCAAAACTATAATTACAGTTTTTCTATCTTCATTGTTATATATTATATCAAGTATGTCACATCACTATTTGCTGATCATTTGAAAGATTCATTTTCTCTGGAGCAATCCATACTTCAAGGAGTTCATATGGTGAAGGGGATTAAAAATTAAAACTTTTCTGCATATAGCTGTCAACATGATTTTTTTATTTTAGGCATTCTGTTGAAATAAGTGAATAAATAATATTAGGTAGAAATTTATTTATTTATTTTTAGCTTAAGGCAGTGATTTAAACTAGGGCCAGAACTCTGTTCAAATTTATTATGAAATTTCAATAAATTATTATAAGTTTATTTATTTATTAACTACTATGCCACTTCACTTTATTTTTTCATTTATTTTACCATTGGCAATTTTTGAAATCATTTATATATAATCAACAAATATATTGATTTGCATTAAAATTAATAACTTGTAGTAGATAATTTTTATTTTTAATATTTAGAAATTCTTTTTAAATGACTATCATGAAAATATGATAGGATAATGATCAATGAGCAATATTAAATTAATTAGAACCATTTTGTTGTTTCTAATTTATATTTTATCTGTGATTATATATATATATGTGTGTGTGTATGGGAGTGATCATAATGAAAATACTGCATCCACTATATATATATATCATCATCATCCATGGTTTCAATTTACATGCTAATTTAAAAAAAAAAAAAACAGGAAACAAACAAAAAGTAAAAACATTGAAGTTTATTAATTATTTAGAAAGATGTCAACTTTTTGTATATATTAAATTTTTTGTGATAAACAGTGCAATACTTTTTTTAAATATCATTCAGGCTTTTTTTACATCAAATAACAAGCATCATTTTTTTCAAATGTTGAAACATTTAGATATTAATGAAAATGACAAGCCAAAATATAACAGTTATTTATTAAACTTAAAATTATTCAGTTTTCTATATTTTTGATATATAATTTTAAATTTATTTTAAGATTTAAGGTCCCCCTCCCACACACACACACTCTTTTATTATTATTATTATTTTCCAAATGCACACATGAACTTTATGCAGCAATATCCATTGTTTTGTTCCATCCTCACATGTATATTGCATACAATAGCTCATGTTTTCTTGATAAGCTTTGATTATAATAGAGTACATATTGTTATTGAATTATAAATATACAGTATTTTTCAACACTAGTATATATATATAGGACAAACACTTTTTTTAATGTGTATAGTATGCATAATATAAATCAAGATTATAATATAAACAAAATATGTATAAAAATAATTAATTAATAATAGTATATATATATATTAAAGGATCACATTTACATATATATTTATAACTACATAATTTTTCATCATCTCTGTGCTATTTACTTTAAGCTTTAATATACTAGTTTGGATATATTGAATAGTAAAGGATAGAGATTTAATAAGCACTATCATTTTGCAGCATCTATTATTACTTACTAAAGTATGTAGCTAAAGTCATATGATATTATATATATATTTATACATATATAGTTATTGAATGCACAATCATTCAAAAAATAAAAATAATAAAAAACCTACTATTCCTTAACTTTATTTTTTTTTCCATAAAGTAATAGTGAAGTATGAGTGCTACATTTCAATTAAACACACTGCACGTTATTCCTTTTCTTTTATGATTTTCCCTAAAGCAGGAGTGGGGAACCTTTGGCTTGTGGGCCAATTCAAGCCTTCATTAGCTTTCAATATGGCCCTTGAACATTTTCAAAAACATATAAAATATCCTTGTATAAAATTTCTACTTAAACATGCATAGTACAAATATTGAATTAAGAGTTACATAAAATAAAATATTTTTCAACTGCATCTTGCTCTTCCTAACATTTATAATAGTTCTAGTTTATTCTATCAGGGATGCAATATTAAACAAATATATTGTGGCATATCTTATTATAGATTTAATCTATGATGCTAAAGACATTCTATTTGTTTTTATAATGATTTTCACAGACAAATGTATATCAGTAAAAATAAAACAAATTTTACTTCATTTTATTATTATTTTGCATTCATTTTTTTTTTTTTATTAGGATGGCTGCACCAAGTAAAATAAGAAAAATTGACACAGAAAATTGCACATTTCAAAAGAAATGGACTATTGTATATATATATATTTTTAGAGAAAGAAATAGTAAATTGATATGTCTGATATAACTGGGAAGTATTTCACTTGATAAAGAATTCATTTTTAATATGCACTATTTATCAAACATTCTGATTACAGCAAAATTATTGAGGAAGAAAGAAATATTAAAAGAAAAAATTTAAAAAGGAGCTTCATCAAGTGGCTGACATGTTTCATAAAAATTACAAATAAGTCAGAAAATAAAAGACTGCATTCTAGCTGCTGAAAAATTAATCTGTCCAAAACATAAAAAGAAATTAGTAGATAAATATCACAAAGCATAGTTACAAGAAAAATTGAAAAAATTGTCATTAAATATGGAACAGTTGTTAATAATAATAATGTTACTTTATTTTTAATTCACAAAAAAATATGGCCTCATTTAAAAAGAGAAAGTTAAAATTCACCTGCCAGTTGAAAAGGTTGCCCACACCAAATGATTAGAAGTAAATTAATTAAATTTTTGATCAAATGTAGCAGGCTAATTTTTAAATTGATAATTTTCTATGGCCTGCAAATGATATTATAAATATCAAATGGCCCTTGGCAGAAAAAATTTCCCATCCCTGCCCTAAAGAAATGTTAACAACAATCTCATTATCAGCAGACAGTAGCATTTCTATCTATTTTGATACTATCAGCTTCAGAATTTATAAAATTACCTTTTTTTGTTATTATTCATATCAGATTTTGGATTAAACTCTTCAAACTAAGCTTTCTGTTGCAATAATAAGAATATTTTGCAATTCTTATTTTTTGCCATTATTAAATCGTTAAACCTTCATTATCAGTAAAGATATTTTATGAATTTTATTAAAACATTTTAGGGTGAAAAAACATAAGCTATGAATAAAATATGTGTGCTTTCAATCTAATCTAATGAGCTATAATACCCCATGGCAGCTAATCAAGTTGAACAGTTAAAGAAGAGCAACCATCAGTGATATACATAAAGCAGCAAGAATCCATAGACGGGCTTAGGTACTGAACAACACATAAGGAACTTAAACAGGCAAAAGAGTTGACTAATATTAAATTCTTAATATGGCAGCATTTAGCATCATAGCAAAATTTTAACCCTGTATATATGAAGTTTAATAAATTCTTGATAAAAAAAAAAAAAGATATGTTATTAATAAGTGTGATTATATATGGTGTCTCAAGGTGGTAAAATGGCTACTACTTTATCTTATTTAAAAAGCATTTTTTTTAATGGCATATAATTGAAGTAGTGTTTATTGATATAGTGTATATCATGGCTTCATTGTAATCTTGAAACACATGCACACTCAATGTAATATCTTTCCCTAAGCAAATCTAACATGTATAGACCCCCCACCCCCACCTCTCAGTTTTTTTTTACTTCAAAAATTTAAAATTTTACCATTTATTTAAGAAAAGTGAATGAGTAAGATCGAGTAAATATATTATGTACACACTACTACATAGCTATATAATTATATGTGCTCTCTTGTGTTTTTTTGTTTTATTTTATTTATAATCTTAATTTACTAAATTAAGATTTATGTATTGCAATTTTTAGTTTAATTTGTAGCTATGTTTGTGTCTATATGTTATAAAGTATCTGTGTTCTATATATGAATGTGTGTATGTATGTTGACAAATATTGTAAATTAAGTAAATTTTATGTAATCAACTTTTGTTATTGTCTGTCGATCATAACTAAAACAGCCCTTAAATAATCTATTGCAAAGATCACTCCAACAGTCTCTCATAGAGGAATGGTAAAGGAGAAAACCCAGGTTTGCCAAGTTGCCAGGCAATAAAAGTTAGAGTGGTTTTTCATTCTTGTTTTATTTTGAAGCTAAAAATAACTAGATACCAACAGAATATTGAATTGTCAGGTGAATTAATTACAAGTCAAGCCCATTGAAAAATTTAATGTTTGCTTGATATGAAACCATATTGTAAGCATAATAGATAGATAGATGCACTAGTGTTACACCATGAGATCCATCTTGGTGTCCACTCTACCTTAAGATAAATATATCAACTTTTAAATCTGAACATAAATATAATAGATAAGACATAATTGTATTATTATGAAAATTATAACTTCTTTTACTGAATGAAAAATTATTTAAAATTTGATAAATGCCTTTTACATGCAACCATTTTCTGTTAAATGTCAGAAAAATTTAAACTTTGGAAAAAAAGAAAAAAAAAAGACCTTTGAGCAGTATGAAAAATTTTACTATTTACATTAATGTATTTTATATCATGGTTCTTATAGTTCATCACATTTATTAAAATAAAATGTCAGTTTAATACAACATATTTTTTCTATGTTTTAATTACAAAAGTCATAATTGATAATGCATGTGCAAGAATTAGTTGTGTTGCTGTTAAGCATAATCATCTCTGTTTAAAAATTTATGAAAAAGTTGAATTATAGTTTTAAAAAAATGGATTAGGGCATTTCTATCTGTAAGTCATGTTGGTTCACTGACTATCTATTTATTACATATTCGATGTGCATTCATAGCTAAAAAAAAACAACTAATAAATGGATTGTATAAGTTTATTATTCACATTAATTTCTATTTTGTAATATGCTCTATGCTTTTGGGAAAAAATTATCAACACGATGGAATTTATTTTATCTTTTGTTTAAAAAGAGTAAAAGGATTTTTTGATAATAATCTTAAAAATATTTTCTATCCATCTATATTTCTATGGTTACACCTGTGCATGCAGATATTATAAGCATCTTGACAAAGTACAAGAACAAAAATAAAACCTGAGTAATCCAATGTGCCTCAACATATGTTACAAAAATCTAAATTTTTTGAGCTTAATCTCTGTATCATTATTCAAAATATCCTAAATTTATCTATGAATATGACTTAGAACATTTGCAGAATAACAAGATATATTTCAGAACCCTTTCTATGTTTTATCATATATTTTTAGATATTCCTTTACTGGTTGTATACTGTTCTGCCTGGTAAGTTTAAGTTTTAGTTCTTAATAACATTGAAGATATTATTTCAGTCCATCTTATATTTAGTTCTTATAATTGTCTATTAACTATCAACAGGGTACAAGGATTTTTAAGTCGTTCTTTTTTTTTTTTAGTGACTGATTAATCAAATGTGTAGTGCTCTTTCTATTTTTTGAGGGATTCTCATGCATGCTAAAGGTCTCGGATATCTTTTTAATTTTTTTATTTGCAAAACAGTATTTTTTCTTTGAAATTGCAAGTATAATTTCTCTACCACATAAATAGTAGATAATAGGACTGCATGAATGTGATATTTATTTTAAGAAGATAAAAATGCTGTTGCATAGCAGTAATGCTTTTCTTTAAAAATGAGGTCCTTATTTAAACTAAGCCTCGTGATCACATCTAATCTTTTGCATAATTGACAGATTTGATCTTTTGGCATTTTTTATTTTTATGCAAGCATTATTTGATAAAGGTTACGCATACTCAGACTTATTATGAAATATGTTCATCATCTTTTTATATGGATTGGCAGAGTACAAAATGTCATAAAGTCAAAATTGTTCATATATATAAAAATTAGGTTTTTATAGATTTTATAGGTAGATATAAACTTTGAAGTTGTAATTGGATTTTTCTCTGTTTTTACCTAGGTAAATATCAGCTATGTAATTAGATAGACAGCCAATTAAAACTGGAAATTTCAAATTGATTGTGTGATTTCAGTTTGCATTTGCCAGATTTAATTGGTTGCTTGCCTAATTGCATCATAGCCAGAGTTTATCAAGATAAAAAATAAATAAATCACATTATATTTTCAGTGTGTGTGTGTGTATATATATATATCTTTATACTGTCATTAATATTTTAATGACAATATTTGGAGATTCACCATTCATAGCCAGGTCTTTATTCTCTAGGTTAGCAATAACAGTCTACAGTTCATTGGAACCTTGTTATCACTTAAATCTTTGTAAATACTATAATCAAAAACTTTTTATTAGTACTCCTGAGAAAAATTCAAAATAAGTGAGTCAAACTAAAAAAAAAAAAAAATTGCTGTGCCTTCATTTTGTATGTACAAATTTGACAATTAGTTTTTAATTTTCATACTATAATTGGTTATTTTTTATAAGCTTTGCAGTTTTATTCTCTACAAAAATTATTTTCATTATGAAATTGTTAACAAATAAAATGTTTAACTGATTCAAATTTGAAAAATATTTTGGTGAAGAAAGCAAGAGACTATAAAATCTTATTAAAGTAAGCAAAATTTACAATTGGAAAAAATTTTTCTATATTATATTATGAAAAAAAATATTCTGAATACTAATTTATTTTTAAAGTAATGTGCTTTATACAAAAATTGAATAATAGTGCAAAAGTTATATGCACATATGAACTCATACATGAAAAAATTGGCTTATTACTGTAAAACATTGGCCATCTCTATTATTGTTGGTAATGTTGGTATTTTTGGTAATAGACATCTAACCTAAAATAGTTTTCATGACAAATGGGCCTATCTAGAAAAGTTGCAGGAGCTTTCATTCAATGTGTCATTCCTATTTTATTCAATCTTCAACCAGAATTCTCTCTTCCTAATAAATTCCATAATATAGATCACATTGCCTGGAATGAGCAATGAAGATTATCACATATATTATCTATATAAAATTCATAATTCAAAAACTTAGTCAAATGCGGAATCAAACAATAAGTGTATAATTTCACTAAATTTAGGACAGAGGTGAGATCTTAACCAATACCTGTGGAGATTCATAATTTCTGAAAATTTGTGTAATTAATTGAGCCAATTGAATTCACATACATATATTTGCTTTATCATACACATTCAAATGATATATCTCATTTTTCTCATATTAATTTTAAGAATAAAACCAGTTTATTATTTATAATATATCTATAAACCTCGTGGAATTAAAATAGATAAATAATATTTTCCTGATAATTTATTCACAAAGATAGAATTTTTTTAGAATGCAGTGGAGCCGTGAACTGTGATATATTTTGTTCCAAGCCCTCCTGTACAACTTCATATAGCATATAATGGCTCACATTTTGTTAAACATTGATTAGAATTGAATACATATTTATTTTTAAACATGCATATATATATAACAGATACTTTTTGAATGTCTAGTATTCATATATAAATTAAGGTCATAATATAAACAAAATTTTAAAAAAATAATAATCATATAATTTTTAATAGTAAAAATAAATCATAGATATAATAAAATATCTTTACTAACAACAAAATGATATATAACAATAGCTGTAATATAGTCATATAATCATCACAAATAAAACATATAAAAGCTCTTTTCGGCAAATTTTAAATTTTTGCCCTTTTCAATATGGCTTAATTACAAAAATAACCTATACTGCATACATAGTGATATCTACTGGTTCTATATAAAATTAACACAAGCCCATAATTATACTTAAATACAACAACACATATTATACAACCCTTCATTCATTTTTCATTATCCAATTATTAGTTAAATTAATTGATGTTTTATAAATGTACATACAATTATTTTTGTTATAATTAATGTAATTGGTTTCATATATTTTCCTTCTATTAATTTCTTTAATATAATTTAATGGACTTATATTCTTAACACAATCTATTCTATGTCCATATTTTAAGTAGTGAACATATAATGCAGATCTGTCATCTCTTCTATTAATAGCATTATTATGCTCTTTAGCCCTTTCTTCTAATTGTTTTGCTGTATATCCATAATAAACCATACTGCAAACCCCACAAGTAATTTTATATACTATACCCTTTTTATATTTTATATCATCTTTTATTTTATAATTTCCTACTAATATATCAAGAGTTTTACTGTTTGACCATCCTATTTTAATATTTTGATCTATATAATTTTTATTTTTTAATAATGTATTATAAATTTTAGGAACATATGAAAGTTTTACCCATTTTATATTTTCTGTGTCACTATTATTACCCAAATTATTTTGTTTATAATTAAAGAATATATTTCTAATGTTTCTAGGGTTGTATCCATAACTAGTATATAACTTTATAAATTTCTCTTTTTGCAAAATAGCTATCTTCCTATCTGTGTTATATTTATTATTTTTGTTTTTAAAATTTTTAATAACTGCCATTTTTTGAATCCATGCCTGTTGCGAATCCATAGAAATTATTTTCCTTAATTTATCTTCTTTAATGAAGTGTTTTAATTTAATTATATTATTATCATCTATCTCTATCTCTACATCTAAATATTTTATTTTAACATCAATTTCTATAATTGTAAATTTTATATTATCCATATTATTATTAAGTTCATTGTATGTTTTCTTTATAGCTCTTTTATTACCAATTATTAATATATCATCAACATATCTAAAGTAATGTATTATATCTTGATTTTCTATTCTACTATTAACAATTTTCATTTCCATTTCATTGATGAATATTGATGACATTAATCCACTAATTGCACACCCCATTACCCACCCCTTATGTATACTCCAATATTCACTATTATATTTAAAATACAAACTATTATGTATCAAAATTAAACCTTCTTCAATAATATTAATTACCTCAATATCATTAATATGCATATATAACTTCTGTATTAATATTTCTATACTTTTTGTTCTTGGAATGCTAGGATACATCTTTTCAATATCCTTTACAAATATACTTTGGTTTCTATTCAATTTTATCATATTTAACTTATTTATAATAGCCTCTGTATTTTTAATGCAAAACTCCACATAACCAATAATATTTACTATCCACTTATTTAAATACTTACAAAATCTTTGTAGAATAAAATTAGTAAAATTAAATAATAATCTCAATGGATTATTTTCTTTATGAGTTTTTACCTTAGTAAATAAATATGGGTTCTCATAAGAAGAAGGATATAAATGTTTATATTGATATGTATTAATAATTTTTTTCCTTTCCATCTTTTGTAATAATTTTATATATTTATTTTTTATCATGTTAATAGGATCTTTTGATAATCCTTCATATCCTTCTTTTTTTATTTCACACTCTATCCTATCTAAATAATCCTTAGAATATAAAACCACAAATCTACTACTTTTATCCTCTTTACATATTGTTATGTTTTCATTTTTACATATATTTCTTATTTCTTTAGTAATCCTTCTATATTTATATTCTTGCTTAGAAGTTTTTATATCATATAATTGTTTATTCAATAAATAATTTAATTTCTTCTTATCTTCCATAATTTTTAATAGTAAATTAAGGGTACACATTTACATATATTTTGAGTGTATTCACTCGTATATTCACTGAAATAATAAAAGTAAGAAAAAATCTAACTATTGTATTCTTATTTTTAAAATAAAGTAAATAGTGAAATGTTTGGTTTTTCTCACTATTTAAATATACTCTAGGAAATTTTTTTTTTAATTCTAAAATTTTGTAAAACTTAGAGTATTTAGCTTAGAAATGATTTTATTACACAAAATACTGCTTGTCAAATTTGAAAAGGATAATAAAGGAACAATAAAATGTATGTACTTTCAACATAAACAAAATAAAATGTATTAATATATATTATTGTGTACTGTACAAAAAGAAGAAAAAATATTACATGTCAAATTTGGGAAGGATGATAAAGGAAGAATAAAATGTATTTGTTTCAACATAAACCTAATAAAATTTATTAGGCAGGATTGGTGTTAAACCATTAAACATCACATGATCACCATCTCTTATGCATGGAGAGTTTTGCCTGTTTAAAATTTATTAATTTATATTTAATTGTGTATTGCTCATAGAGAAAAGGAAAAATGGTTGCTTAAATATCATAAAATTTGTGAATTTTAATATTTTTTTTATTTGTTTATTTTTTTTTTTGGATAGCATATAATTGAAGTCATGTAGTTAGATATGGCATAGTATATGTCTATACTGTATTGAAAAATGGGCTGTCACTATCCAATCTAGGGATCACAAACTCTGCATTTTATGGAGTCTTATGGTATATTATCTATTATATCATTTGTTGACAATCGCCATGATCCTACTGCTCTGATGGTCTTGCATCTGTTTATATATTTTGGTACAAAAATGGAATCCCTTTATAATTTCATCTCCAATTTTTCTTATTTCCATAAATGTACTTAACTATTTTTTTTAAATTTATGTAGCTGCTAGTTGATACAACCTACAATCTCATACACAAATATAAAGGGCATTAGCAATTAATTCTTGCTTGGAAAATATGAAATTCTAAGTAGACCATTTTAATCTACCTTGCACAATAACATAACATTTTATGACATTATTTAATTTGTTCTAAAATTGAGATACTAGAGTAAATTGTTTTGAGAATATGGCAAAATATCGCTAATAATGATCATATTTTATTGTTTAGTTCAGGCAGAAAACGTAATACACCTATTAATATGTACATTATATTTTCATTGAATTTTTGATGCGTACTTCATTATGATCAATCTTGTATTTTGTTTATTATCATATCAAATCTGCAGAAATATGACATTATCAAAATTTCTGTTTGTAGACTTGCATTAATTACAAGATGCTATCACTATTGCTTGTATATACTGATTATTTGAAAAATAACAAATACCATATATTTATCATTGGATAATCACTAATCAAAATTTACCATAAAAAAGCAATTCTGTAATTGACATAATATAAGGGCATTTGACTATAAGAAGCCTCAAAATTTAAATAGGAATATCTAATCAAAACAGTTCCTTTGACAAATCCTCCATCACAATGTTGGGACTTTGATACTTTATTTGTGCATTAGGATAGCCTGTAGTATTTGACAAATCCTCCATCACAGTGTTGGGACTTTGATACTTTATTTGTGCATTAGGATAGCCTGTAGTATTTTACCAACATATTGACCACATTGCATATTGCACTAATGCCACTAATATCTTTTTTTTATATATTTTCATTGGCCTCCAAACCTGACATTCTAGAGATATGCAATAATAATATCTAGCTGTTAATATATTAGTCAGATTAATTTTTCTTAACTTAATTTTATATATAGGGTATATGAGCACAGACTTTCACATGACCCATCATTCACCACTATCTCATATCACTGATACACCTGAACACATATATGTCGAAAAGATAAATAATCACCAATATCCATATTTCATGCTAAACCAGCAATCATCAGTTGGTCCAGATTATCATCTCTACACATATATACAATAAGTGCTCAGATATATATTAAGATAACCAATCTTCATACTTTAATGAACAGGCTTCAATCCACTCCATATTCCAACTCTTCAACCATCCATCCAATTGAAAATCTGATGATGGAATGCTCAAAGGCCACTCTGAGGCTGAGATTCTTGTCACACTCATGTTGATATAAAGTCAATCTGACCCCTCACGTACAGGACATAATCCATTTGATACATATACAAGGGATGGGCAGACATCTCTATTATGTAATAACTGAAATACAGGCAGCCTGTCCATTAAAGTATGAAGATTGGCTATCTTAATATATATCTGATCACTTATTGCATATATGTGTAGAGATGATAATCTGGACTAACTGATGATTGCTAGTTTAGTATGAAATACGTATATTGGTGATTATTTATATTATCGATATACATGTGTTCAGGTGTATCAGTGATATGAGATAGAATGGTGAGGGGGGAGTCATGTGAAAGTCTGTGTTCATATATCCTATATATTACATATATTGATACAGGTATATAATAAGCTTGTATTTCAGTTATTAACTTAATTTTAGTAACACTAAAGATGCTTATCTTTTTTTTATTCATTATTAAAAGTGTACACTTTTTTTTCACTTTAGTAAATTTTAGTATTTAGAGTATGGAACTAGACCATGATAATAATTGATTTAGCAATAGGTTACATATTACATTCTTCTTATCTCTGTCATTGAATGGCTTCTCAATATTTTGTTTGGCTTATCCATGGTCTCTATTTGGTTTATTTTATCAGTATTAGTTTGCTCTGCTCCAGAGATAATTGATAGATGTCATTATCTTAGTAAGCATGATTTTCTAGTTTTTTTACCAGTCTCATAGAAATTTCAAATCATTAGTCAAGTTGCTATTCACTAATTTCATCACAAAGCAACCTTAAAGTATTATATTTTTTTTTCTGGTTCTTTTTAATTTGTTTTTATGAGATATTATCTTCATTTTTTATTTTGATCTCTTCCTTGAGCTGTCATATTAGATGAAAAAAATGTGCTTGACTTACATGGTCTTTCTTATCCAGTTGCTAGCAGGAATTCTATTTGTGCTCGGATTTGCTTTTAAAATATTCTAGTTAAGTATAGCTATGGCTTATAACTTTTTAATCTTATGTGAAACATCTATTGAAATCTTTTAGCTTTGTTTTAACTTTTTATTTGCTTGTTATCACTTCAAATAAATCATCATGAATAAGTTTTTAACTTAAAATTTAATGATTAGAGAGCTGAAATTGACTTTGTATATATCTTTTTTTTTTTTTTTAAATAGTCTAGTAAATCTAAAGCATGTGCACTTAGATTTACCAAGGATAATAGCTTGTGAATAATTTATATATCCTAATTCTGTTTTAGGCTTTTAAATTGCAGCAAGAAAAACTTTTGCTGGCAAGAATAATATAATGTCATTTATTCAATAAGTTTCACCAGTTCCATAATTCTAAAATTTTTCATTTATAATCAGTTAGTAAGTGAGGATTAATGCCTCAGGATTTTACTATCTTCTATGTTGACATGCTCAGTTGTCATTGACATTATTATTTTCCTCTTATTATTATGAAATGATATTTATTTCCATCAACAGCTGCATTTTATTCCCCTTTATGTTTTGATTTTTGCATAATTTTTTGTTTATTTTGATTACTTTTTGTTTTCTATTATATTTACATGATTCGGTCTTCTTTATTTTGAATCTTCCATTATTATTTTTTAGAGAAATATTTGTAATTTAATTTTTTTATTATATGTATATGTACAATACTGAGTGGCAATATGTATAGGGAGTTTTGTCTGTTTTGATATTTGTACAATACTAACTATGCCTTTTAAAGTTTTTTACTACTTCCCAAATTATTGAATATCATCAACATTCTCATTACATTTTTTATTTTTCTAACCTGATTATTAAATAATTGAATTCTAATTTCTAATGCTATAATTATTATTTTTTAATTATTGCAAAAATATTTGATTTAATAATACCCCCCCCCCTTTTCCCCCAATAGCTTTTGCTTTATAATCAATATTCTTTTTATAGCACTTATATTTCAGAGAAATAATAATTATTTTGCTGATTTTTATTCAAATTTGTTTAGTCACTTTGATGTGTCATTAGCATGAGCATCACCTAACTAAATATATGTATTACCTTTTTATTTTTTAATTACTTTGAAATAATATTTTTGAATTAATTAAATTTTCTTTTAATTAAGACATGGCTACAGGAATTCAGTGGAGATTAATTATTCTTACTTTACTATATGGTTCTAATTTACAGTCTTAACAGAATAATTTTTTTTGTAAACATTTTGTATAGAGATAACTTAATAAGTTAAATTTATTTATTATGAATGCATCATGAAGTTTTATATTATTTGTGATACCAGTGCTTATGTACATAAATATATTGCAAAATTTTTGTTGGGAAGAAAACAAGATATTGGGATTCTGATAGAAATGAATATATCTTTACAGTCATATTCTAGACCTAATTTTTTTCAACAATTTTTTCATTGAAAAGAAAAATAATGCAGTAATAATATAGCTATTATAGAACTCAACATTTCATTTTACATGAAGTAAAATGGATCTATTTTTTATTTTGTTCTATTTTAAGTAATATAAGATGGTGTTGCTTGTTGTGTATATTGTTTGCATCTTCTTTTTGGGGTGTCCCTGGGAAATAATAAAAATGTTTGCTCTAATTATCATTCAAAATTTTAGCATGTGTTCTATTTCTTATTATCAAAAAATAAACTGTTCAGATTGTTTTTAATGGATGTATCAATATTATCATTTTATGTAACTTAAATAATGAAATGTGTGGTTTATATATGTAATAAAGAGACACGTTCTACGCAATCTTGAAGAAATGGCAGACCTAATTTAAATAATTTGCATCTGTTGGTTTAAATGAATTGAACATCGCTTTCTATCTATAGCTTTGAAAATGAAGGCATAGCTCCTTCGAAAAGCGCTTAAGAAATAAATAATTAAAATAATAATATATATCACCGTAGAATATCACTTTATTATCATTTTATGTGAATGAAAGTTTTTGTTTTTATTTGTTTTTTAAAGCTTATAAGCGGTGTGCAGAAACTTTTTGACATAACCATTTGTATGTTTGTTTGTTTTTTTCATTCCTTAAATGAAGAGGAGGCTTTTACTAAGAGATCCATCTTAAAATTGTGTTATTAATATTTTCACTAAAATTAGTAATATTGTTATCATTGGATTTTTTTTAGTAATGAATTAATTTTTTTTTCTATTTATGTATCATTTAACCTTTTCACTGGAGATTTTCTTTTTTTAACTACTAGTGTATATTTCTGGTTTAATTGAAGTTCATATATTTTCCATCTTTACTTCATTTTTTCATGTTAAAGTTTCTTGATTTTACTTTAAAACTTTTGTTTATTATTATTTTAATTCTTTTTCTAGTAATTTGGCTTCTTTAGATATAAGTTTTCTCGTTTTTGAAGTTCATTTGGTTAATTAAGAATTTTATATATTTTTTGTATTGCAATATTATAACCCTATCAAATTTAATTTAAGTGTTTTATATAGATATTAAATTTAATGCCTGAAAGGAGGTTGAATAGTTGTGCATTAGAGTATAATAACCAAACGAATAATACTCGGTAAATATCTATAGTAGTTTATTATATATGTATATGACTTGATTTTATTTACTATTATATTTTTGCTCTTAAGTCTTAAGTGATGTTAAATTGCTAAGACTACTAATAGTCTGGATTTTCTCCAGATGTGGCTTAATGCCTTTATTACTGACCATGTGCCCTAAAAAATTCACTTCTGTATCCGCTTGCTGCCTTTTCTGCAGACATCCTAACATGCTTTCAGAAATAACATCAGGTGCTGCACATGATCTTCCATGTTTTTTTTTTATTCAATTATAACATCATTCATTTACATAGTTACTAAGTGCTTTATTTCTTTCTTTAGTACATGGTCCAATCATTTTAATAATCCTGATCCATTATTCTTCAACCCAAAGAGTATCCTATTAAAGTGATACGAGTGTCCATTGTACCGAAAGGCTGTAAATTTATGATCTGAATGCAGCCTTGTCTGCCAATAGCTGGTAGCCAAATCCAATGATGAGAACACTTTCTTGCCTTAGAACAACAACTGGCGGAGGTACATTTTGGTCAGACCATGTGATTTTATTTAATTGCCTAGCATTTAAGCATAGTCTTATTGAGTTATCCTTTTTTTTATTATTGTTATTATATGGGGATGACGCTTTTGATATTATCCCCCAGTCTTCCATTTGATCAAGTTGTTTCTCTACCCCAGTCCTATATTGATGGGACATTGGGTAAGACTATGTCTGATATGGTGTACCTTCCATTACTTTGATATGGTGTTCATAACCTTTTATTACCCCCGGTTTCTCTGAGAAAACATTCTTATATGTATGTAGATCTTCGAGATCCCCTGTCTGTTTCAACTCCCCTTTGTTTTATTACTGAGTCCTTCTCTTTTTCTAATTGCATATTACATACCCCTTTTTTTATTTCTCACCTTTTGACCCAAAATTTACTATTTCACCATCACATATAACCTTCCTGCGATTATAATCTATTAAACACCCTGTTTTGTGCATGAATTCCAAACCCAAAATGTCATCATGCACTAACCTTTTTAAAATCAGTATAGTATGATATACATATCTCTGCCCTATTTTTAACTGTGCCCATATTTGTTTGGTCTCCAACTGTGCTCTCCTCTCATTCGCTATCATGACCTATGCTGCCTTTACTGGCAAGGTTTTGACATTTGTTTGTTGCTGAACCATCTTCTCGAATATCTTTTCCGATATGACCGACATTTGATCGCCAGAATTAAATAGCGCCCATACTTTTACATCATTTATGTGCATGTCAATCTTAGAGCATTCCTGTGATATGAAATTAAGTTCCCCCATCCCATTCACAGATGAGGTTATCTATTCTTTTTTTTTTATATGTATGGTTCAACCTTGCTTCATCTTCTTGTACCATATATATAATATTACAAGTTATTAGACCATTTTCCATCTTGTTTTCCTTGAACTGCTATCTATATATTCGATGTGTCAAAAAAAAAACTACATATATACATATGATACCGAATTGCTAAAGAATCATTTTATATTTTCTTTCACCTGCTATATATATATATTCAATGTGTCCAAAAAAAAATCTACATATATATATTCCTTTCTTTTACAAACTCTTTAACACTATTAATATTTATTGTATATTTTATTTTACTCCTTAACATATGCAGATCCCCCTTTTCACCCATCATCACTTTTGGTTGCTGCCTGAATATTGCATCGCCACTCGCCCCATTGGAGATAGAGAAAAAAACTCATATTTCTCTATAGTTATGACAGTCTGTTATTCCCGCCCTATTCTTACTTAACAAAACGATAGAAGAAAAAGACAAAAAAAAAACTTCATTACCTGTACCCCCTCTCCTTATTCAAAAGAACTTTTATATTTTATTTCAACTAAATAATCTATTACTAAAATATATTAACAAATTAAATTTTTCTTGTTTGCCGCCTGAGAAAAAAAAATTGTCACATATGTTATCGCAATATATTGCATTCACAATCCAAATTGTAAATATATTAATAACATTCTATTTCCCCCGTTGATTACTCCTATCTTGGGTCACGGTTTCTTTGAGACCCATCATTTGGGCCGCCATTGTACCATTTTCTACCTAATCTATTTTTATTATACGCGAACGGGTGTATGATTAGGTTTATATATCTGTTAAAAATATATTGGTTACCTACCACACGCACACCTAATCTACATTATTGCCTATAACCATTTCAGCTTTAGCGTAAGCATTGTATATTTCCAGGAAGTATGATCCTAATTATAATGACCTAACTCATGCCTTCTTGTAAAACCCACCAGCACTTTTATATGTGGTGGTTAGCATTATCTATCTACTTCTTAGTGTAAGTAAGGATAATTTGATCTATTAAAAATAGATTCTAACTTTCACATTGTCGCCTTTAATAGCTTAAATTTATTTTTTTATTATGCACCAGGATTCTACTTAGACATTCCTATTAAATCGACAATGGAAGTATATTATAGATATATCTTAATATTCTGAATAATAAACCTGAAATACAATAAAGTGTATTGTCATCAACAGTTGAATTTTTCAAAGAAGATCGCTGAGAGAATATATTTACGAGGCTTAAACAAACGATACATTGTAGTTCTCTTTTTTTAATTTTTATTAAGTGCATATTTATTTTATTTTAATAAAAAAAACCACACAATTATAACAATCCAGGGGTCATATTTATAGTTCATTATGATCCATTAATTTTTTTATGGTTTACGTGATATGTGGAA
This sequence comes from Epiperipatus broadwayi, assembly GCA_028023455.1. Taxonomy (NCBI): domain Eukaryota; kingdom Metazoa; phylum Onychophora; class Udeonychophora; order Euonychophora; family Peripatidae; genus Epiperipatus; species Epiperipatus broadwayi. The sequence goes on along the minus strand of JAQFVV010000008.1, from coordinate 9,664,618 downwards.
TATCTTCAAAAGTTACTTCAATAAATATTATGAGTTCAAAGTTTAATTTCTTACCGGTAAGATTGTCCAGTAAAATAGTTCTTTGATAATAATATTATCCTCGGGCTTTTACTCTGCGATAAGGTATGATAAGTTCTAGCTTTGACGCAATGTTTCTATTTCAGGCAGGTAACGACTTCATTCTTCTAAATCATTATAATGATGTCCAAGGGAAAGGAAAGACCAGCGATGTACAGGCATTCTAGCCGCCCATCTGAATATCAGCAGCTATGAAGGGGTAATTCTGCATCTTGCGGCGTATCCAAGAAAAAAGACCCCTTTATTCATGTCCATCTCTTTTATATCACCCAGAAACTCATCGTGCATGTGTACGTTGAACACCTCCCAAATTTCTTCTTCAAACTTTTATCTTTTCATTAGATTTTTGTTCTCAAAGTTCTCTTATAACTATCGTGGCCATATTTAATTACCAATGTCACTCTTTGCAGAACTTTTATAAATATTTAAAATCAGTAGTCACTTTTATTATTTAAATTTGCATTTTTTTTTTATTGAAAGTATAAAAAAAAAACACAATGTGTATTGCCTCAAAGAAAAGAAATTTTCTAAGTTTAATCAAATAAAAGATTTATTTTATATATATACAAACTTCACCTAACATATATATTGTACCAATCGGAATGAAAGTGAAGATCGAATCTAACCGCAAAAACAATATCTGCACTACAAGGGCGCCATCTAGGCATTTGAACCTAGAAAAATTTATAAAGTAGGCAGATACGCGCTGTTAAGATTCCACTTTCTTTAAATATTCCGACCGTTAGCCCAAGTCACTAGCTCAGCGGAGACGCAGAGATAAAAATCTATAAATTTTATATCTTAAATATAAAAGAATAAAAGCCACTGCCAGAAATTAACACATAAAAATATTTATTTACGCACATATAAAATAATATTTAAATTTTGAGGAATAAATTTAACGTTTATAATTTTATATTGATCTTTAATTCTAAATTTAAGTAGATTGCAAATAATGAGTTTATTATTTATTTAGAGGGTCGAGTATGAATGGACTACATAGGTCTGCATTTGAAAAGAAAATATTCTTACCTGATTTAACCCTAGGCAACAAATTTCGCAATCAACTGGCGCCAATCTATCTGATACATTCATGTATTCAATGTAGCATGATACGACAACACAAAATACTATACTGTCAGGAAAGTACCTCTGAACAGTAAGTAGAATTAGGGAAGACACTGACTCTCCACCAACAGGAACGTGACATCTGTTGGCAAGTAGAACAGTAAACAAAAAACTCCATAGGAATGGACTGCGGTCTTCTGCCGACTTACAAACCCATCCATAGGCAAACAGAGGGTGTGTGGCGTATATCTATAATCCTGCCCGTAGCGGACCTCATACTACATCTACTAATTACACAAATATATCCAATCCATTGAACCAATTCAACTACGAAATGAATAACCTAAGATTACCCTCCCTTAATACAACTTTACAAAACTATATAGCCATTCACGCCCGACTTAATTTTAACATTTAAATACGTTCGCACAGATTTGTTTAAAAATGTTGGGTATAGATCGATTACATAGATTCCACGGTCAAAAACATTTCAAAATAAACATAAACGATCAAAATACAAAATTATTGATACCGACAATCGCAGAGGGAAACTTATAAGTAACCCAATAGTATTCACCATAAGATACTTGCGTTGTCACCAATAACTTAAAAGACATCCGAATAAATACATTTTAGATACTCACCGTAAGGTATCATTATTTATCGAATGTCTATATATTTTGATCAAATATGAAAACCAAAATATAATTAACCGCAAACAAATCCATGCAAGCGTCTATAAACAACTTAAATTTCATACATTTAAATAATCTTTACAATAAGAAAAAAAAAATGGGAATGATGTTTATCAATCGGAAAACATATAAAATTAAACATTATTAATTTGATTTAAAAACTTACAAAAGTCAGATAAGAGTCCGTTTTAACATTTCAGTTGGCTTGTTTATCAATTTGTAAAACTTGATTGATTTTAACAATTGTTCATTTCATATAGCTTAGGTTTCTGCTTTTTTTAATTCCCGCGACGTCTCCATTGGAAGATAATGTTCTGGAGGTAGCATTAGCTGGTTCCATTCTTGTATCACAGTCTTTTCATTTTATATATTTATTTTTTTTAAAACAAACAAAAAAATGAGAGAGAACGGCAAGTGCGTCTTACCGTTTTCATCAAATCCACAACGCTGGAACTGTCCGAAAAAACTGTATTTCCCTTTTTATATTATCCACAAGGATTCAATGAACAAAACGTCACTAATCTATCACTTTCGTTAGGGTCCAAGCCAAGGCTTAGTGCTTCCATTGGTCAAGCTAAAATCTCTTTCTTCTCTTATCTAACTTTTCATCTGACCCCTTAATTAAACAGCTTTTAGATAATTAACAAACAATCATTTCCATTTACAGATTACAGGAATTAATTAATACCTGTTTTTATTTTAACTTATATTTTTTATTAAAATATTTTTATATTTCAATCTTGTATTTTTTTATTTAAAAAAATACGTTCAAATACTTTTTTTTTTTGTTTATGAAAAAAATATTTTTAAAGTTTAGCATCTGTGCGAATGTATATACGTATAACAAACATTTTAAGTTTAGCGTTTAGTTTTTTACTTTTATTTGCGAACTTTTAAGTTTTTATTTTAAATTAATGTAACGACATATTTATATATCGTTACAATATATATTCCATTCTCCGCAAAATCTTCAAATTCAACTGCCAATACACCTTGTCTGGTTGCAATATATAAAAAAAATGCATCTAATTGATCCTGGTTGTGAAGAATGGTGTTTGAGAATCTTAGATAATGATGTTGATTGGTATTGCTATAAAAATCAATTCAAATGGTGCAAAAAGCTTCCATCAATGAATAAAAGAACAAGATAGCATAATATATTCAAAACTTTACTAGGATTGACAAATAATGCAAAAGCTTTTAAGAGATAGTTGTGAAAAAGTATATTTACTGTTTACGGCTATCATTCTGAAGTAAAAAAATTGAACAAGTGAGAGCAAAATATAAATCTCAAAATCATAATCATCTTTGCGATATGGATCTGTTAGAACTGAAAGTATTTTGGGAACTACTAATGGAACTGGGTGTGAAAATTTTCAGAAACTATGTCTAAAAGAAAATTTGAATTTTTACTTCATTTTGATAATTCTCGATGATCGATAAGAATGAGAAAAAAAAATATCCTACATTTGCCATCAATAATTTACTTGAAATGTTTATTGTAAATTGCAAAAAAATTATGTCATTGGAACACATGCTTACATTGATGAAATGTTTGTGACATTAGGGGGAGATATAGATTTAAAATGTTCTATGCTAAAAAAGCTGGAAATATGGTATAAAAATTATTTCCGTTCTTGATGTTTTAAGAAGTCATCTTCCAAATGCTTATATACTCAGGAAAAGATTCTGACATAAGGCATTTGAAAAAGAGAAACATTTTAATATCCCATCACATAGATTGGGGAAGCCAATACCAAGTTCCAACGGAAATGTTACAGCAGACAATTGGTTTATCTCTGTAGAAGTGGTCGAAAGTTACAAAAAAGAGGACTAACCTATTTGGGAACTTTGAAGAAAAATAAAAGACATTTCTATAACTTTTCTGCCATTAAAGTCAAACCACTAGGAAGCATTTTATTTGGATTTCATGACAATATTAATTGCACTGTTATCATATGTTCCAAAACAATGTAATTTCTTCCATGTACTACTCTAACAAGATCAATCCTAGCACTGAAAAAATCTGAGATGATTGCTAAATATAACTCAATAAAAGAAGTGGATCCATTTGATTGGAAATATGCCAATTGTTCATTCTGCGGAAGAACAAGATGTTGATCAATGACAATTTTTTTCCAAGTGTTAAATATCTAAATTCCAACATTTGAAGAAAATTCAATGCATGGATTTTTTTTAAATCATTAGCAAAATTACTTACAAATCTGTATTCAAAGAAAGGTTTCCCTAATGTATAACATCCAAAATGAACTTTGTGTTCATATTTTAGAAACATTAGTAAGATCTGAAGCTACTAATAGTGACTGTGATAAAAATCCAGATGACAAAAGATTCGGGATAAGGAAAACTTCCCGCCAGAGTCTTTCCCAGTGAAAAGAAAAACTTTTCATGTTTGTGGAATATGTAATAGGACAATTTGTTAAAAACACATCAAAAAAATTTACATTAAAATTTCTAATGTAAAATAAAATCATTTTAAAATTATTTTTAGTTTTTTTATTTATTTAAATACCTATTTGGAACTTTAATTATATTATAAAATAATACTTTTCTCATGAGTAGTATTATATACTAAAGATAGTGGGTTTTATTAAATTTTGCAGAACTTTTAGTTCTATGCTTAAAAAACAGTTTATCAAAATGATGAATAAAATGTTTGTTTTCAATTTAACCCAAAGAGACATTATTAATAACCATGATTGCCTATGGCACTTGAAGACAGAAAAATAACTGCTATAATATTGTAAAATTTATAAATTTTAATGAGATTTTTTTTTTTTTTGAAGGAGAGGGGATAGTATATAATTGAAGTAATGTATATTGATGCAATATATATATAGCAGATTTTCTGTACTTTAAAAAACACTTGTTTACTTTAAGGATTTTTCCAAAATGGCAGACATTATTTTAAATGATAATTTTCTAATTCATATGTAGTAGCAAAAAAATTATATAATGTTTTAAAAAAAACATTGATCACATAATAAATTGCAGCCCCGCCTCCCCCCAAAAAATTTTTTTTTAGGAAATGTATACATGATATTAACTAAAATATGATTTATTTATCTATTTTTTATTTAATGTCATGATAATTTCTACATCACAATTGTAAAGGCAATTAAAGAAACAAGTTTGCATCAAAACTAGTTTTCCAAGAAAAGACAGTATTAAAGTTTTATTATTATGTAATTAAAAAACAACAAAAAAATAATTACAAAATGTACATTGTTAGTTAGAATTCTTCTATGTATGTCATTTTTATTTATATCATGTAATAAAATGTCAATTCATTGCAAAAAAAAAATAATCTCATAATTGTATATTTATATTGCACCAAAAATAAATAAGAGAATATACAATTATTTTAGCTGAAATACATTTATGATTTTAATGGATGATGATAACATTTCAAGCAATATAGGCTAAGTACTGCAATTTATGATGAAAAAGGCAACATCTGCTCTGTGTCAGGAAACAATTTATATACTATATTTAAACATTAATATTGAATTTTTTATCATATAAAACCATTATAATTGCTAATTTTTCATATAGGATTTTATTTTACAATGAGTTTTGAGAAAAGTATTGACCTCCTTATTCAAAATAAAGCTTGGCATATTAGATAAGCTGATAACTAAAAAAATGCTAAACACTATTGAAAAAATATTTAATGATTTTAAATTGAAAAAAAAAAAAGCAAAAGTTGAAAAATAATGTCAGCAATAAACAATTTTATTTATTTAGATCAATGCATCTCAACCTGTGATGTGCTCCCACCCCCAAGAGGAGCGCAAAATAATAAAAGGGTGGACCCAAAGACATGAAAAATAGACAAAAAAATTGAAAAAAACCTGATTATTGAAACCAAAATAATTCTGTTGCTATAAAAATAAAATAATAGCCTTAAAAATAGTTAAATATCTATAAGTAACACAAAAGATATTTTGATATTAATTGTTATGGTTCCAAAAAAAATAAACATTGAAAGGAGAGTTCCATTAAAGCTGATGCAGAAAGTTGGATTCTGAATACTAAAAGTTTGAGATCAGCTGGTTTAAGTTGATAAGTAGATTAAGATAGAAAAAGTAAAAATAAAAATAGGATTATCCCAGAAAATTGTTTTTAAGTCTTTGGTTTTGAAATATTTAGAAAATAGATTATTTGCTTAGAAGTAAGAAGATTGAAAATAAATTATTTCAAGAGTTAAGTTAAAAATTGTGATCTTATGTAAGGTGTGTTAGATTTAAAAATACAATAGTATTGGATGTATAATATGCATAATGGCTAAAGATGAAAACAAATCTTTCAAGCAACTACTTATTCTTTTCAAACTATTTAACAAAGTTATTTTTTAATTAAATTATTCCCAAAATTAATGCAAAATAAACAGTTGTGTGCTCTATAAATATAAATCTGATTTTAAGTCTGTGTTTGCTCAAGATAATATCCAGTCTGATTTTGTTTCCAATGACTACTTTCTATTATGATTTAAAAATCTTTTGTCTGCTAGTGCCAGTTTTTATATATATATTTGCAGTTTTTATTTTATATTTTTAAGTTTAGAAAGCTGATGGTTACTCTATCAGTTTCACCCATTTTTAATGAGTAGTGCACACGAATGACAATCTGAATTGGCAGCCCAACAAGCTGCTTCACCATTAGTTTACTATTTCTTCTTAGTTGAATGATTGCAGAATCCCCCTCCCTCCACCGGTTTTACTCATTTATGCTTCTATTTCTCTTTCAGCTTACAAAAGCTGACAAGGGATTGCATTAGACTCTAAATGGCTTCAAACTTCTGACAGTTGTGCCGTTTACCTTATCAAATAACTGAGTCAGGAGTTGTAGCATTTGCAATGCATGGATGTAAGATAATCAAGTAAAGGCAATGGTGGGGAATAAATAGAAGCTACTATATCAGACCTATTTATAATTACAAATATTAATAAAGAATTTTTTTTATGGAAAAGGTATTTATTTTAATATTATTTAAAGGAAATTTTATCTTTCTGCATTCAGATTGTTTTTAGCAATTCACATTTGCCTTCCAGTCTATTTTATTAACTTAATATTTTAGTTGAATTTAATTACTATTAAAATTCATATATATATATGGGTGTGTGTACTTATATATATAAACAACCACTAATATGCAATAAATATAAGAAAGATTTCTAATTATCTACCAAATCCAAGAGTTAATATTTATTATTGTCACCTTAACTTTTAAATTATGTCTCATCGTTAAACATTAAGGAATTAATCCTTTTTGATTAGAGCTTAATGGTTGGTTGTCTGAGTAAAAGAAAGATTGATAACTGACAATAATAAATAAAATAATACACATCACTATATATTCCATTATTAATTGGAAAAAAAAGCAAATCACTAGAATATTCAAGAGGTACATAACCATCGGGAACTCTCCTATCCCCAAATATATAGTGCTAGTATTCGTTTAATATTTAGATTTATTTGTTACTATGATGTTTTTATGTCTAAAATTGTGAATTTGAGCTTATTGACGAAGTCTTTATTAAGTGATTCTTATTGTGCATTTATAAAGCATACTTTGGTAATAATGTATTCAAACTTTCATCCTACAGTATAATGAAAGTAATATTAACATAATTATTATTATTTATTTATTTTTAATGTAAGGCATGTGTAATCACAAATATAGTCACAACACTTATTATGTTAAAAATTAATACTTAAAAAATAATTTTTAAAAATCCATTTCTGTAGAATATAAAAGAAAATTTAAAAAATATTAAAGCATGCATGAAGATCTGCTTGCAAATATCTTGAAATCAAATTTTACATTGAGTAAATTTTTTTTCAGTAAAAGATTTTAATCTATTTTTGAATCTTACTATAGACTTTTTCTTTATGAAATGAAAAAGGAACTTGGATCATATTCTCAGAAATATAATACTTTTGGAATTTTTTTAAAAGCAGTTATGATGAAACACTAAGTAATCATCATCAATTTATTGTTCTTTGCTTATATTAAATGATGTGTGATTATATGTTCATCATTGTTAATGACCATTTGTAAACAAATAGAATGATTCTTATTACAAAAGAAAAGAAAACAAGAGATGAGTTTTACAATGACCATATAAAACCATTACGTAAGGTACAAGTATGTCCATATTAATCTTTTTATTTAACATCTTATGATAGTGCCTTTTAACTTTTTTATTAGCAGAGTATTATTTTTTTTAAAAGATTTCAACATTTTACCTGATTGTAGTTCTTAATTGTATTTTATTCTCAACTACATCCTCCCAGTAAAAATAATTAATATTCTTCAAGTTGACTATAAAATAATTTATTGGAAAGTCTATTATTTGTCAATTATTTCATGTATTCAGTCCCTTAAAGATAAGTTCTTATAATTGTATATTTAATAACAAATCTTAACAAACTAAATAATGTTGATTAATATTATGATTCTGCTTTTGTATGTTCAGAATATCAATGTCTTTATGTTTCATTAATAGAGGCGCTATTATTCACTTCATTACAATAAATTTTGCAGGTTGTTATTGTGATGCATCTTTACATAGTACATTTTCTCAAAAGGTTTTAAAAATGCTGATTTCTGTCCTTCTCATTGGCTGATAAAGTTCTTGAGTTTTTGAAAATTAATCACTAAAGCAAATTCTTGGTAAGTTGCATTCAAACAATAACCTTATGTATGAGTTGGCAATAATAGCTCACATTATTATATCTAGAAGCCTAAGATTAAAGTTTATATTTTTACTATATATGTTTTATTTAGCCTCCATTACCAAAACCATGTTTCCCTGAAAATAAGATCTAACCAGAAAATAAGTCCTAGTATGATTTTTCAAGATACTTATAATATAAGCCCTAGTTAAGATCATCAGTCACGTAGATAGTTGATAGATATTATATTGAATTATAAAGTAATGAATGTATAAATAAACAATAGTATTGGCATTAATGCTTTAAATAAATGGTAATATAAATTATATAGTTCGTTTGTATTTTCCCGGTCTACAAATGTAATTCTACCTGTATTGAGAAACAATTTATCTATCACAAGTTGGTATTTTGCACAATTTATAATTTCATTTATGTATTTTTAGATATTTATTTTATTTAATACTTAGATTTAGAGTTTCGTCATGGTAGCTTTATTTAAAATAAAAGCAAAATTAGTTTGATTTTTTATATATTTTTTCCTCCTGAAAAAATATATTAAAATAACAGAAAATAACAGATTAGGTTAAATCATCAAGCAGTGCTATTTATTACAAGTAATTTGAGAATTGTTTTGATAATAGGTGGACGTAGTTGTGTCATATATGAATTGTCATAATTCATTGTATGCCACCGTGAATGGATGTACTTAATGTACACATGTGAAATCCAAAAAACATCTTTCTAAATTTTTGTACTTGCAGCATTTTTTTGTTGCTTTTGTATGGACAAACTATTCTTAACTGTAATCATTTTTGTTACTATTTCTGTCTCACAAGTCTTCAAGTAACCCTTGATTTAATAGTAAATATAAATGGAATAATATTGTAATATTCTGATCGCCAGATAAAATGAGTACAAAAAAAGAGCTATTCAGGTGAGTACAAGAAAGGAATTATAGGGGCTTCCAGGGTAAGAATATTACAGCTTTCTGTAAAGAGAATTACTTGAATAATTGTAAGTTTTTGTACATGAAAAAAATAAGACATCCCCTGAACATAAGCCCTACGGGTCTTTTGAAGTAAAAATTAATACAAGACCCAGTTTTATTTTCAGGGAAACACTGTATAAAGTGTTACAAAGACTATTGTTATAAAATAATTCCCAAAACCATTGTTATAAAGTAGGAAAACTAACTTGAAAATAATATATATATTTAATACTGATTTTTGTTTCCAGTCTTAGATTTTAACGATCAAAGATAATGCTTTTCTCATATCATTATATAACAGTTATGCAAAATAAATAAAACTTCCATGGGCAAGCAGTTATTTTCAAACATTGTCTTTTTGTATTTGCTTGGCAACAAAAAACATGACTACAAGTGCTTCTTTACTTTCTAAAACGGTACTTTCCGATTTTGCCCCATGCCACCACTTGAGGACACTTATTTCCAATAGTCAGAGATGATTATACAGTTGCAGGGACTAACGTTTAATGGCAGTCGAAGTAAAAAACATCGAACACCATTTTTGTATTCTTACATTTAATTAATGTAAAAAACAAAAACACAAGTACTGACTAATATACTGAAATAAACAATAATTTGGTATTTAATCAAAGAATAAAAAAAAAAAACGTAATTACTAACAAATTGGTAGTATGTAGCATAATTGGGGGTATTTGTTGAAAATGAAAGTAAAAAAGACAAAAACAATTTTGTATTCTAATGTTTAATTAAAGTAAAAAACAAAACAAAATGAAAGTAATAAAAAAAATAGTTACACTTTGCTAATGACTTCTAAAATTGAGACAAATAAATCTTCTTGGTGCAATCACTGCCACATGAACTCAGCTAAATAGGAATCCATGTGTTTGCGAGAAATTCCCCTCTGTCTTTTATTGCACTATTTAACTAATCCCTTCTGTCTTTTATTGCACTATTTAACTAGACCCCAAAGTCTTTTTATGTTTTGGGTATGCACTCCAGTAGAAGGATCAGCAAAATTATAACTATGATTAACTTTAAAATGTTCAAATCCTGCATTTCTTTATTCATTAGTTTTATAGGCTTTCCAACAATCAGAATAAATTGTTGATCCTTGTGCTATATTTTGTTGAATGGCATCAAGTAGAATGGACACTGTCTGACAAGGAACAGTAACAATAAAACATTCTTTGATTCCCCTGCATAAACCACCGAATAACCACTATTGTGGGAATATTCTCCTTTGTTAGCTCTTTCATTTGTACAGACTTTCATCGACTTCTAAAATTTTTCCAGGTCCTCCAATTTTGCACAATGGCTGAATCAATAAACTTTCTTTGTGCACTTCTCTTAGATAACTGTTCCAAGAAATTATAGTGTCTTTGCACAAATCCAATTCATGTTTTATACATTCAATTGTCATGGTATCTCTACTCCAATAATAAATAAATTGGATGGCTGTTAGAAGCATTATTTTAGAACCTTCAAGTCACGTGTCTTTACATAGCGCTACATAGTGTTGGCAGAGTTTTAAATTACATCCCCATTCCAGGATTCGGGCAAAGTAAAATTTCATATTGTGGCCATTGACGCAGATTTTTTGAGAGGGCAGGATATGATTTCTTTGGAAAAATTCCATTGCTTTACATTCTGTTGCTGGTAGATCTCAAATTATCATCATCTTGAGCATAAAAAGATAATCAATGCAATTTTTGATTTCAGCGAGCAAGTAATCACATATTTGTGAAATGCATTCTGATTTTCCATAGCATATCATTTTGTCATATTTTTATACAATAAATTTAAAAATTCTCAAGTCACAACTATGTGGTTTATTTACTTTCATTAAACATTAGTCCCTGCAACTGTATAATTATCTCTGACTATTGGAAATAAGTGCCCTCAAGTGGTAGCATGGGACAAAATTGGAAAATACCTCTCTATACAGAATCTAATAATTACTCATCTTTGATTGGAAATACTCTATTTAATAAAGTCCATATGGAGAATAACAATGCATTTTTAATTATAATTACTGCAGTCATTTATTTTTATACACTGAAATAATATAAGCATTGATAAAATCAGGTTTTACAATTTCATAGACCTATGCATTTTTAAAAATTCTAATAGTACCATCATGTTTTAAAACTTCACCAGGTATTTCATAAGAACCTTCAGCTTTCTATTTTTAAGATGACAAAAAAAATATTTTAATTTCAGTCAAACTTGTTATTTCTGTTCAAATCTAAATGAGTCTGTAGGATGGATATATTATTAAAAATAGATATCTCAATTTGGTAATTTAATAGGGTAATATTTTTTGTCCATATTTTATTTTCAAAATATTAAAAATTACTTTTGACTTTGATTGGCAAATAGTTATACTCTTAAGTAGTTTTAATCTACCAATCACCTCAAAGTTAACGTCAATTATTGACTTTCTGCCTTCAAATTTTTATATTGATTATAAAGCTCCACATTCATTTTATTAATCAACTATGTGGAAAATGTCACATTTCTTTTGATCATATCAGTAATACTATAATCATTTTAGATAATAGTTTAGGATTCTTCTTTTTAGTGAACCCAAGATCAGACTAACTTATGATTACAATATTCTTATTAAAAGAAATTTCATGTTTCAATACAAGTTGCAGTTGTTTCTAAAAATTAGTACACCTGGGTCTCGTTTTACATGATAGATAGGTTCCTCAGAAAACACATGCAAACTAAATCGCGCAAAAATAGATGTAACTTACCTTGAAAAAGGGGGGATACGGACTGTGATTTTTCAAAAATCGCGTAAAAGCAAAGCACCAACGTAAAATTACTTTAAAATTCACACAAAAAAAAATAACGAAATAAAATATGATTAATAAAAAATTTCAAATTTGAAAAAAATTGATACAAGACAAATTTTTTTTAACTATAATATTTAATTTTATTCAAAACAATATATTTTTTATGCATAATTTACAGTAATTTACATTTTTTATACACGTTTTAATTATTATCACTATTTGCCGATAAACAGGTTCGTTTGCAAACTGGTAAAAAATCAGATTCTTCACAAGAGAAAATACAACTAGCGCCAATGTCACTCTCACGTTGTGTTAATGGTTTTCTGGTGACAACGTAATTAGTAATTAATCTAATAACTAAAAATTAAATTCTTATTTTTGTCTTTAATTTTTTAATTTTCAATTTTAATTGTGCTCACTGTTATTACTCACCTTTTAAAAATAAACTTGCGGACACTAAATGATTAATAATTGATTACGTTCTTTTTTAAAAAGCAAAAACAGAATGTGATTTAAAATGCAAAATTAACACGCACAATGTTTGAACAAATTTACATTATAATCTTGTAAAATTTAATGTGTGTATACATAAAATGTGGAAATCATGATTTTAATTTCATTATTGCATAAAATCTTACTATTATAAAGCACTGAAAATATTGAAATTACTAAGATGAAAGTCGAATTCCAATAATGTGCTATTACTTTCAATATACGTGAAATTTATTATTTAAAATAATAGCATTATCGAGTTCGACTTCCGGAGAAACATGAATCACATTAAATAAATCCGTGTAAAAAGAGACCCAGGTGTATATGACTTTTTATAGTGCTTCTATTATTTTACTTTTGAAGCATACTAATTTATGATCTATTGTTTAATAGAGATTTCTTTTTATATTTCATTTCTAAATAATAATATTTTAATTTGCAAAGCGCAGATAATTGAAAATAAATCGAGATACTGCCACATCTCTAGTGCTCATTAAATACTTAACCGACAGCCAATCAGATGTCAGGGATAGCTGTCCAAATGGCATTCAAATCCAAACACACAACAAAGATTTTACGAGAAAAGGGTGCCACCCTTTTCTCTACTTTTCTTTCTATATATCTAAGCCAGTCGTAAGCATTTAGGTTTGAAAGCTTGAAGCTTTGGATATCTTCACAATTAACTCACTGAATCTAAATCATAAACGTACAATGCGAAATCCTATGATTTACTACGAAGTAGTTTTTAGAATACATAACAAGCAGTAAAGTATGTAAATAATATTTTGCGAAGCACAGATAGTTGAAAATTGAAAATAAATCGAGATACTGCCAAATCTCTAGCACTCATTAAATACTTAACCGAAAGCCAATCAGATGTCAGAGATAGCTGTCCAAATGACATCCAAACCCAAATACACAACAAAGATTTTACGAGAAAAGGGCGGCCACCATTTTCTCTACTTTTCTTTCTATATATCTAAGCCTGTCATAAGCATTTAGGTTTGAAAGCTTGAAACTTTAAATATCTTCACAATTAACTCACTGAGTCTAAATCATAAACGTACAACGCAAAATCCTATGATTAACTTTACTGCTTGTTATGTGTTCTAAAAACTACTTTGTAGTAAATCATAGGATTTAGCATTGTACGTTTATGACTTAGACTCAGGGAGTTAATTGTGAAGATATTTAAAGCTTCAAACTTTCAAACCTAAATGCTTACGACTGGCTTAGATATATAGAAAGAAAATTAGAGAAAATGGTGGCCGCCCTTTTTTTGTAAAATCTTTGTTGTGTGTTTGGATGTCATTTGGACAGCTATCCCTGACATCTGATTGGCTGTCGGTTAAGTAATTAACGAGCGCTAGAGATTTGGCAGTATCGATTTATTTTCAATTTTCAACTATCTGCGCTTTGCAAATTAAAATATTATTTATATACTTTACTGCTTGTTATGTATTCTAAAAACTACTTCATAGTAAATCATAGGATTTTGCATTGTATGTTTATGATTTAAACTCAGTGAGTTAATTGTGAAGATATTTAAAGCTTCAAACTTTCAAACCTAAATGCTTATGGCTGGCTTAGATATACATAGAAAGAAAAGTAGAGAAAAGGGTGGCCGCCCTTTTCTCGTAAAATCTTTGTTGGGTGTTTGGGCTTGGATGTCATTTGGACAGCGATCCCTGACATCTGATTGGCCGTCGGTTAAGTATTTAACGAGCGCTAGAGATTTGGCAGTATCTCTATTTTCTAAATGTATAATTTATATGAAGCTGTTTGAAAATGAGAAGTTGTTAATTGTTTTAACATGATTTTCTGTCTAAACAAGATATACATTGTTATCTGATCAAAATGTTATACAAAATTTTAATAATGGATTATTCCTGCTCATAAAACCAATATCATTATTTCATTAATTTTGGACCCTAGTTTATTGACCCTACCAACATGAGCATTAAAATTTTAAGGAAGAAAAATTCAGTCTCTTTTTAATATTTCTTACAAAAAATATAACGATTTTCTGAATGTAGCGTTGTGATACAAGGATTAATAAAATGAGCATGTATATGAAGAAGGCTTATGGCTTTATTGTTCAGGAGTTCATAATAAATTCAAGAGCCAGAATTGATCCTGGGACCTCCCAATCCTAAGTTGAATGTTCTACCAATTACACAATCTTGCAGGACAACATGTATGTCATTATGTATAGTAATTTTTTAATTGTTGCCTAAATGTTAGTATGCAATAATGTATGAATTCTTAAATTATAACTCTTGTTGATTATCATTAGTATAGCTTTGTGTTCTTTAGTGCAAAGGTAGAGTGTTAGTCTGATGTGCTTAAGGCCTTGGAACGATTTCAATTTTATTCAAGTCCAGTGTTTGAATTTTTTATGAACTCCTGAGTAATAAATCCATTCAATTAATTTATTTATTGTTGGCAATAAATATTATACATATTTAAGTATAAAATTGTACATATTTATTATTCATATTATTTTAATATTATACTCATTTTATTCACATATTTACTGTTTTGTTAGTTTTGATGCTTATTATGTTTACCATGTGTGAATTGCTACTGATTATTTGGTATAAAGAAGCCTCCTATTTTGGGCAAAGAAAATGGATACCTCTTAATATGTTTGATTCATTTATATTAATAATTTATTTTTCAAATGCTGGAAAAGTTTTACACTAATAAGCTATAGTTTTCACATACTGTAAAATAACATTTTAAAACATATGCAATTTGTTTTATTTTATTATACTGTTCTAAAATTATATTGCATTGTAAAAAAAAATTTAATAATTATTTTAAATTTTTTTAAAAAAAGTAGAATTTGTGGCAGAGATTATAAGCTTATCTTTTTTTTTACACAAAAAAAAAAAAAGGTAGGGGAAAGCACGAGAAAGGGGATATTTTCAGAATTTTACACTACATGGGTTCAAACATATCACTGATAGTTCTTTAAGTATTTATTAAAATGAAAGTTTTATACCCATATTAAAATATCTGGAAATTTTATGTGTTTTTTTTTTTTTTTGTTATTTATGCAATGAGTAAATTTTACATCTGCCGTTCTGCCGCTAACTTTCTAACCTTGCGATTTCACTGAATAACATGTACATGGGAACTTCTGTTAAACTTAAGTGACAAATTTATAATTTCAAAATTTTAATCATTATCTGCTTATTATACACATATATAAATGTATAATTATACATATATAAACGTAAAATTGGAGGCCCTAACAAAGTCATTGAAATAGATGACAGTCTTTTCGGCAAACAAAAAAATTGAGCCAGGCAAATATCTTCTAGAACAGTGGATGTTTAGGGGCTTTTACAGGGAAACCGATTACTGTTTCATTGTGGTAATTAAGTACAGAACAGCAGCAACTCTGGTGAAAGCAATTGAACAAAATATGGAAGAGAGCTCAACAATTTATTCAGATTGCTGGAAAGCATATAAAACAGGAACTACAATTTGTTGGATATAAACACTTTCATGTTGTCCGTCCAGAAAACAGTGTTCACCCTTGGAGCACGTAAAAGGGCATAATAAACAATATTTAAGAGAACAGTATGCCAGCACCTTGATTCATATTTGGCAGAATTTAAGTGGCAGAGATTTCACAAAGAAGATGACACTTTCCTTTGCATTCTAGGCACTATCAAAAAAATCTGTTCATCATAGTGATTCCATTTTGATAAAAGTTTACTAATTTTTTTTTTAACAAAATAAATTTAGTTGGACACATTTCTTGATCAAGATTCCATGCAGGTGTTATATTGCATTAACACATGTGATTTCTCTCCATTTTGTAATTCCTGTTACAGATGTTTTTTTTATCTCCACATTTTATAATTAATATATTGTAAGTATCATGATTAAAATTTGGCAATTTGCAGAGAGACACACAATTGTTTCATTGTGAGAATTCTTGTTATATATATATATCTGGTAAAAATTGTTTGATTTTAAGCGAATGAATAGATGTAGTTTGTTTTTTTTTTTGCTTACATAGTACTTTTTTTGTTAATTTTGCTTAAGTGTCCATTTTGTAATTTCTTGCCAGAGTTATTGTACATAGTATTTTTCAATTTTTAAATAAAATTTGGGAATTGCTGCCTGTGTTTGTGATGGAAGAATGCTGTACCTTTCTCCAGTGGAGAGGAGGAAGGGTGTTTGCAATAGCAAAATGACATATTAAAAATTCACAACTACCTGCTTTTATTTAGTATCATAATGTGTTTATTATTTTTGTATACAATTTTCTTTTTTAGGTTTACATATTAGTCTGGGGGGTTAATGTTATGGATTAGAGCTGCTGTGACATTCCACATGTGTATAAGTCTGCCAATAACTTTTTAACCTTGCGAAAATGTCAAAATAACATAATTTATACACCGAGTTCGTTTTTAAAAATTTATCATTAAATTTGCCAGAAGTTACTATGTTCACATTTTTTTGACAAGATACAAAGTTAGAAAGTTATTGGCACACTGATACATATGTGAAATGTCTTAGCATATCTAATATGTAATTACCCAAATTGACATTATTTACCTTAATTTTTAAATATTAAATTCATTACTGTCATATGAAATCCAATTTGTAGTTGTCAAATAAATTATGATTCTCTTAAATTATTTTAATTTTAAATAATTATTTCTACACTCCATAAATATTCCTTTGAGAATTAAGCACTGAAAAAATTAAGGAATTGAACAATGAACTTGTTTTGAATAAGGAAATCCAACAGCAATTAAATTCTTCCTGTGATTTTTTTTTGGTTTGATTGTATCACATTTAGAAAAGGACAATGGATTTGAAAAATTCATTCAAAAAATTAATTGCATTGATTCTTTCAATAAAAATGATTTAAAGCTATAGTACCCAAATTATAACTTGTAAGAAGATTTTATCTGGTCTTTTCTTTATGATATAAATTTTACACATATTAACACAGGAAAAAAATAAATAATTGTAAAATATAGAAGTATTATAAATTTTGGGTGCTGATATAGTACGTGCTCGGTGGCCATTTTGAATTATAAATGAAAATAAGAAGTTATAAATAAAATTATCATCAATTGTAAATAAGTTTTAGCATTTAAGTGTTTTTCTTCTTTAAATCAGATTAAATAGGTATTTAAAGGTATATAGTGCATATTAATGTTTAATAATTTTTTAACTAAAATAGTATTTATTATTAATATAAATTTTAATTTCAGCATGTTGAAAATAAGAAAAATGAGCATGTCTAGTAGATAATGCTTTTGAAGTGTTGTTTTAAAAAATGTAATTCGAAGTTATGTTGCAAGATATATTGCTAATTATGCATCCTTCAAATAACACCCACAGACCGACCACCACCTTCACACGGATATTTGTCTTTGCTCGTAAATCAACTTCAAAGCATTTATGATCAGGTATCTTTTTTGGGTGTTGGTAGATACAGCTATTGGACTATTTATAATATGCTGTACCCAGACATAACTACAGATCCTCACTCACCTATGTTAATTATGAACAATAGTCGTTTGATGCAGCGATTTAAAAAATGGTCATTGGAACCCAAATTTTTTGACTTTCTTTTAAAGGTAAATCTTCATGCTTACCTACCCTCTATTTCCTTAAATACCGCAGGTTTTACAACAAAATTGATGCTTTTTGTTCCTTGTGCCACAGGGAAGAAGAAACACAGCAGCACCTATTTCACACCTGCACAGCTCTAACAAATACTTGCAAAATTATGATTAACACATATAGACAAAATAACTTCACACTTGATAACCTAATAGAGACACTCAATAAAGGCTCAATACCAGCAGCCCGTGCAGCAACTTGTTTCTACAGTTTCTGGTGCACCAGATGTACTTTCTGCCTTGGAGACACTACCACAAAGCACCCAGCCACATTCTTTAATAAGCTCGAACAACTGAAGGCCAGAGATGGCAAAATTGCACACCCAGATATATTTGCTGCTACATGGTCACTATTAAAAACCTGAGACAAACCATAACCTCAAAAAACAAGTTATGACTTTTCTGTAACAAAAACAATTATTTTTTTGTTGTTGTTGTTGTTTTACATATCCCTTTTTTAACAATTTTTTTCTGTTTGTTTCAAAGCTATATAGTTTTAAATCATGTATTCTCAACAATGTAATTTTTGGTAAATAACAAATTCATGTAATCTATTTTTTGTACAATAAAGTATATTACTGAAACACAAACCAAGTTCAAATTCTGTTTTTGCACTAATATATGTTCTTATATAATCTACTTTGTTTTATTTTCTTTTCAAAATAGCCCTGACAGATATTTAATGATCTTTTAAATGAATAGATAAATAATAACTAATATTCGTATAATTTAAAAATCAGATATATGCGTAAAGGACATGTATATATAATATATGATGGGGGATTGTGAATTCATATATGTTATATTATCGTATATATTTAAAATTATATTTCAAATTTAGCTTAAAATATGTATATTTTAATTTATTTAATAGCGATCACAGGATGATGCAATCAACTTGGAAGCTTCTAGAAGCATTCCAAATATTAATTAAAAAAATCCATTAGCATTATCAAAATACTAAATTCATTATAAATCTTATTTAAATCAAATCAATTTCCTTTACGAAAATTTATCATTTTGTAAAATCTACTTCTAAGCAAGAAATAGATTTGGAACAATCATTTTAGAAACTTACCAACCCGATTGCATTGTTTTGTACTACCTTCAAAACAAAAGGTGAATTCCTCATCTAAAAACTTTTATAGCAGCATTTTTTATAGCCTCAAGTAATGGAATGAGAAAACGTTCCTTAGATAA
Source organism: Epiperipatus broadwayi (assembly GCA_028023455.1). Lineage (NCBI taxonomy): Eukaryota > Metazoa > Onychophora > Udeonychophora > Euonychophora > Peripatidae > Epiperipatus > Epiperipatus broadwayi. The sequence continues at coordinate 9,644,934 of JAQFVV010000008.1, read as the reverse complement.
TCAGGAATCATATAAATAGGGCCCGATTTTAGTCATGTAAGGAGAGTATCTAAATTTGTGAGGCATCAGCCAAATGAATCCACGTCACTCAAAATTTCAATATGACAACCACTGAGTAGTAGGGAAAGATGCACCTTTTCCCAACCATTCCTGAACCAGCTCCCACCAACATGCCGCTCTACCGCTAAACATTATGCAATATGATACTATACCTTAAAGACTGAGCTGGAAATCTGCTACCCCTCCTTCCAAAATGATCGGAAGGACATCCGTGCTCAAATTAACTATGGTAAAATATGGACTTCACAACTTGTCAGAAATCATCAAGAATGAAGGTAAAACCGTTGAAATGCCGCCCTCATAGACTCTTTAATTTTCTCTTTAGTAATTCTTAAATATTTAAGAATTTAACATCTTATAAATTCTGTAATCTGTTGTTTTCTCATTAAGTTTATAAATCATTAAATAATATGTAATCTTTTAATGTAAGTGACTTTCTATATCACTTTATAAATACTTTAGATTAGCCTCATAATTTAATTGAAATTTATTTTGATATGGCAACTATTTTCTTAATATTCTATGTCTGATATATATATTTTAACATCCTATATGATATGTCAATAAACTTCCGCTTTCACAAGTATATTTATTTTATCTTAGCTTCTCCCTATTAAAGGGGAGCACCAATTCATTAATTATTTTGTTTTACTTTAAAAACTACAGATATTTGCTAGGTTGGGAGATTTTCAAATGTGTTTTTTATTCATTATATATTTTTGCGTAAACAACAGAGGGGGGGGGAATAAAGTTCCACCTTTGATTAGTTTACGAGTTATACAAATGTTTATCTATTTATAACTATTTACTAGCGCAATATTAATTCTAAAACAAATATATTAATTATATATATTTCCTTTATGTTTCTTGATCCTCGCCCATTCAACCATATATGTATTTTTAATTAATTAGAGCACACCTTAGGCTATAAAATGTATATGTTAGACATATGTGTTTTATTGAAGAATGAAATGAAAGGGGGGTAGAAATTGGTTTATGTTAAGTTTGATTATAATTCTATGATAATGCCTTTTAATCTGTGTTTGATAATCCGATCATACCATCACATTTGATATTATTGTTATAGGTAATAAGCTTAATTATATATATCTTGACTAAGTTATTAGTCTATCCCAAGCATTGCTAGCATAGGCTCTTATTCTTCATAATCAAGCTTTATCAAGAGATGTGCGTCGGAAAGTCCATGCCATCTCATCTTCATTTAGGTCATAATCAGGGTGATGCATGATCCTGGACCATCTACTCGCGCAACGAGAATTCTCCATGGGATAATTTCAGCAAAGTTCGGCCCATAGCAACTCCGTCCGGGACCCTCAACTCCTAAAAGCTGATTTTACGAAAATGTGGGTGTGGTAAGTTGGCTTATATTTTACTTCAAATGATAAAGCATTCTACTTCCAAGAAACAGATCTGAAAATCTTATTCTCTATGCTAGCACCCGATACTTAATTTATCATATTCCTCGTTTGAAATTTTAAGTCTATAAATATCTATAGATGTGATGTTGTGGTGTAGCTAAACATAGTTCATAGATTAATTTTCTTTTGATGTGTCGCTTAACGACTCGAGAGATAGTTATTTACAGAAATGCTCCCACATACTTTACTCATTCAAATAAAGTAAATAAATCTTTATTGTGTATATTTTACATAGACAATAAACTTATGATATGTAAATCATCCTGAAATCAGTCGAGGTTGGGTTTCTCTCTTGTAATTTGGGCGAATTATTATAATTGCGTACTACATAATCGCGGTAGATTAATTATTGAAATATAACACCGCATCAAAAGTAATAATATATATACTTATATGTAAATAACCATGTTAAAGTGCAGAATAAGCACAACACGACTTACTTGTAATCTGAGGTAATTACCTAATATAATTAAATGTATACATTTCTAATTTTCTATTTATGTTTATGATTAAATATAACATAAAACAAAGCATATATGATCATTGCAAGTTATTTATTTAATTGATTTAGTTAATTTTAAGATATAGTTATTAAATTATTAATGTCATGATGTGGAAAGTTATAGGATCCTGCTAATGTTAAAAATATATATTTGTCTTTACTGTATGTATAAACACACTTGCTATGATTTTCCCTTGAGTCTCTTTGTTTCTTCGTTTTGTGATGTTGGCCCGAAATAAATTAAATAAGCTAGTATCATCGGAGTTGCTGCTCATAAGTAATTGAATCTAAAAGCTGGGCATGCAGGGCAGAGTTCATGAGTGTTCCTGGCATGTGTATCTTGTGCATGATTGGACTCTAGGTACTTGTGCTCAGATTCTAAATCAAGTTGGGTTGTCATGCGAACCGACCAATATAATATCTTATTTACTCTTTTTGGGGGAGGGTGTTCTTTTGAAAATTCATTTTCTCCTCATTATTAAAAAATTATTTAAGAATAAATTAATGTGATGTTATCTAATATTCAGAAAATAAATGAAACAGTGGAAGCCTGTCAATCTTGTTATTCACTAGTTTACATCTTTTATCTAAAATACTAGGCTGTTTGAATTATTTAAGTATGATTGCTAAATTTTTGTGGATTGCATAGACTTGTATCTTTTTTGACATTCAAATATAATTATAAGCATTAAACATATTTAGAATGAATTACATATAAATATGTACTTAGGCTGTTATACATCATAGGACAAGTATATTTGAATGACAATTATTTCTATTTATTCCAACATTGTATATTATAATCTTGAGTTATTGGTGTTTATCAGATGGTCACACAATTTAATTCCCATATCCAAACTGATTTCTGACATATCTTTATCAATGAGGACTTAGGATTCAAAGTTGGAACCAATGCAGTTTGTGCATCTGGAATTTGTTTAACTCTCTTTTTTATTATCAAATTTTTACCTTGATATTAAAAAAAAATCCTTAATTTTATTACCATCTAATAACCACTAATACAGTAGATGTTGGAGCAGAGAGAGAGAGAGAGAAGAAATGCTTTTTAATATAATTTTTGAAAATCAAATAAAGTGTTTATATGAATGATAATTGTATTACAAATAAATGCTAAGATGATTGATTGATAAAAAATATTTTTAAATATTAAAAGAAAACAAGTCTATACTACACATTTTGAATTGTTGTTCTACTTTTTCCAGTTATTAGAGTTAGCAATCTTTTGAGATTTGCTTGAATAAACTATTCAAATGACTTTGAAAATATATTTCATAGTAATTAAGAATAGATATAATGGACTAAAATTACATTATTTGGACAGTTATTTTTGATCCAATCATTTTATTTAAATTGTTTTAGGAGGCTATTTGCAGTAATATATGTATTAAAAAGTATTACATTTTTATTCAGTTTAAAATCTGAATGCAGTATAATTTCTCAAAGACATGTTCTAAGACTTATATCTTTTTACTTACTTTTCAAATGAAAGAGTTTATTTGATGGTTTCAAATTTGAAATGAGTATAATCATTTCAGATTGGGGACCAGAATTTTTTGTCCATATAAAATTTAATTATATCATCAATATTTAGTTCAAAACTTGTGAATGAATATTGATCATGTATTAGATGGTTTGAACTCAGTAGTCAGTATAATCATCTCATTAATATGGTTATGTTAAAATAATATTACAGTATTGCATTTTTGCATTGAATTGCAGTTGTAAATTTGTATTCTTAGTTTTGAAGTTCAAAAATGTCATTCTTTTTTTTTAATTTGAATTGGTTTTCTAAGGGAAAAAATGTAAATTTCTACTTTATAACAATGGCAAAGCTATAAGGATAGTGGTGATGGAGTAGATTCATTATAAATAAAATATGAAAACCCAACATTGTGTGTGAAAATTGATGATTATCAGATAGAATAGCATAAATTTTTAATTAATTCACTGAAAGAAACAAAATGCAGATAATTGACGTTTATGGGATAACAAGTTTTCATTCTGTTGAAGAAATTGGATATTTTTATTTTTAAATTGAGTTTTTTTTAATATATTTAATAAATTTATATGTAACAAGTGAAAGCAATTTGCTGCAAAGTTCACACCAAAATTCAACATGTTTCATTTAGTAAATTAAAGACATTATTTTTCTCGGATTGTGCATTTGTGATTACAAATCTCGATTAGGATATAATGAAAACCATGAGTTAAACAATCCCTGAAGCCACATTATAAATCTTGGGGGAAGGGGGTCTGATAAGCCTGTATAATATTGCTTTCATAATTATTCATGGAATTATTAATCTGTATGACTGTTTATTTTGGAAAATTGCCATCTGTCTCTATAGCCATATAAATTTTAATATTAATAAAGCAGCTCTTAGTATCCTTTTGCCACTCATAAAAATGCTTGTTCAAAAAGTTATTAGAAAGGATTAAATTTGATCTCAAGGTTTTAAAAAATAGTGTATAAAAATGTACATTTACCTGATCCACATAATTTACAAATTACACCAATGAATTCATGACTCTTATTAAGATATATTGTAGTTGGGGAAACAACAAAAAAATATGTTGTTATTGTGAATTAATGATTCATCCAGTAACATTTTAAACTTTTATAAATAAATGGATTTCCAATTGGTATCATGATAAAAATTTTAGGATATTTATACATCACTAATATATTATTATATGCCGTCTGATCTATTTTGTCTGGATAGGCTGATCTTTTGCTGGCAGGAAAATAATAACGAATCAATGTAAATAATGAATAAAGCCGGCGAAAACAGAAATTCTTGGTCAATGTCTTTTGTTATCTAAAATTTTGGGGAACCTCAGGAGATTTTTTTTGTTGCTGTTGATTTTATATATAATTTATTAGTCTACATAGGATCACTAAACTTTCTGGAAAAAAATTGGATATTTGTTTAGAAAATGGTCAAAGGCACTGTTGAAATCAACTTTTATTATAATTACATCTTATAAGCCATTTTGTTTCACATGTTACTATTTTGTAGTATGCCAAGATTAGATAATTAATTTTTTTAAACAATAAAATAATGAATAGGCAGCAGCTTATTTACTAAAAAGAGCTTAATTTTAGCAAATATTTTAGTATTAATATCCTCAATTGTTATAATTTTTAGTTGAATCAGAGATGTACTAATAGTATTGAGGTTTTACACTCTCGTAAAATTTGCTTGTTAATAAATAGTACATTTACATACTATGATTAGCAATCAAATAATTCGTGAATTTATATAAGTAAGGTCTGTTTGAAAATCCTAATAATATTGCAAGTTTTAGGATGTCTATTTATTCATTTGTGTGTTCAAGAGAAATCTCAAAGATGCTTGTGATGAATCTGGGTTTGAAGTGTTTCCAAATTGCTAAAATGTTACCATGTTTTTCTTTTTATGTGTGAATGCTTTTCTGGTAATACAATCTTATCTATGCACATTTCATAGTTATTAGATGATTCAGTTATTTTTTGAATTTTAGTACATGCATATCATCTTGAACAATATTATATAATTTATTATATTGATTTTTGATGATTTTTTTTTTTTTACTTTTGGTAACTATTAAATGAATCTTGTTGATTATTTCTGAGATTTCTTTTATAAAGTATCTTGCATGCTTTAATTGGTAAATTGTAAAAAATTGATTTTTTTTTTTTATTGGCTGTTCCATGATACTTTTAAGTTAAAAGTCAGTAATAATAATCTTTATCAGATCATCAGTATTCATCTGCAAATTAAGTAGGATGTTTTTCTAATGTATATACTGAAATTTGTTTTGTTTATGATGGATGGTCAATGAAAAACTTTGATAGATTAGTGATTTTAGTTTAATCAGAAATTAGATAATGATGCCATTTATCATTGTTGATGAACTGTTATTTGAAATCATAGGTCCTTTAGAAATATCTTGCTGAAATAATAAATAATGATTTAATTATTTAGAGAAATGTTTTATTAATTGGTAGCATTGCATTTAGTTGATTAGTTTTTCAATACCACCTCCCCTGTTCCTCTGGAATGAATAATATGCTATACAATTTTAATATTTGCACTATCTAGAGATATGATTACATATGCCTTTAATGCTTTAACTATTGTCATTGACCCAGATTTTTTAAAAAATTATATATCAATACCCAGATAACACTTTAAAGATATTTGTATTGAGGCTTTGACTGGATTTTGTTTCAATAATTGCTATTGTATCAAAATTAATTGTATTTAAAAATTTGATGAATTTATGAACTTACAATTTAGCCCTCTTACTTTAGAGTTTGTAAATTTTATATTGTTATTGTTTATAATGTGGGATATGGATATTTGATTTTCTGAACTTGTTTTTTCTCATCATCTCAGTTGCTAGATTCTTTTTATTTTTATGCTTTGTCTTTTTTATTATTATTATTAAATTGATTTGTCTTTTTTTAAAAAAAAGATTTATCTTATTAAGTTAATGATATATTTGATATGGGTTTGTTGATTTCTTTGACTTTAGTTGAAGTATTTCAAGTATAGTATTTCAAATGCTCCATGCCAATAGTTATTTCATTTTGAAAATGTATTCACGTTAATTATAGAGTAAATCTTTTTTAGACTTGGCATGCATTTGACTGGTCTGAGAATATTTATCAGTTTTTTCTTATCCATCTTTTTATTATCATAAGAAATATTATAATTTGTTTTTCATTTATATTTTTGATCTTTGTAATCTTTTATGTATGATTTTGATGTATGTTGACATAGTCAATGATTAAATTGTTGAAGTTTAAAACATATAACTTATTCTTATCATCTATATATAAATAAATAGATGACATTTCTCTAAGATATTTTTTTATTTTTGCATATAATTCTTTAAAGTTTGTGGATAAAATTGTATATAGAGATAGAAATGAGAAAAGATAGATTTAGATTTATAAAATTTGCAAAATATTAAGAACTCACAGTTAGGAATCCTTTTATTTATTTATTTTTTGAGAAAAAAGCCAAAATGCAGTGAAGACAAAAGTATTGAAGTGATATTTTGACTAATTGAAATAATTAATTATCAATTAATGAGATATCAAATACATGTTAATGCAAAACTAGAGAGATCTAAATTATTATAATAAACTGTAAAATTAGTTGATATTTTGAACTTGCAGATTGCAAAAATTATTATGATTTTAATAATAATTCAGTCTAAACAAGTTTAATAAGATAATTTATTAAAACACATTTGCTCAGACACAGACATCAATAGAAAAATAATATCTATTATTTTAAAAGGGCACAAAATACACAGGAGCAAAAAAGCATAAGTTTATCTATTTAAACTAGATTCTGTGTACAGTTAATAAGAACTGAAAATAATCTGAAGTGGCCCATTTAATAGAATTGAATATGTAGAAATCTGTAAAAATGTTTGGAAAAATCTTAATGATTGCATAAATAAATATATTTATAAAGTAATTTATTAAATATCAGAGAATTCTATAGAAAAGAATAAGTTTCCAAATATAAAAATAACTTAAAATTGAAAGGAACATTATTTTAGCAATAAAAAGAAAAAATGGCATGGTTTTTAGAAACAAAAATGACATTATGAAGTGTGTTAGAATAATCCTACAAAGAATTATATAACATTGACCAAAATAAAATGTGAATTGAAATAATATTTTCAATGAAATTATAATTTTTTTTAATAAAGCACATATCATACAATTAATATCTACATGACAAGTTTGTATCAGATAACTGGTGGAATGCAATTCATTATTTGTGGCCATGAATTGATTAAAAAAACAAACTAGATTTAAAAGTGATTGTAGCATATTAAGTCAGGGAGATTACAGAAATAATCAATAAGTCGTCATTTTGTGTTGGAATTGTAAATTACAGTAATAATTTAAAAAATGTTAAAGTGCATTAGTATTTCTGCTATTATTAAAAATTTGGAACTTTATGACATAAATACAAATATTGTTAAAATTCTGAAGGATATTTATCAAAATACAAAAGCAATGATTAGGTTCCAAAATATTTTATTGCACATATTTTACACTTTTGTGAATAAAAATAAGAAGCAAAAGAAGTAAAAGTAAATTGGATTTTGCAATATATGTGATTGTTTTAACAAAAAGCCTATGCCAAAAAGATTAAAATGTATTTTCATAAAAATAAAAAAAGGAGAAAGTGAAGATAACAGTTACAAATACCAATGCTTTCATAGAAATAATTCAATATTAAAAGGAACTATCCTTATATACTTAAAATTAAAAGTTTTTACTAAATTTATTCTAGTAGTTCCTATTTATGAATTTGAGAATTAGGCACTTAACTGATTCTTACAGATTTTGCACAGATCACACCCTGAAGGAAGAAGAAATATTTGTTAGAATCAAGAAGATAGGAGATTGAAATTGAAATATATGAGTAAAGGGGAAAAAACAATAATTGTAATTGAGAGAATTAGGAGAATGAAATGAAACTGGCTTGGATATGCTGCTAGAAGAGGTGGCAGTAGATGGATTGCTCTGGTATAAATTTGGAGAGATTAATCCTGTAATAATTGACAAAGATTAACAATTATAACAAGGAAAAAAGCAAACATTGCGATTTTTTATTATTATTAATTTTTACAAAATTTATTCAAGTACTTTATGTCAGTTGCTTAGTAGGTCCTATGATATTCTGGAGCAATGACAGGATGATCAGATAGTACTTATTCAGCAGACCAAACTGCGATTTTGATGTTATGGTAATTATCATTTGGTGAAATTATTATTTTCTAATTTTGGCCAACTCAGTACCTCCTCTCACTTTATAAGACTATGGGGGAAAAAATACGGTTTCCCCATCTCACTAATTAAGCAAAAAAAAAAAAATGGGGGGGGGGGGGATTTACAAAGAATGTATCTCAGAACTATTCATAAAATATTGTAAATCTATAATACAAATTATTTTTGAATGGATAAAATCAATATATAAATTATTATTATTTTGTTGGGGAGGTTTGAACGAGCTAGGGTGGGGTTAGGAAAGAATACCACATTCTATTATAAACTTAAGAACAATATGCAAGGTTTCACTTCATAAAATAAAATGTTGCCCTTTAGCAATAAGGAAATGAAATTTGAAGAGAATGAACCAAGAGTTGCTTCAGGGGGAATATTTTTGCAAAGCACAGCAGGCATTAATGTGTGTTGTCAAGGAAACTAAAAATTGTGCTGTCGTTTTTGTATGACCAGTAGAGAGATTACTAGAGGATTTAGATAGCCTGCTAGACGGTCTAATGCCTCACTAGATGCAAAAACTAAAATTGGAATATATCAAAGGATGTACTCTATTATATATTGCCTAGATTAGATGTCTTTGTGAACCAGCTGTGTATATTTTAACTTTCCTCGTTTTAATACTACATTGAGGGAATATGCTGGCCTAGATTTCATGCGCAAACATTGTTAGTTTGAAATCATCTTTTTAGCAGTAATTAATTATAGAATTCTTAATTTATTTTAACATTGATGGCAAGTTTCCATGTATATTTTTTATTCAATTTTAGGGGGTGGGGGTGGAATGCTGTAATTGTTAACCATTTATTTCTACAATATTAAAAATATTATCAATTCTCGTAAGAGTTTTAAGTATATTTATTATGTGTGTGTATGCGTAATTTGTTAAAAAAGAAAAATAACTATTTAATCTTAATAGTTTATGCCCTTCTTCCTTTTTTTAAATTTAAACACAATTTTGCCCTTATTTTTGTGTGTAAGTCAAGTTATAGATGTATACACACACTACAAATGTAATTAATTTCCATGTTCTTTAATTTTGAACATAAAGTTTGTTTCTGCCTTTTTTTTTTTTTTTTAAAAAAAAAGGGTAGAATATACATACTTTTGACTTTATTTTAATGAAATTTTATATTAAAATATGATTTATTGACAAACTTATTGAATAATTATTTTCTAAGAATTAAATTAGTTAGTTTTAGCGCATCTACCTGCCATGCTCTCAACCTGTGTTTTAATCCCTGGTGGAACTTAAATGTTTTCATTCTTTCTATCCAATTATGGATCACTAGATGATTATTTATTTAGCTATTCTTAATTTGGAAAGTAAAAATATCAAGTTAAATTATTATTGATCAGATAAGTATAAAACAATAATGTGCAATGCAATCATCTTCATGATCGGTAAAATAGCTGTCATATGCCTTCTTGTTGCACTTGCAGATTATTTCTACTTTAAAAGAAGATTACTAGTTAAAATTGAAGCTAATAAATTACAACTCAGAAAATATTTTTTTTTGCCTTAACTGTTTGAAAATCCTTATATTCTTCAGAGAATGTACTTGATTTTATGTAATATGGGAAAATATATGGGATTATTTAACAGAAAAGCATTACGATAATGGATGCAGATGGGTTGAAACTTTTCACTTTTTGGTTTAGATCCTCAAGTCTTATGCCTTTCATGTTATCATTCTTTTTGAATTTTTATGGTGAATGTAATCAGATTTTCCAATTATCAGATTTTTAAATGTAAACATGTTAGCTTTAGCATTGCATCATAGACAGATAGTTTTATCTTAGGCAACTTTAACAATAATTTTGAAAAATAAGAATCCATGTTGCTACAAAATGCTTATTTGAAACTGGAGGGTTTTTTAAAATTTCTAGTTGTTTTAATCATGATAAACTTTATTGTTGTTTTGCATTCTTTATTTTATCACTATTGAGTTTCCAATATTTATAAAATGTCCATTAATCTATCTATGTATTGTAATGGTAAGAATTGTCCCCCCATGTAACAAAATCTAGAACACAAGCAAAATACACTAAAGCTGATCGAATGCGGATGCTGAGATCCAGAATCCGACTAACATTCAATCCTTTCACCTCTGCTCAATGATCTAATACCCTATGGATGACATTTCTCAACTTACACAGACATTCAATTTAACCATGGTCCGACAGTCACCCAGGATAAAACAAGACTCATAAATTAACTAATTTAACACTGATTTGGTCAGATATACACACATATGATTAAGTGATTAATTAATATATCAATGATTGATTATGAAATTTAATAGAATGATCTACATATAGATATAATGATGTACGTGCAATTAAATCTAGAGTTGGATCAAATGAACTCACGGACAATAAAGATATGAAAACGAGTTATATTTTAAATATTAATAATTTAATAAAACAATAAGAAATAGTAAATCAAAATATACACAATTATATAATGAGAACGTGAGAGATTACGCACGCAGGTGTCGCATAACTAATGAAATTAATATTACATGTTATCTCATTATAAGTGTTCAATAAAATGTAGTGTGGTATTGAAGTTTATGCCTATATTAATATGCCAAATTTCTAGCTCTTGTGGAGTCTGCTAAATCATATGGAACTTCATAGCCAAAGTTATATAACTAACTTAATAGCGCTCCTATGGCGTCTATCTATACAAAGTTAAGTTGAGCACATAATCAAGCTCAGAGATATGCAGGTTATCGTGTTAACCTAGATTAGGATATACACTGACGCTAGATAAGCGTTTAATATAAAGGGAGAGAAAACTGGTTTATGATAGGTTTACCTATATATACTCTATGGCACATATTAAAATATTAATAAACTAGAAGGTGCGAATGGGTCATTATTCATGGGCTTCAGCCTCAGCTCGGTTGACCTACAACCGCTCAACTTGCTATGAATAGGAACATTATTAGTTCAGGGAGTCAGATAAGCATTAATTATGAATAATCTAGGTCCTTGTACCCTAGTTCTAAAAGAGTGTGCTTTACCCAAACTAAGTGGATAAGTGTGACCTCTGCCAGCAACTCATCAAGAAACATGCAGCAAGCAGATAATTGTACATTGCGTACTTAGTAAGGACACATCCGCAACTTATACATATTGTACCGAGACAAAGTCAGTACATGTATATAACCACACACACAAGCAATGTAAATACTCTTTTTATTTACTTTCAATTTATGATAAAAAAAATAAATGTAGTTTTCGTTAAATGCTTTATAAAAATACACTATAAAATAAAATGTTAATATTTCTGATTAAATAATTTAAGGCTTTCATATAATCTATTATAATAATATCCTCTAAAAATAAAAATATAAAATATTACTAATATGCCATATTTAAATCTCAATAAGTAATTTCTACTTGTATATGCCGCGGGGGTAATTAAAAAGGGGTTTATTTCAAATTATAACTATAGCGAAAGTTAAAAGCTTATAGAGATGATTTTGAGATTAAATGCTCGACTTTTAAACTAATGTAAGTTAAATTGTTATCTTAAAACATACACGCATGTATGCACAAAAAAGTGTGAATAAGTATGAATTGTTTCTAACTAAGATTGCAAAGTGAGATTGCCTAAAACTAAGATTGCCTCAAGCATACGGATTGAATGAACATTACGTAGGACACGGACCCCAACGACAACTCAGAGAATATTGAACTCTGGGTGGAGATTGGATCCTAAGATAATAACCAACCCAGATAAATATGAGTCTTAGTCTTTGTCATCAGCTAGCTCTCGGTTACAGTTTTACATGCTTTGTTTTGTTTTTGCTTACGCTTATAAATTTTAAATTCTTCCGGAAGCTACAATTAGAACTTTCTTTTTTTTGCTATCCGGCCTATCCGATATGACCGCTGTGAAATTAACCTTTAGAGCGTCGATCGTCATGATGGGCTAAGAAACCCCTCAGTGATTGATCGACGCTCCGCCGCCAGAACATCTCCACAGCTATGAACGATCAACAACATTGCCGTCCAAACATCGTACTCCAATCAGTCCAAGAACGTTGTTCCGCTTAACATATAAAAATCGTCCAAACATACTATACAGGACTTATATAAATTGAATAACCATTTATTATGGAAACAGTATCCAACAGGTTCGAACCCTCGCCAAATTAGAAGCAGCAGAAGACTACGCAAAATCCTAGGTAAACACTTTATTTCTTTTATGCTCCCATTCATTCTTTTCGTAGACTTTAAAAGGCAATCTCCTAACTAATTAAATTCACTTTTCATAAAATTATAAATGATCCGTAATCCCTCATATTTGAATCTTAATATTTTAACCTCAACCTTCGCAAATAAAATATCAGATGCCATATAGTTCCTCATATTTAAATCTTAGGACTTTTCCTGTTATGAACTTTGATCATAATTATTGTTTTCTTTCGCAACTAAATTATAAAACACATTTAATTTCAAATGTAAAAGAATGAAGTATATTATATCATCCATGTTTATTATGCATAATATGTTTTCTGCGCGAGTGTGAGAATGCGTGTATGTGCGTGCAAATAAAGCAATCAATTAATATTTCATTTTTTATATTCAATAAACTCTTTTTTTTATTTTAAACAAGTCGAGCATTCCTCAAATCATTCTCTATAATTAAAAATATATTTTTTTTATATTATAAACAGCATTTATTCATGCGGTTAATTATTTTACTTTTAAATTTGTCTTTCTTATTTTTTTTGTTTTATTTATTTCTTTAAGTTTCATCGTGCCGTAAGTCACGATGTTTATTTACTATGTAGTTAAGATAGACTTAAGAGTTGGGAGGGCCTATTATTAACAAGTATAAATAAATATCAATAAAGCTAGTATGAGTAATACTATTGGATTATATGATAACGGGGGGATGATATTATAATCTTCTCATTTTTTTTTAAATAAGGATGCATAAATCAAACTTTCTTATTAGTTGCAAATAACCAATGACCCGGCCCAATATTTGGACCGATCTGTAAATCAACCAAGCTTCTTCTCCATTGGTTATTATTGTGTCTTTTGCCAAAATGATATTCTTGAGACAATTTCATCGCGACCCTGAGTGACCCTTATTGGTCCATGCTAGGAGTTTGAGCTTATGGGCGGGGATTAGACTTCGAAACCGTTTTGATATGACGTAAGGTGATGCGAGAAAATTAAATTGTAAATTAAATCATCGTATCTGGCGCCCCTTTATGTTGATAAGGAACAACTATCGATATAGGAAAATAAATAAGCTTTACGCTATATCATGTTTGTTTCGGAGCTCACAATCCCTATATGAACGGTTGAATAAGCGACCGGTCACAATATATAACGCAAATTCGTAAAATTATATTATCATGCCTTAAAAATAGATAGCGTCTATTTGCATATCTATACAACCCAGCTCTCAAATTTAGTATTTCAAATATACTATTTAGGGACTAAATTAATTAGTAACCTAGTTTAAGATTATCACCTGCATCTCAACATATATAAATTTGAGGAGGACAAAGCATATTTGCGGGGTAATTACAAATAAAACATTAAAATATGCTTTGAGAATATCTCTGTGGCTAGTTCCTATGATGTACAAGTTACATATATAAATACTTATAATTTATAACTAGAGTTAAGCAAATTACAATTGTAACTAGAAAACGACTGATTATTAGAATATTAATACCCAAAAATTAATCAGTAAAATAATAATATGATCTCGAAACAGCGAGTGAGAAAAATAATAATTCAATTATTTAATATTTATTATAGCGAAGATTTGAAATTGTCTTCGCAGATTGTTAAACTAAAATTATACTTATAAATACTCGCGGTTTCGAGTTATTTGGCATACTAAATGTATATAATATTAAAATGATAAAAATTATAGAATAAATTGAATAGATTAGAAATAGGCATAAAAGATCGCGGAAAATTATACATTTAGTTTAAAATAGATTATCATAGTTTTACATTTTAAAAGAGAATTTAACATTATAAGTTTTACATTCAGACAAGATTTAAACATTAGCATTTAACAGCTTTCTTTGTAGACTTTTAGAAAAGGTGTTTGGAAAGGTAGGTTTAAGAAATAGCTAGCTTTTTAAATAAAGAATTGAAAGTCACAGTTTATGAACAGAGTTCTGAGTGAAAATTTATCAATTTACCAGTCTGTTGTCTTCGTTGCATTTCTGAGCACTTGGGAGATAATAAGTTGACACTTTTGGCGATGATTTGAAGTTAATGGAGGTTTTTCCATGGGCTGCTTGGTTGACATACAGCATGTTTTATCGGACCAAAGTTCTTTCCATTCCCAGCAAGGAGAGAGGTGAGTTATGGCCTACTTTACTCCATCATTTTGAAGGTGAAATGAATATGGGTTCTGTTTACAATTTACTTATTATATATAGGATCGATCCTTGGCAACAAAACTTTAAATATTTATATTTTTCTAACTCTGACCACCTGTTTTTTTTTTTACAAGCTTGTCCGCATTTATTTATTTATTTTAGAAAAATATATTTAATTGCTAAAACTATTCGAAAAACCCATTATTTTTAGAAAAACATTTTTAATTACGACAACTAATTTAGATTTTGTTTTTCTGCTTTTTCTTCCAGTTTATTGTGACAATGCTATAAAATTATGCGGAATTGTTATTAACATTTTAGATTTATAAAATCAAGTTCACGCTATTTTAGGACTATTGCTTGACCTAATTTTAAAAGTTGTTTACAAAAATTAAAAGTTGCTTTGATAATTAGTAGAAAACTAATTTTATTACTATACATGTAGAATAACAACAACGGAAATATACATATGCGATTTCAGTAATATAACAATAAAATTGTCTAAATAATTTAAACTAAAATATTTCTTAAACTAGAAATATTTCAAAATGAATACATATCTGTAATATATATACGATTTTGCATATATAGCAAGAGGGGGTTTAAACCTGGCATAGACATAGGTGTGGGATAAAATACGTGAACAGGCAGGTGGATAAAACTGACTGTTTCAGTATATATTTATCCATGCATATACGTTATTATATTGTGTTCAAGTAACTAATCAAAAAATAATCTATGAAAAAATTATTTATATTACTGATTTAATTCCCGCTTATTTTGAGTTGCATTTTTTTCCCCCCTAGAAATATGTTTAGGATTATAACTGCATAATTATCCATTGTTATTTTATTGATTGTGGAATTTTTGTTTAGATCTTGAATTCCATATAAATATTTACAATTATCTTCTCTTTTTTCCCCCCCCCCCTCAGTCGCAATATTGGTGAGATTATTGATAAGATATACCTTTATTCTAAATAATGGTAGCAATACATTGTACAAAACTTACTGTAAATCAAAAATCTCTTTTATCTTTTATTACTATACATTCAAAATGGTACTTGCCTATTAGAGCTTCTACATCTTTTAATATTATGTCATTCCACAATGTGAACACCTGAAATTCTGACAAACTTAAGTGATAAATTTGTGTTTTTTCTTTATGTTTGTACTTGGAATGCATTTTTTATATACCTGTAATACCTAATCTATTGTATAAAGCGGTTTTGTTGCCTTGAGCCACCACCCAGTTTCAGAATATCAATGTAACATTGTAGCCTCTATGGCCCACTGTTGCAGGTGACAGAATGTGGTTTCTGCACAGGTGGATCATACTTTAGTGATGTAATAAAGTTGCTTTGAGAAAAAATAATAATAATAATAATAATAATAATAATATTGCAATACTAAGTAAAAACAGGTAGTTTTGAGTTTTTGTTTCATTGTGACAATAAAGCAGTATTTTGTGCCATCGAAGCCACCCCACCCCCACACATAAGATATGGCATTCTGCTGTCCCAATAACAGCCAGTAATTTTACTTAAAATTAAAAGATACTACATATATTATACTCTATCATGACATTAAAAAAATAAGTTCATCTCATTGATTCTGTTTTAATAAAAGTTTACCTCCTCCCCCAAGCGTTTACAAGTAAAGAAATGCAATCTGCCCGATGTACAAAAAAGATATCGCTATTGTTTGTATTCTGGACTATATTAAAAAAATCAATCCACTTCATTGATTCCATTTTAATAAAAGTTTAATAATATTTTTTTTTTACATTTTGATAAAAGTTTACTAATTTATTTTTTTGTTTTTTAACAAAATAATTGTACTTAGACATTTCTCGATCAAAATCCCATGCAGCCATTATGTCATATAACCATATGCCTTGACTGTCCTTTTTTAAAAAAAATTGATGGAGACGTAAATTGGGAGTTTTTCTTTCTTTTTCTTTTTTTTTATCTATCCATTTTTTACTTTTTTGCCATAGTTAATAGACTTATTTTTTTATTATTATTTGCTTTACTGTCTATTTTGTAGTGAATATATTTATTATTTTTGTAGTTAATAAACTTATTAAAGAGATAGAATAGATTTGGGGTTTTTTTTTAAATTTTTACTTATGTACTTTTATTTTTGGATAATTCTGCTTTAATGCTGTTTTGTAACTTTATGCCAGTTTATGTACATAGTATATATATTTTTTTAATTTTAAATAAAATTGTGGGAATTGTTGGTTGTGCGTGTGATAATGGCAGAATGCCGTACTTTTGTGGGTAGCTTTGATAACATGTCATTATTATTTAGTATCGTAATGCATTACTTGTGTTATTTTTGTGTACAAATTTACATTTTCACATTGTTAAAAATGTAGTTTTTCAGATTTAATCTAGTGCGATTAGCGTTATGTATTAGAGTTGCTAGACCTTTTCACATACGTATCAGTCTACCAATGACTTTCTAAATCTTGTGAAAATGTCATGAAATAACTTGTACACATGGTCTGTTTGATAAATTTATCACTTAATTTTGTTAGAGGTTTCCGTGTATATATCGCAAGATTAGAAAGTGATTAGCAGACTGATACCGATTTGAAAAGATATAATAGGTCTATTACATAAATACAGTCACAATATATATTTGATTATGTTACTCAAAAAGTTGACTCATCTCAATCCAAATTTTTTAAAAAAAATTTGATACATTTATTAAATTTTTTTTTTAAAGAAGTCTAAAATTAACTATTAGTAATAAAACTAATAATTAATCAAAAACTTTAACTTGTATTTAAATATATTATTTTTATTAGTACAATTGCTATATATATATATATTAATTATAAAATTTTATCAAATGAAGTCATACAAATTGAAATGGTAACATTCTATTTGAAACACAATTTATTGTAATAAAATAAAACTAATGGGGGAAAAGGAATTTAAGTTAACAATGGGTATTTTCTCATTTATTTTATGTAATATGTGATCTTTTCTGTGTATATAACTACACAATGATAGATATAAATAAAAACGATAATCATATTCCATATATCTTTAATATATGCAATTTGTTTTATATTGTTTTGATCATTCTAAGTCTTTCTTAGAGCTATAAGTACACAATGAATAAATTAGGTTTTATTAAGTGCTGCATACTTTTTTTTTTTTTGCATACCTTGAGTTGCCACCAAATCACTGAAAAAACTAAGCAAATAGTGACACCCACACCCCATTTTTTGCAGAAATAATAAAAAATATGTAAATAGTGAGTTTTGTTGTTCGAGACAAATTTACAATTTTTTTTAATCTCGAAGAAATTGGGGGGGGGGCTGTCCATTCTGAACCAAAGAAACCACAATTTCTAGGCATTCTAGTTAAACAGAACTATATCTCGTGTGCTGCACTGGGGCAGCTCGATCCTAATTTACATCATCAAGAGATAATTCATATCTGACTTTAGTTATCCACTTGAATAAGTGACTACTCTACACTGAGATCTATGAATAAGTGACTACACTGAGATCAATGACCATGAACATTCACTTGTATTATGGCAATCTGATGATGGGAGCTCACACCCAGACGATCAAACATATTTGGACTGAAGCCATATGCAAGATTGTTAAGAGAATGAGAGGCACATTTCTAGAACTATTACAATCTCACCCAGATTATTTCTGCTGAAAAATGTAGCAACAGAATAACAGTAGCGATCTAAATCTCTTTCTAATCTTCCTTCAGGACATTAATATTATTTACCAACATTGGTGAAAGTTTTGCCTGGTTTTTTGTTGTTGCTTTTTGTAGTCTTTAAGATGCTAAAACTGTATTGCTTACTTATTAAAATTTTGAAATTTTTCTTATCATCTGTCAGTTGTTGTATTATTTTGATACAAATATATATAATGCACATTTATTTTTCTTGAATTTTTCCCCCAAAAAAGTACTGATAGAACACATTGTTTTTCTTTATTTTTGTTTGTAAATACAACAGCATCAAAAAACATATTCTTATCTCTCTTCGCTTGCCGTTATATTTTTTTAGTAGTGGTTCAATGATTTTTGCAAATATGAATAAAAAGCAAGAAAACAATGTATTATTTGATTATAATTACTTTCAAATAGTTAAGTAATAAATTAAATTTATTTTTTTTAATGTAAGCCGAGATTTCTTTATATGCTGTAAATATTGCTCAAAGAGATGTTATTTCAAAAAATGTAATAAAGTAAGGGGGAAAAAAATATTTTAGAAAATGGAATGTACATTTTCTAATTTATTTTTGATTCAGTTTATTGTAGATTTTGTAATTATGTAACAAGTAAAACTTCTCTTTTTTGTTGTTGTTGTAAATTGAAATTCTTTGTGCAATATAAACAGTGACTGAAAAATGTATTTCAGCACAACATTTTTTCTAACTTATTTTTGATGCACTTTATTATGTAGATAAGATTTGTACAATTATGTAAACATAATTTTTTTGTGTTTTTTTTTAATAGGGATATTCACATTTACAAAAAAATAAAAATGTTTTTAAATGATTTTGTGATTTTGAAAATATTAAAAATCAGACAAATTAAATTGTATTTTTGTTAATATATGTATTTTCCAAATTATTTTTGATACAGTTTATTGCTTTATATGACCAAAAAACAATTTTGAATTATGTATTTATTTATTTTTTACCATGATTGCTACTCGATTATATTAGAGAGATGTATTGCTTTTAATAACTTCAGTATTACAAAATGGTCATCATTAAAAAAAAAAAGGCATTGCCATATTTAAAGGAGTGCTGCAGCAAATTGTTGTCTTTTTTTTTAAGTAATAAATATTCAGTATGGTAAATTCTAACATAAAGCATATGAGAGGATAAGAATATATTTCACTTTATTATTTTTTTTTTGCTTAAAAAATATTTGTCATTCTTAGTTTTTATAAAATTACTTTAGCTGATCAATTATTTATAAATGTTTTAGCTAATGGTGGTCTTATTAAATTTCAAAATAATTT
This sequence comes from Epiperipatus broadwayi, assembly GCA_028023455.1. NCBI lineage: Eukaryota > Metazoa > Onychophora > Udeonychophora > Euonychophora > Peripatidae > Epiperipatus > Epiperipatus broadwayi. Next base: position 9,624,718 of record JAQFVV010000008.1, on the reverse strand, counting down.
AGAAATATGTTTGCAAATTTAGAAGAAAAAAAAATTTAATTATGCAATCAGATTGATAAGAAATGTCATTTTATTGTTATTGGTCATTCATCTGTAACATTGACAAATATTTAAAATTAAAAAAAGCAGACTTATTTTTATTCATTTTCAAAAACATAAATTATTATTCATACTACTTAAAACTAATGAAATTCTATCTTAAATTTAAAATATTATTTAGTTTTAAAAGAATGGCAAAAATAATTCTGCATGGTTTATAGGAGTTTTTCCTAGCTAATTATAAGTTACGGCAATGTGTCTTCTAAAAGTAAATAGAATCTGAACTTAATTACATTATTTTTCTAAAATAATAAATATTATAGAAATATTGTGTGGAAAAAATCAATATGTAAAATAAAATGAAAAATATGAATTTTTATTTTTGAAATTGTAACTGTAAAAGGATACTTTCAAATCCAATTGGATGTCGTCTCATATAGAAAAATCAAGAAACTACCAATTCCTACCATCTCTGGATTTGTTTTTAGAATTAAATTTTAAATATTGTCTTAGTTGTTGATTTTACCATTAGAATGAATCTAAAATGAACATATAACATTAAAGATAGCTATTGATTTCATGTGCATCCAAGCATACAATTTTTTTATGGGAAAATCATCTGAAGGATTAACTCATTAATTATTGATGCTATATTGACTTTTATGCATTTGATTGAAAATGCAATTTTACCAATAATATTATATAATAATAAAAATGAAGTACTACGTGCTTATAAAATTAATATACAATATTGAATTTTAAAAAGTATAATAATTGTTCTAAAAATAAAAATTAAATAATTTTAAAATTATTATTTTAATTTACTCATAGAATGTAGTTTGTTATGCAAGTTTGAAAAAAAATTTTTTTAATAATTTTAAATTATTCTACATAGAATTTTGAATATAAAATGTATAAGTACTTATTGATCATTATTAACAGCAGTTGTTTTTTTTTTTTTAATCTGAATATTTTGTTGCTTTATCCAAATCCTAGATAAAAGACATGCATTTACAACTTTTCTCTTTTAACAAAATAAATATTAGATTATGTAATAATTTGTTCAAATATTTATTGATGAAAGAAATATATATTAATTGAAATTAGCCAATTTATACATACATGCTCATATGTATACCATTGCATTCAAAAACAAACAAATGATTATTTTAAAATGTACTTGTTAATATACTGATAAATTCAATTTTATTTTTATAATTAAAACTAGTTTTACTTTCTGAAGAATAAATTTGAAATAATTTATCAAGTCAATTTATTTGATATAATGTAAAAGTACTTACTATGAAAGTATTTGTCAATTCACTTTAAAATTCTTGTACTTGGATTCATTGTGGGTTTTTTTTAATATTTTTTTTTTTTAAATTATAAAAATTCCTATAAATCACATTATCATTTTGAAAATTTCATTTTCAAAACGAATTAATTGTCTGTAGACAACAATGACATATGTACATTTGCAGTGTGCTGCTTTTTTTTTTTTTTTTGCTACATTTACTAAATGATAAATTTTAAATAATTAAAAATCATGATTCATCATGACTGGGAGTAGAATAATTAATAAAATGTTTTTTAATGTCTGCTTCTTTTTGCTTCAAGGTAAAGCACAATATTTCTTTTGCTCATTTATTGTTGTTTGTTAATATGCTCAACACATTTAAGGCTAGTTTAGCAGGAGTGCCTATTAATTCACCTTTTTTTTTAATACAAGTAGACATACAGTGAAACTATGGACTACTCTATATCAAAGCATATAACTTCAATTATTTGCTAATAAAAAAAAATAGAAACAAACAAATAAAAGCATTAAAATTTGCAAATTTAATACATTTTATGATATTCGAGCTAATTTTGTTGCCATGTGTGGGCACGTTTTAAATTGCAACAGCAGCCATTTTTTCATCTCAGAGTGCTGTAATTAATAAAATTTCTTCAGTTTATGTTGAAAGCACATACATTTTATTCTTCCTTTATCTTTTCTGAATTTAATATGCAGTATTTTGCATAATAAAATATTTTCTAAAAGTAATAATAAAAGTTTTACAAAATTTTAGAACATATTTCAAGTTAGTACTGACTTAAAAAAACATTTAGAGAAATCATAATTTCTTGATAATGAAGTAGTTCTAGTATGCTTCTTTAAGAGAAAAAAGTTATAGAGAAAAAAAGAATATTGCCCAGAGCATATTTAATTACAATGAAAGTCCGGCATTTCACAAATGGGTCCCCTCAATTTATTATTAATAACTATATTATTATTTCAATTTAAAATTTTGTTTTTACTATAATTTTAATTTATACCTACATACTTTACATATGAAAAACTATATGTGTTATTGTTGTGTGTGTGTGTTGAAAAGTACTGCATACTTGCAGTTCACTAAGTTACATATTTTAATCAAAGTTTATCAACAAAATGAGCTATTATACATTATGTGCAATTTACACCGGGAAGAACTTGGAACAAAATGTAGTATATATCACAGATCCACTATATATATTTAAGCGCACAGAATTGTTTTCATCCACTTTTATTATCAGTCATGTTACAGCGCCAATATAATATTCTTTCATAAATTATTTGCTCTGTTGGAAATGTGATTTAGTCAGATACTGATTCACCTTTTAAGGCAACAGAGTGATAGATTTGGTCATAAAAAATGTGATTTCTGGATTCCTGCAACACTATTTATTCAATGAGATAATATTTTTTTGATTTTTAAGACATTATTGTTTTTAGCTCTTATTTAACTATCATTGATGAAGCTAATCTTACTTTTTGTTTGATGTTCATAATACATTATACATATAACTATTATCAAACTACTGTGTTAATACATAGTTCTTTATGTTTCTTTGGGTTTTTTTTACCCTAGTAATAAATATATTTATATTTATGCACCATAACTTTTTTTATGCATTGAGTGGTTGATAAACAGTAAACACTAATATAGAAAGTATGCTAGACAAATAATTGCTTTCACTTAAAAATTGTCTGTCATGCTGTTTATATACATCTGAAATTAGTTTAATAATCTCACTTAAATAGAATATATGTGCCATACAGTGGTGTTACTTATTTATCTTCATTCACAGCTGTATGTTAGTGCTGAATAGATAATTAATGGACACCAAACTAGTAGTATAGTCACTATTTGGAGACTTATTATTGCTTTCTGATTACTTAGTCTTCTATTAGATCTATATAATTGGACATATATGTTTTGGGTTCAGAATTTTGGAGTGTTAATATTGGAAGTTATTAATTGATAGCCAAGATCATTATTTTTAGATTCACTGCTTGTGCAGCTATGATCTTATAAAAAGTAAGCTGGAAGAATAGATTCACTGTGGTTAAATCATATTATTGACAAGTCATTTCTTAGTATTTAACTATTTGTTCTCATACTTAAATTTATTTACTTCAATTATTTTTATCTTATTTTAAACTGATTACTACTTAAATTTATTTATTTCAATTATTATTATCTTATTTTAAACTTATTACATTTTTAAATGTACATTAATTTCTTTTATTCTAATAATTAAATATTATTGTTTAAAAAATTAGATCTATATGTGTAAATGTCAGTAATGTAAATAAATATGTAAGACTGCAGAAATAGGGAGATTCAAAAACATTGTGATTAAATATGATTTTCTTCTAAATATCGAACCTCTTCTTTTCTCGGGAATATAATATCTAGTTGGGAATATAATCTCTAGTTCATGGAAATTTCAAACACAATCGTATGTTGATATAATATTTGACACTTTTCCACACAGATTATTTGTTAAATATTTCCTATTGTCCTCAAATAGTGAAACTATAATCTTCTGTACTTCAGTGGAATGAATATTCGTTAACTTGGAAATTTGATGAATAGTTTTCTTATTGACAAATAGTTGTCCTTATTGTAAGCATGTATATGATGCTGCTGCACTGAAATAATGCTTGGGATGTTTTGAAAGCTACTTTTATTCTAATAAGGGTATAATTTCATATCAACTACTTACTTATAATGCTGATGTTGAAGTTATTTAAATCAAGTTGTCTGTACTGCTGTTTGAACCACTATCAATGCTGAAATTGAATTTATATCTTTTATAAACTTAGAACCCTCACCACACAGAAAATAATAGAAAACATTCTGAATAAGCATAAAAAGATGCAAAATTGGAAGAAAAAGAAAATTAATGCTTTTGAGAATATATACTAAAATAATGATACAAACCGACTGTTTTGGTATAATTTGTTTTTATATATTATTAAACATTGAAGGGAATCGTTTTTATTGCAAGATTTTTTTTTTTATTGAAAAGAATAAATGACAATAAATTAGATTTTTTAAAAAAAGCATTCCTTTTTCAAAAATCACATTTTGTTTTATATTATATATCACTTTTAATTTTAAAATTTTTTAATTAAAGTATGTTTTTTAAAAATATATATTAATACACTTAAATTATTTGTCAGATGAAGTAAAAGTGAAAAAATGGAGGTCTCTTACAGTTAATATTTATTGAGATTCAACTGTAATTTTTATGACATTTTTATAAGCAGTTTTTCATTTCATGCTACTGTTTAATTTATATATATATATATGAATTCATGTGTATTTATTTTTATGTATGTGTATGCATGTGTTTTGAATGCAGAATCCAGGTCCAGCAATCAAGGCAATAGTATTCTAAAGATGCCATGACCAAGAAATGATATTTATCAATGATCCCAATCCCCTATACTATTAGGATATATGCGGTCATGTGTATTGTTATCATACCAGTCAGTTTTTGTATTTAAAATCAAGCAGATTGTGTTAACAGAATGGTCCTTTAGGTATTATTTAATTTTTAAATATTTTGCACATTATTATAATAACAATTTACATCTAACTTTTTAAAATTACATGATAAATTTGTAAATAATGCTGAACTTAATATCCACATATATTTATAAGTTTTAAAAATTAACTACAAAGATAAATTACAATTAATTTATAACATCCTCTTAAAAATTAATAAAACAAAAAATATATATTTAGAAAAATATACCACTTTATATTGATTTTGATTGATCATAGTGGAAATTATACTTTCATGCATTAGTGGAGAAAATACTAACTGTAACTGATAACAAATGATAGGAATACAAAATATTAGCATCCCCACAGAATTGATGTTATTTTTGTTTTGTTTTTTTCAGTTATTTTAATAAACTTATTTCAAAATAGTTGAACCTAATTAGAGATTATGTATGTACTTTTATTAGTTGTATATGAAAGGTAAACATTTTATTATATGCAGTGGTGATATTCAGCATATTTATCATCTGAGATACTAACAAATTCATGTATAATACAAATATAATAGTTAAACATAAAAAAAAATCTGTATAATAAAAGTTAACTATTTATTTATAACTTTTTCATACTAATAGTTATAACCTTCTTGTAGCTTTGTTAAAAATAAATTGTTTTCAATTTCAAAATTATTTATTTATTGCTGAATTTATTCTAAAGATGTTTAAGATTCTGATTTATAGTCTAAATGGGGATCATCAACCCTTCTTCCTTGATTTTCCAAGTTCTTGATTTTTTTTAAAAACTTAAAATTATATTTCATTTTTACTATTTTAATGCACAAATTCTATCATTTTAAACAATTCCTATAAAAATATTTTAATATTTTAGCAATTAATAAAGCTATTTCTTTATACATTTTCAAGTTTTTGTTTTTATCAGTGCATCTTTCACCTTAGCTCTGTCATATCACAACTATCCATCAGCACAGAAGTCAGACTCACTTCTCTCACCATAATTGCATTTTGAAATATCTACTTCACTTTTCAAGTAAGTCGTACATAAAAACTTCGTACATACATTTTTAAATATATAAATTGCTAATTTTATCTATATATATATTGATATATTTAAAACATTTCATTATATATTTCAGAAAAATATGATCATAGACATGTGAAAAAGACAAATGATTTCCAACATGTGCTTTTCATGCTGAACCAGCACTCATTAGTTGACCTAGATTTAATATCTTGCATATGTCTTATTCATTTGTTCATTATTTATAGATAAATTACTACAGTTGGATTTATATAATACATATCAATAATTATTACTAATTATTTATAAAAAGTTTATCCCTAATTCAAATATACATTTTAAATTTCTGTTAATAAATAGTATGTATTATAGAGATTTATAACACCTGAGTCTCATTGCCCATGTTGACAGCTTGGTGAATCATTATATCTCTTACACAGGATAGTGATTGGTTTTTATTCATTTTTAATAATTTGTGGAGGTTTGTACAATCACTGCACTGTAGTATAAGAGATTGTGAATGTTTTTTAATTGAAAGAAATATTTAAATTTGTAATATGATTTGTAACATGCATTATTTGATATGCCACTGTTTAGGTATATATTTTGTATTGTTTTTCAATATTTATTTAAATTAAATGTAAAAGCATAAATATATAATATATAATACATGGTAGGAATTAAATCATGAGTTTAAAACAACAAATTCTGAATAAATAAAATACAAAATTTAATTGTTTGCACTTATGTTTTGTCAATAATAATTAAAAAATGCAAACATCATAAAGTAGTCCATTGCAGGGCATAGGCTTTCTTTAGAAAGAGAGTACATTATACTATTCATATTTGAGAAGTGATGATTTACAATTATCTAGTTGTATATCTTGAAAGTTCTGAACTCTAAATTTTATTGATATTCAAACTCCTGATCATTGGAATGAACAAGCATATATGCTAAACACTATGCTATAAGATCTTGCATATTTTATTTACATATCTAAACATAAAAATTGAAGTTTTATATATATTTATAAATCACTACAGAAGTTTTATTGCCATCATTAGACTTGTTCAGAAAAAATATATAGTGTCCATCTTAAAAATGTATTTCAATTTGCACACCAGGTATAATTCAAGCACTTACATATAACTCAAATTCAAAGAAGTATTATAAAATTTAAAAATCAGAAAATGAGAACTTCAAATCCAAGTTGATTTAAATACTTTTTTTTTTCTATTTTACTATCTTTTCTTTCTTTTGTAATATTGTTTTCTGGCACTGTAATCTCAATCAGTGTTTGCCAGTAATTTTCACTTATCAGATTCTCATCTTTCAAAATATATATATATATCCTCAATAAATTAGAACCAAAATTTTTTAAAAACATTTAAAAAATAACTGGCTGGTAATTTCCTATCATTATCTCCCATTGTTTTTAATGCTGAAGATGATGATTACTGCCTTTTTTAGTCTTCTTAAGAATGTATCTTCTCATGCCGACGTTAATGTTTATATATATATTTATTTATGAGCAACTACTTAAAAGATTTTTTCCTTAGGAAAAAAGAATATATAAAGGCTTTATACAATATTTGTGTGTAAATACTTCCATTTTTGTTTATATGCATCATTTTAAATATATTATCTAGGGTATATGTTTAGATACATGCAAGTTTTTGTATCAATTCTGTATTTTTAAAAATATGAATCTTGATTTTTTAAAATAAATATAATTAATTGATTGGTTGACTACTGCAGAACAATACATTGAATATCAAATTAGTTTTGATCTTACTGAAAACACATTATTTGATAGGTTAACTGCCTTCAGTAAGATGTTTAGAGTTTTTCAGTCTGTTTGTTGTTTGTTAAAGTTCTCAATAGTTGACTGAGTAGTTTGATTTTTTTTCTTAACTATTTAGTGTTAATAGGTCTATTTAAAAAAATAAATGTTTTGCTAGAGGCTGAAAAATAAAAGTACAATAATCTTTCAAAATTCATAATATTTATTGGAAACTATTAAGAAACTTATTATTGATGTGTGTGCAATACCTTATATCTAAATTTTTGATGTGTTACATTGAAATTAAAATTTGTTCTGGTAGTTTGGTGCAGTAGTAGAACAGCAATCTTTGGAGCTTAAGGTTCAGGCCACAACTCTGCTCTATCACTTTCTGTGCGCGATCTTCTTAACGAACTTCTGAGTAATGATTTTTGTATATACTCTTCCTAAGATGTATTTTTGGTTAAGAAATTTTTTTTTAGTTAATTAGCTGCTTTCATCACTATTAATTAACAATGAATCCAAATCATAATCTTTATTTTGTTGTACTTTTTATATTGGAAGGGGCAAGTAGGGCAGAGTATTAGGATATTTTGACAACATTGTTGTTGTGATACCCTAAAATTCATATTGATTATTATAAGCTAATTTGAATTAATTTTGATCTTCATTACTTGCAAGAATTCAGAAGCTTGAAAAACATACTTTTGGCATTTAAAACTGTTAGAAATTTTTTTCTATTCTGGAAATTGTCTGTACAAGATCTAATGAAAACTAAATATTTCTGCAGAAAATTGTCTTCTGCAAGGGCAATTGAAGGATTGAGTTTTATGTTACTACATGTAATTGAATGAATCATGCTGAAGTTTTAAACTATGACATTTAAATATGCATAAATGGTCTGTCAAAGATAAATTATAATAGACAGCCTTAACTTTTTTGTTTCCCTGGAATAACAAGTTACCATTTATAAGCTTATCATCTCATTACTTTAATAGGATATAGAACTGAAGACAATAGAATAGTCACATTGTATTATATGTAAGTGGCTTTTCAAAAATTGAATCAGAAGAAAAATAGCTCTAAAAAAACCCCACTTTATGACAATTACTAATGTTTTCATTGATCTCAAATCTTTGCAAACTCAAGATACCATATCTAAGTATAACTTTTTTCATTTTATATTGAATTTATTTCTCTTTAATAGTTTTCATAATGAAGTTCTATACCTTTTTTTTTATAACTATTGTATGACTATTATCTATAATTGGATAGTTTTTATATGAAATGATATTGATGCCAACAGCCAGAACATTTTGTTTGCAGGAGAAAAGAATCTTAAAATATTGCCTTATACTATATTAAAAATAGTGAATATTTCATGTTATTACTAGGAATTTGATTTGATAGCACCCTACAATGACAATCACAAAATTAGTTCAGCTATTAAGAGAAACATTAAAAATATATGAATGTTATGCTAATTGAGAGGAATCTGCAATATATATTGTCTTTATCAAAGTCACTTGCAAAAGTGTTGACTGTATTTGGTTGTGTATGTTTATATGTATTTACATTTCTCTATTTTTTTTATTTTTTGAATCTTATCCTATAAGTATTCTATTCATTCTCTTCAATATTTTAGACCTAATTTCTGGGGTATTTTAATTAGCTTAGAAACCTCTAAAGCGGTAAATGAATATCCCATCAACGAAAATTTTAAATATGAAAATTAATGAAACATTTTTATAAAGAAAGAAATTATTAATAAATAATGATAGTTGTTCTAATAAATATAATTTTGAAATAATTAAAGTCTGCACTAAAAAGATATTATTTCAATAAAGATAAATGTGCCAAAAGATTATTTACATAAATTGTCAGGAATTGTTTTATCATTGTGCAGTGAGATCATTATATGATACACATTTAGTGATTAAAAAAAAAAGAATACCTAAGTATTGCAATGTACAAAAACAATGTTGAGGCCCTGAATCTTCTTTACAGCATAAACAGAAGCTATCTTTTCACAAAAGTAGAGTATTTCAATATTATTCCCAGGATTATTATTATTTATTTATTTATCTTGAGATTGTATTTGATTTAACATTTTGTGGGCTATTTTGAATTATATTTTACAATTTGTAGTGTAATTGGAAAAAAATATTCAATTTTGTAATCCTTCGACTGATGTTTATGTACACTTGTTACTGGCATTACATGAAATTAAAATATTTTACAGCATATCTAAATATTTTGTAGAATGACTTTATTTATTTATTTATTTTTGCCAAATTATAATAGACAATATTATTAAATTAAAATTCTGTGAAATTCAAACTAATTATAAATAAAATACAAAACTGAAATGAGAAAATTTTGTATTGATGATACTTAATTAAAATAGTGAAAGAACATCTAATTAAAATAGTGAAAGAAGAGCAGCAAAAGAAATATTTAACAAACAATAATGACGAGTTATCTTCATTGCCATAATTTTCCTCATTTCATATTTTGCCTTATACAAAATCTATAGTGAACCTAGGAAATGTATAAAATTGCTATTTTATACATCTATTATGTTGAATTTTTAGATATTCTATAGAAAACTTTAATTTCACACATTACTAGGAAAATAAATATCAACAAAAATTCATTGTTAGCTTTTAAAATAATATTTATGAATTATGTTATCATTAACAACTTCTGACGTAAGGCAAAAATTATTGTCTTTAAATAGCCCATTTTAAGGCAAGGTTATATTATTTATCAAATGGATTGTAAATTGCTGGATGATGAAAATTTTATGTTTTTTTCTCTATGTTTTACACTAGCTAAAAATAATTAAAAATCCATTTACCGATTTATAATTGGATGGTTAATTAGATTGAATATAGTTGGTCATAAGTCAAAAAAAAATCACTTGATTTTAGGTTTTATTATTATTATTTAGTAAGTTCATTATCTTTTGTTACTGATATATTAAAATAATGGAAAATGTATATGTTGATAATTAACTTACCAATATATTTAAATGAGATCTTTTATTTTATATAGTGCGATGTTTATGAATTGTAATAAACTAAAGATCAGCTTTTCAAGTTAATGCACATGTGCTTTATGAATCTTAATAATAAATGAATACTTTCATTTCCAACACAAGATAAAGTTTATTACCAACATATTGAAAAAAACCTTATATTTAGAATATATTTATTTGGAATTATATCTGGTATTGATATTCCAAACTTCACTGATATTACTAAAATATTTGAAATGCCTATTTGATTGATTGAAATTTAGAACATTAGTTATATAGCATAGTAAAGCAACTTTAAATAATATCTTTTTTTTTTTTGTTATCAAAGATAAAACTTAGCTATAGAACTCTAGTATCACTGTATTACCTTTATTTAATAACCTATCTAATTTTAAAATGCGACTATGACAATATCTATAAAAAGTGTTGTAAAATTACCATATATTTAGTTGTACGTTGTTGTTTTTGTTTTTTTTAATTAAATTGAATTTATTTTATTGTTTAGAATAATTTTTTCCTGAAAATAGTTGAATAATCATATCATGTACTATTTAATTCATGTTTAAATATAAACCTTTCTTTATCAATAAGATGTTTTAATCATATCTATAATTATTGTTATTTATTATTATTAGAGTCATTATAAAGATACCAAACTTACTGCACACACTACTATGATATTAAATGTAGGATAATGTAAGTAAATCCTTTATTAAAATATTAATTAGAAAAATGGAATGTGGTGAAAATAAAGTAAATTATATATATATAGACACATAACTTTGGGATTGACTTAATATTTTATCTAACTAGAAACTTTAATTCTATTTATTAATTATTATTCAAATTGCAGTGTGTATGCTTGTTGTTTTTTTTTTTTACATTATTCAAATTTGCTTATATTAACTACAGTTATCGATATTTCGATTATTACTGTTCTGCTAAAAAAAATTATTTATTTTCTACTAACTTGCACTGAATTCAAATGGATCTTTTTTAAAAAAGGAAAAAATATATTTGTTTATAGTCTCTGATTGGATTTGGATATATATGTATTACATGAATATATTGATGTTTTTATCATTTTCTTGATAGTTTTAAGCAATAATGTAGTTCTAAAATTAGGATGCTAGAATAAATTATATTAAAAGAATAGCAATTACCATCTATGATGAACAAGTGTTATTGTGCGATGTTTAATCATAGTAGTTTATTTTCAAATCATTTATTGGAGGCAGAGAATTTACATAAATAAATAATAAAACAACATTAAATATAAATCTATAAAAATATCTTACTTCAACAAATGAACTCATTGTAATGGATAGGTTTTAAATGAAAGTAAGTTATATAATATCCTAGAACTAATAATATAGGAATATGAGCACACAATGATTATTAAGTATAATTAAAATTTTGGAGCATGTAGAATAAATATTGTTATATAAATAAATTTAATTAATAATTAACAAAAGAATAATATTATAAAGCAATTTGGCTATTTACAATTTGAATTTTATATAAAAGCAATGAAAAGCTGAAATAAGTGAAAGAATGTCAATGCAAGAACTAATTCATCCAAATACTACTACTTATAAAATGAGTTGAATCTTTTATATTATTGTTGTAGACTTTTAGTAATAACAAAATACAAGATAATTTGAATGATATTCTGATATAAGAATATCTCTCACCCAGATATAGGATAATATAGATATTTTTTTTGATAACAATCAAAGGAGTAGAACAAATATTGAACAAATTGCTAAGCAAATTATTTAAAAGAAAGTTAATAGTAAATTTTCCTGAATGTAGTTTGAATTCTAATTTTGTGAGATGGTAAAAGGCAGATTCACTATTGATCTAATAGAATTTTTTTTTTTTTTTTTGCACATGCATTATTTAAGGTAACTTTTTTAGTAGCTATAGCAGCAGATGTACAATATATTATAAGGCAAGCTGTGATAATATGTTGGATTATTTCCATTATCTGTCAGTAAATGTTGAATGTATAGAAAATTTTAAACTTTAAATACAAACAACTTGTTAATTATAACACAAATAGACAACACAGGTTAATAATTACACAATGTTTCGAGTAGTAGTATTCTCCGTTCTCTTTCAGGTGTAACTGGTCTGAGTGACAATATTAGGATAGAAGTTAAACTTATATCTTTAGATTCTCAAATATCAAATTTTAAAGCAACGCTCTAACCGAGCTATTCTGTCAAAGGCAAAAGCTTATAGAAATTTTATATATCTATATGTGAGGGTTCAAATCCTCCTGAATCCTTCAATTTTTTATTTTTTTTTTACTACTTTTTTTCTAAGAGCGAAATTAATTAGAGGCTTTTCATATATTGTCACTCTGGGTTGACTTATAGGATTACTTGCCATTATTATATGAGCAGCTTCCTTGAATTTTCTTTTTTGCACCTTTTCTTTTCTATCCAATATTTTTGTATTTTTCCAATTGAACATATATGGTCATTAGTACATACATAGTCTGCTGTTGTAGATACATTTGTTTTTTCTGTTTTAACAGTTAGTTTGTGTTCTTTCAATTGCTGCGAACAGGTCTCACCAATATACTTCTTTCATATTCACATGGTATTTCATAGATGCAGTTTTTGTTCTTCAGCATTTCCAGTTTAGGCTTGGTGGCAGATAGAATTCATCAAAGTGTGGTGTGGCTTTACAAAGCTGTTCTAATGTTATATTGGCTGCATCTTTAGTTTGTCTTTGTGAATATGGAATGAAGTATATTGGTGAGATCTGTCACCCTGTTGAACAGCAATTGAAGGAACATAAACCAATGGTTAAAAGAAAAAAAACAGATGTGTCTATAGTAGGAGATCATATGTTCAACTGGGAAAATACAAAAATATTGAATAAAGAACAAAAGGTGCAACAAAGAAAATTCAAAGAAGCTGCTCATTTGACAATGGCAAATAACCCTATAAGTCAACATAGTGTGGCAATACACAATATATGGAAGCTTTTTTGTTCTTAGAAAAAAATATTAAAAAAATAAAAAATTAAAAGATCCAATCCTCATATACAAATATATAAAATTTCTAATATCTCTTACCTTTGACAGAATAGCTCAGTTGGTTAAAGCATTGCCTTAAAAATTCAATATTTGAGAATCTAAAGATGTAAATTTGACTCCTAATATTGTCTCTGGTCAGGCCAGCAACATCTGAAGAAGAGTGCAGAATAATACTACTCGAAATGTGCAATTTCTAACCCATGTTGTTTATTTATGTGTTATTACTAACAAGTTGTTTGAATTTAAAAAGTTTAAAATTTTGTATACATTCAACCTTTACTGATAGATGATAGAAATAGTTCAACATATCTCATTTAATACGTCACAAACCTTTAGGCAAATAATAAGGCTATTGATTTGTAGGATTTATCAGCATGAGCTTACTGCAGTGACAGTCACCCCCCCCCCTCAAAACCAAATTTCTGCTTTCTTAAAACTGATAAAACTTCTTATATACATATAGTGTGTTTATTCAAAAACAACTAGATTAAGTAAATAATATAATCAAAGATAATTATTTTTTAGACTTGTAAAAAAAAAAAATTGAAAAACAAGTAAAATTGTAAAAATTCAATTAAAGCTTTTTATATAGTTCAACTGTAATGTTTACCTTCTGAATATATATATATGTCATTCAGTACAGTCAAGAACATATAAGCACTCATTATCATCATATGAAAGTATAACATTACAATACAATTATTCTAAGATAAGGTTTTTTTAATTTGCCTCCCACATTTTATTGTTTGGAAATTAATCTTGTTAATACAAGATGATATTTTTATATATATTGATAGAAAGAAAATATTATTCTTAAATTGTTATCATATTTTAAAATTCAATTTTAATTAATTCAAAGTTATAACAATATGGGTGTTTAAAGTTATTTAAATTATCAAAAAAGAAAACATTCTGAATATATAATATTAGATTGGTAAAGACTTTTCTCTACATAATATATAATTTAATTATATAATGAGGGCTATGCAAATATTATAAAGACATTTTTGTTACATTTTACCAATTTAGTTCATTTTACATGATCATTTCTAACTTAGCAGTAAAAATATATTGCATTTCCATATTTTTGAAAATCCAAGTTGGAATGCTGATTAACTTTGACATGGAAACAAAATCCAAATTTTTTTTTACCCCTGACAAAAGTGCCTTCCAATAAAGTAATTGAATTGTTTACATGCTTATAGAAAAATGTTTTATTACACTTTATATTTGTCTTTAGAAATACAGCAAGTTCTCATTTTTCATAATGCACATTCATGATTGATCAGTTTTATTTTATAAAATCTGCTTCATGAATTAGAAGCCTTTTTTAAAAAAATATTTATATATTTTTTTAAAAATTACTAGCTGAAAATAAAGTATAAATATTGATTGCTGATACAAAATTTCTTATCTGGTTTTAATTATTAAAAGATAAAGGATTGAATAGCAATACTCATATAATGAAGATAAAAAGAGCCTAATTAACATTTATTTCCCCAATCACATTCATTTATTCAAAAGAGAAAGTTTATTTTTTTGTCCAGAAATGTACTAATTGGTTCCTGAAATGTGTATGAAAATTGAATTGTGAGAAAGTATACCAATATAAAATAAATAAAAAAAACATCAAAAAGTGTTTCTAAAATATTTATTTTTTAATGAGATGTATTAGTATTTGGTGTTCTTTTTATAAATTTATCAAGAGATAGTTGAATTGTACTCTTCTTGGTACTTACAGTTTAGTCCAGACACCAAGGTTGATTATGAAGAATTCCAGATAATAAAATTCATTATATATATATATCACATTAATGCAATAATTATATATATTAAAAAATTACACTTACTATCAGATTTTTTTAAGAATAAATAAATTGACATTTAATTGCTTATGACTCTTTTGTCTTTCAATTATGGCTAGGAAAATAAAAACTACCCCACCCATGCACCCCTTTTTTAAAAAAAACATTAAAACTTAACCTCTTCACTCCACCTTTTCTCATTTTCTATAAATTTAAAAAAATATTTTTTTTTCTTAGAACTTTTTATTAAATTGATAGGAAAATGAGAAAAGGTAGCAGGAGTTTTTGTTTTCTTAGCAATAATTGAAAGATGAAAGTGTCATAAGTAATTAAATGTCAATTTATTTATTTTTTTATTAATAAATTACTTATTAGACGGGGTTATATGTTTTTTTTTTAAAATCTGATAGTGTAATTTTTAATATAACATTATTGCATTAATGTGATATATATATAATGAATTTTATTGTTCGGGCTAATCCGTAAGTATGTACCGTTTTGTTTTGTTTTTTTTTTTTAAAAAGTACTGTAATATGCTGTATCTTTTTTTATTGCCCTCTTATGAAATAGCAAATTGCACAGAAGTATAATGTATAAAAGTCAAGGACCGCCTGTAATTGGGGGGAGGGGCAGCGCTTAATTATTATTTTTTTTAACGAGTGTTTATTTTTCAGTGGGAGAAATAAATATTAATTCTGTATTTGTTAATTCATCACTTTTTTTTTTAATGTAGGAAGGGGTACTTAAAAAAATCAGAATTTTATAATAAAAAAAATTGGGTTCCGATTTAGAGTGCTATTCTAAGGACTGCACTACGCAAAATCACCATTGACATATTCAAGCAATAAATGACATCAAATAATCCACATGTTGTCATGACATGACCATTCATTACAAAAGGGCAAATTTCTTATTAAGTCTTCACCTGATCAAGTGTAGATCCTGATACTCATGTCAGAAGATCAAATGTTAACAATTTTTTCTTATCCATTTTTTTTTCTAATTACATATACCAAATGAAACATGTAACATTACAGTTTGTTTCTGGGTAAGAAAAATCTGATTAATTATAAAATTAATAAAATTTGTATTTTAGAAGTGATAAGCTTTTAGTATTTCATAATTTTAAGCTTGATTTGGTCAATTTTACATTATTTCAATATATGGTTATAGGCATATATTTTTATAAAATTCAAATTTTAGGAAATTATGTTTTTAGTATTTAGACTATGCTCACCACCATTTTGAATACTGAGGGCTGCCCAAAACTACCACTGGCACATCCAAGTGATCCTAGGTGGATTATTGGATGTCATTTGGATGTGTCAGCAGTAGTTTTGAGCAGTCCTTAGAATTCGAAATGACAGTGAGCAAGTTTAAATCTGCACCAAATGTTGTTTATTTATTTTTAAGTGTTACAAATTTAATTTCTTTCAAATTACTATCCATTTGATACAATACACCAGTCTAAATATGTTTTTCATTTTTTAAAGTAGTCCAGAAACACTTGTAAAATTACTAATAGATAAGCTGGGTCATACTGAATTCAATTAAAAAGTGTTTCACACTCAAGGCTTTGAGAGATGACATTTTGTGAGGGTGGAGCTTGCACTCTTCTCTTTGCAACAAAATGAGACATTTACATTTTACTGCATCATGTAAATATTTCAGAACTTGCATATACAATACCTCACCATTAAGAACTAAATCTGAGAGAAAAATGCCATTTGCATCAAAAAAAAGCATTGTTTTGACTTAGGACTTTACTTGTCACACTTTTTAGGGATGTGATGAATTATAACATTTTAATTAAACCACTCACAAACTTGTGTTTATGCAAGATCAGCTTGCTTGTAATGTTTCAAGCATTATAATTTTTCCTGCTGTTTTCTGTAAATGAAATTAGAATTTCGCATTGTTTGAACCTTTCAGTCATTATAAAAATCACTAAATATGCAAAACACAATTTACAAAAAATGTGCTTCTTGGCACCATGATTTCACCCAGCAATGTTATTTTGCAGATTAATGCAGAAGGGTTCCTGCAAGAAATATATAACAGCAGAAGCATATACTACAACAGGCGCTCAAACCAGAGAATGATTCCAGTTATTTTTAAATATCCCCTTATACAACTTGAACTTTTGTGCTGATTCATTCTTTATATATATATATATGCACAGGGTATAGTGCAGTATTAATATTCATGCATTGAATAAGTGTATTTTATATTTACACCTGGGTCTCGTTTTACGCGGACTTATTTAACACGATTTTGAAGTTACACGATTCATGTTTCACCGGAAGTCGAACTCCGATAATGTGCTATTACTTTAAATAATAAATTTCACGCACTTACATTATATTGAAAGTAATAGCACATTATTGGAATTCGACTTTCATCTTAGTAATTTCAATATTTTCAGTGCTTTATAATAGTAAGATTTTATGCAATAATGAAATTAAAATCATGATTTCCACATTTTATGTATACACACATTAAATTTTACAAGATTATAATGTAAATTTGTTCTAACATTGTGCGTGTTAATTTTGCATTTTAAATCACATTCTGTTTTTGCTTTTTGAAAAAGAACGTAATCAATTATTAATCATTTAGTGTCCACAAGTTTATTTTTAAAAGGTCAGTAATAGCAGTGTGCACAATTAAATTTGACAATTAAAAATTAAAATCTGATTTTTAATTGTAATTAATAATTTAAAAATTACTTACGGCAACTTGAAATTAATGTGATGTAAAACGAAATTTGATTTTTAAACGGAATTGAAAATTAAAGACAAAAATAAGAATTTAATTTTTAGTTGTTAGTTTCATAAACAATAAAATCGTCTCAAAGATTAATTACTAATTACGTTGTCACCAGAAAACCATTGACACAACATGAGTGTGAAGTTGACGCTAGTTGTTTGCAAACGAACGTGTTTTTCGGCAAATAGCTATAATAATTAAAACATGTATTAAAAATGTAAATTACTGTACTGTAAATTACACATAAAAATATATTATTTTGAATAAAATTAAATATTATAGTTAAAAAAAGTTTGTCTTGTATCAATTTTTTTCAAATTTGAAATTTTTTATTAGTCATATTTTATTTCCTTATTTTTTTTTTTTTTTGCATGAATTTTAAAATAATTTTACGTTGGTGCTTTGCTTTTACGTGAATTTTGAAAAATCACAGACCGCACACCCCCTTTTTCAATGTAAGTTACGTCTATTTTTGCGCGATTTCATTTGCGCATGTTTTCAGAGGAACCTATCTATCGCGTAAAATGAGACCCAGATGTATATAAAACTAAATATCACAGTGTCATTAAGACACAATACCAATTAAATGTTATCATTTTGCATGCAATGGCTTCCATTAAAATTAGTATCTTCTTGTACATATTCATTTTTAGTCTCACTCAAAAGTATTTTTTTGGTGTGCAAGAGATTCCATATATTGATCAAAATCTATAATTAAAATAAATTGGTTCTGTACAAGTAATAAGCTACAGTCGTTAGAAACAAGTGCATTATTAGATGTGCATAGGCAAAATACTAGAAAAAGTGGAAGTAAAGAGATTTTTATTAGTTTAACTTTATTTAGCTTTCACTATGATGTCAGAAAAACAAAATATAGCATCAAAAGGGGGGTGGGGAATTAAGTGAGGAAGTCATGTGTTTATTTAGTATTCGTTTGTTGCTAAAAAAATTTCAAGCAATAAAGCAAAAGTAAATTATTTTTAATAGCAGTTAAAATTTGTGCTTTTAACAGATCGAGTTTAATTATCAATAGAAGTGAAAAACAAGAATTAGAACATAGCATCAAAAAAAAAAAAAAAATTACAAGTGAGAAAGCAGAAGTTTAGAAATCCTTGATATGTTAATTTTTATTATTATACATTATTTTACTTTATATTTTTAAAGATAAATTTCACTTTGTATTAAAATCAAACTGTATTAGATAATAAAGCAATTAATTTTAGATGTATTTTTGATAATGTATCATTTTTCCTATCTAAGATAGTTATTTTGTGTAATAACTTTGTTCTAGCTATCAGCCAACAGATTATCTTAAATATATAAATTTCCATGTAAGCCACCATGAACAGATGATATAATAAATGTTCTGGAATCAATTATGGTCATTATAGTAGAAAAATACAGAGAAGGATTTATCTTGACTTTATTTACTACTTAATTTTTGAGTGTTTTTTTAAAACTAGAATACATATAAATGTTTTTATTGAATGACTGTGAGTTAGTCTATGAATGTATACTGATTAGTGCTGGTTCAGCATGAAATATGCACATTGGAAATCATTTATCTTTTTTCACATGTGTGTGGTCATATGTATCAGCTGTATGTGATAGATTGGATAACTGAATGGAGCTTGAAAGTCTGGGTTCATATTTCCTTGTAATTATATGTTCTGTATATATATATATGTAGCACCTTGGCTAATTAATCTCTGCTTATGTTTCAACATTAGATTCTGACAATTCAGAAATCTTTCTTTCTGAAGATTTTAATGTGGATGTGTGATAGTAATTGTAAACAATGGTCCAAAATTATTGGAAGTAATAGCATTCATACTCTGATCTTAAAAAGACTTTATTTTAAAAAATGGATACATTTATGCTATAGAAGAAATATCTTTTGAATTGTATAAATAAGAGTACATTAGTAGACTGCAATGTTAAAATAATTTGTATTAAAAATATCTTATTCCAAATAGTTTGGTAAGAACTTTGTGTGCCATACAAAAATTTCAAGACTGAAGTTCAATGATTGATAAGATTGCTAAAGAAAAGTCAAATGTTTGGTTTAAATGATAAATCCTTCCAAACAACTTACTTGGGTATGGATAGGCATTCAACTTGATGAGACTCTTTGTTATCTTAAAAGTGAAAAGACTATAGATTAGGATAAGACATGTGAATTTTTAAAATATCATAATGATCAAAAGTATTGGATTTTGTTGTGCTGCCTAATATTAAGAATACTTATATTATTTCAATTTATAAAAGTAAAAAGATTAGAAAAGACTATAATAATTATGAATAAAATATAGTGGAGCCATGTTATACATTGCTTGTAATTATATGCTATCCACAAAAAATTAAAACATTAAAACTCGAAATTTAATCAATTTTATTAATAATGATTTTTTGGGGTTACATCGAAAGCATATACATTTTATTCTATTTTGAAATTAATGTTCATTATTTCATATAATAAAATGTTTTTTATGAAATTTAAGAATTAGTATTTTCTCTTTTTTTCATTTAAATAACTTTTTGATAGCTCGAATATAGATGAAATTAATGAAGATATACTGAAACTCCCCACCAAGCTATATATAAACTAACCCATCAGCAAATATGTGTAGAATGAACCATCTACACTTTAACTATGATTGTATATAAGCACACCATTTACTGATATATTTAGATGCAGAGTATGATTTATATATACTAACATAATTTCAAGATAATTACAAGCTAAAATGTAAGTGGACTCATTCTATACTTTTGCTGATAGGTAGTTTACATATAGCTTGCTGTGGTTTTTTAATACTTCTGCATTAATTTAATCTATATTCGAGCTATCAAAAAGTTATATTTACAATTAATTAACTAAAGATTAATATTTAGAGGTTGTTAAATATGCTCAGCCTTTCCCTTTGATTAGTTGTAGTGATATCAGAATAGCTTATAGTTGTCTTGAAATTATGTTATATATAAATTATGATAAAGTATTACGTGGGATTATTCTACACTTACGTTTGCTGACAGTTGCTCACTGGAGGTTTTCAGTTCTTCCACATTAAATCAATTATTTTTCATTGTACATTTTGATCAATAATTTTATTATATATCTGGAATGTATTGTTTTATATATATAGTAACTTTTTTAACTGATAAGATGAAAGTTATTGATTTAGTAATATTAGGAAAAAAAACTATAAAATGTTCTTGTATTGTATCAATCAGAAAGCTTAAAATTTGAAGTGTTTAACTGAGAACTTATGGTGGATTATGGCAAATATAAGTGACTAGATTCTAAAGTAGATAAACTTATTATAAATTTATTGGTAATGAGACTGGTATGGTATTTTTCAGAGTGTGTAATTGCAATGAAAGCCTGAAATTTCACTATTTATTTTATTTAATATATATAATATAGTAAGTTTTTTTTTTTTTTTTTAAATGAATGTGAATGAGTGAAAATACAGTAAAAAGAAAAATGTCTTCCCTCAATTTATTATTATTACTTAAATTGTTCATACTGTAATCTTAATTTATATATGTATACTATATATTTAATACATGCATGTTAAAGAGTTCTATGTACTAGAAGTTTAATAAACAGTACTTATTCTCTTGTAATTAAAGCATATCAATAAAATGAATTATTATATGCAATGTATTGTGCATACAAGAGAAGCTTGGAATAAAATGAGGTGAATATCATGGTACCATTGTCTTAATATTTATTTTAAAATAATAATAATTTGAGATTTACTAAATGGAGTATTTCCAATCATATATGATCCAGAGAGTCAGTATAGATTTGGAAAATCAAGAAATATTATGGATATGTTTCTTGTTGCTGGACAAAATAGAAAAAAAAAAAGATTGTTATTGATATTGGAGTTAGCTAAATATTGATTGATTTTAATATGTATATATTTATAAATTTATATATACAGTATATAACTCTTTTTTATTGATTTAGTCAAAGCATTTTGTGCAATTAATTGAAAAGATTACTGGCAATCTTTGAAATTAGTTAATTGTCCTCGATAGTTTATTCATTTTATACAGATTTTATATCATAATATGAAAATAAATATTATAGGTGATGAAAAATTGAGCAATGAAAACAGGTATTAAACAGGAATTTGTACGAGTTCTAATTTTGTTTTTTTATTTTTATGGTAGTGGTCTTTGGAGAAGTATATAGGTGTTTTCTAGATTTGTAGTATGCTGATGATTGTGCTGTTATCCCCAATTGTAAAAATGAGTTTTAGAATGTTCTTGATTTTTTGAATTAATGACCTTAAATAAACTTATGTTCATTATCAGTCAATAATATAAAGTTTTCATCAATTTTTAGTTTGAACAGTTATTCTCTTGAGAACATGAATTAATTTAAATATCTTGGTAGATTTTTATATAGAAAAATAACCTTGGATTTTGTGATGCAGCAATGACAAGTTGCTGCTACTGCATTTTACAAGTTCAAAGCTAAAGTATTTTATCATCATGATATAATTATTTTATCTAATTAATTGTATATGAAGTATTTATTCTGCTCCATAAGAATGCTGAAAAAATTATTGCTATAAAGATGAAAAAATATTTTATAGTATACTTTGACATGGTTTTCATGAAGTAGGCAGACTTTATGTAGATATAAGTGCACTGTTGACTGTTTTTATTGGAAGATATAGCTGAGAATAGAAACACTGAAGAATTATAATTATTTAAGTACTGTAAAAATTTTCAGAAGAAAAAAAAATTGCTGCAGAAGAAATTAAAATACAGCATCACCAGATGTCAAATAAACAAACTTTGAAAGGACTAATTTATGACAAGTGATGACCATATTTGTGTTTCATAAATTGATTTTAGTAATTGTTGCAAAATTTGTCTTGATTCTCTTATTTATTTTTGTCTTTTCAAGAATTGGAATATTTATTTATTTGCAAACACTAATGATGATGTGATGGTTAGATTTTGAATAAAACCTAGAAAAGTTTTAGATAAGCAAGGATTTGCAACATACTTTTAGATAATACATTTAATGTTCATGGATTGATTTTTAGCAAAGTAAACTAATAATAACATGAAAGGTTGAAACCAAAAAATTTAGTCTTGTCAATTGAATGGCTCTAGTATGCTAAACTTGCCTGCCATTAAATGCTTAAATATATATATTATCAATAATTCTCATTAATTTCTTTCACAATCAGTGATTTGCTTCTATTTCAGTGATATTTCTAATGTATTATTATATAATTGTTTCTAAGTTACACTCTTTTTTTTTTATGGTTTTTGAAATAAAAACGTTATAAAACATAAAATTTCAGTATTCTTAATAATAGATACAAAAGAATGTAAACACAAAAATAATATATATATAAATTGTGTAACATGATGATTGATATTTTTATTAGCTAATAATAACTAATAGATTAAAATCCAAGGCTTTAGTCAATAACTTAGTTTGTAGTTTTAAAAACCTCAGTTGAGAACTATAATAAATTAATATATTAATATGAAAAAAGAAAATAATAAAATCAAGAAAGGTGAGACAAAGTGAATTTGAAGAAATGAATAAATAAAATTAGAGTGCTTTATTTTTGAAAGACAATAATAAAAGATTTGAAGAAACTTAATACTGTTTTTCAAAATAAAGATTTCTATAATTTTTGTATTGCTATTTTTGACTACTTTTAGTTTGAGAGGGGGGGGGGACTTTATTATATTGTAAATTATAAGAATTAAGATAGACTGGATAAGCTATTTAAAAAAAAAGAAAAGAAATGGGTCAAGTAATCTGTAAAAGTACTTAAGTGAACCTAACAGATTAAATATGTACTATACACAATTTTTTGGAAAGTGAAAAGCTTAATCGATATTAATTTTCTAGTTTTAGTCAATGACTCATAAGTTACAAATGAAAAAAGTTATACAATTTAAAGAGAATAATGATCTAAAAAGTTTGCCTCTATGACAGTCTGTAAACTGCAAATCTAGAATGTCTATTGGGGGGGGGGGGGGCATGAAAATATATAATTAGCAATGTCACAAATGATCGTAATTAATGGATTTTAATCTAGTTGAAAATTAGATTTAAAAAATAAAAAAATACTGAATTTGAGCTATTTAATTTTATGTGTGTATATATGTAGAATGATGTAAATAATGCATGTGCGTTGTTTATTTCAAAGAAGCTTTTGTTTGAAGTATATAGGAAGCTTCTTGCTTTTGTTAGCTTCAGGTCATACTCTGCTATTGTCATATTTAATCATTGTTATAAAAGAGGGGTGTGTTGAGGTGGGAGGGATAGGCTAAGTCTGTTTCAGTGCACAAGCAGTGGATTAAAGTGTAATTGGATTTTGTCTGGCCTACCCTGATACCTTCTTAAGCTATTGTAACTAGCTTTTTTTTCTTCCTCCTTTGTTCCATTTATCTTCTCTCTTATTAGATAGTTTCGGGATTTTTTTAATCTATTCCGTGTACTATCTTCTGAATTTCAGTATTTACACACAAGAACACACACACATGTACAAAAAAAAAAAAAAGACAAAAAAAAAATGTATTTCCCCATCCATCTTTATAACCAATTTAGATTTATCAATCAGCTTTAATACAAAGAGAGAAGGGAAAAAAGAGTTAAGTGAATGGAAACTAAAAATCAAAAATGTGAACTTGGTGAAGGCTTTACTGCATGTTGATTCCATTGACTGCCTTTTTTATTATGTATATTTTCTATAAGACTGCTGTCATATGTCCCAAGCAGTTCTAATTATCTGAAATCTACTTTACACATGGCAGCCTGTTTTTTCAAGATGATTCTATTATTTTTAAATGTGAGGAGAATTAATTTGCTGACTTACTGTGAAATATATAAAAAAAATGGAATGTAGTTTTATATTTACTAAACATTTACATTATACTATATACTAATTTTTTTTTTTTTTAAGTACAGATTTTTAATATCATATAAATCATATTTTTAAAAATATGAAAATCCCTTCTTCCCCATTTTTTAGCTAGCTTGAAATATTAAAAGTAATATAATGTGAAAAATTATTATTTTTGATTCTTCAATGCTATATTTTGAGTTGTATATATATATATTTTTACAGAGTGAAAGTCCAAATCGAAAACGAAGAAGAATATCTATATCATCACAACATGTGATTGATTTGACCACATCTCCTAGCCCACAACCTACACGGCCCTGGGAAAATAGCAATGAGAGGCCAGCACGCAGGCGTAGCACCTCCCAAAGGAGAATATCAGGGGAACGTAGCAGTACCAGTTCATGTGGTCAAAGAAGGTATTTTTTATATATATATATTCTGCTTTGTAATTTGAATATTGGAGGAATCCATACATTTTTTGAAAATGGATTTGAAAGTTTTTGAATATTTTTTAGTTATGCTTTTAGGCACAATATTTATTATGACATATCTAACATATGAATATTATTGGTATGTGGACTTATTAATGATTACCAATGAAACTTTAAACAGAAATGCTATAACAAATTGTGGTAAGAGGGGTAAGCAATGACAAAACTACTTTTGATGACAAGGGAGTGCTGTCTAGCTTTGAATAGCAAATATATTTATTGCATGGCAAATACTGTACACTTAACTTCAGACTATTTTTTCCTAATTCTTTCTTAAATATATATATATAATTACAACATTTTAAAATTCAATGAACTTGTATCATGTGTCATCTTATTCTTCCAATCACAGTCTTTTAATGCAGGTTCATTATTTGCCTATTTCATGTACTCTCTAATCTGCTCTTGTTACTCCACAGAATTCAAACTCAGGAAGCATATACATGAGTTCTAGTTCAGGGATATGATTACATCCTGTTTGTATACCAATTATATGTTTGTATGGTATGTTATAATATGATGAATTACAAAATAAAGAATCACAAATATAATTATAATAACTAATGTTTAATGAAAACATGTAAATAACAAACTGTATTCATAATTCAATTTAACATAATATAAGTTATAAAAAAAATGTAAAATGAAATAAATATGATCTTCCTTTATTCTCACATATGTATTATGTAGTAAACTATCATTAATTACAATGGATGATCATTTGTTATCTGAATGAAATAATTCAATGTTATAACATAAAATAAATTTGTCCCTTCATTCAAATAGTGATCTATATTTTATAATGAACTTTCCTATTTCCGAAATGTCATATTACACGAATATAAGTTATAAATATTATCCTTTATTTTGAAGCTTATTCTTGGTGACATTAACATGTGATAGAATAGATCACTTATACTAGAATGTTAATCATTCATTCCGAATAACAAAACAAATTTAACTAATTACCCATATAATATAACATGATTGTTATAGTACGTATAACTAAAATTAGATAGAGTAATAAAATGTCTTATTCTTTTAGTCTGTAGATAGTCACAATAGTTATTAATTGCCTTGGGGACTTTATTTCTATATTTCTTTAATAATCAACAAATAGCAATAACTTTAAATTATAGTTGAATGGTGCTTGCCCTATTATTAAAAGAAAGAAAATAATAAAAAAATATATAAAAGTGAATCATATATATCTGATGTTAATGTGTAGTCGAGCCTAGGATTAATTTAGAATCAATTTATATTGACGAATGAAATAAATTTTTATCTTAAGGATTCTTTTTTTTTTTTATTTTTCAAAATGTATTATCGTGTTCGAATGCTGTTCAAATTTCCAGATAGTGACTCCATTTTTTCATTTTTAAGAATAATTTCCATTTAAGGATTTCCTAAAGTTTGTAATCATTCATTCTAATTTGATGTTTATCATCAAGAGGTAGTAATTATTTTCCTTTAGAATTAGATTTAACTTTATATTAGTATGGTTAACATTCCATCTCTATGAAGTTTTTTTTTTCCTCTAGCCGATCATAGCTACTTAACCGTGTTAGAATATTATTTAAAATTATTAGTTCTATTA
The DNA here is from genome assembly GCA_028023455.1 of Epiperipatus broadwayi. Lineage (NCBI taxonomy): Eukaryota > Metazoa > Onychophora > Udeonychophora > Euonychophora > Peripatidae > Epiperipatus > Epiperipatus broadwayi. Next base: position 9,597,381 of record JAQFVV010000008.1, on the reverse strand, counting down.
AAACTTGATAACATAGTTTTATTTTATATGATCCTATAAATAATGAATTGATTGGTTTCTTTTAACATTCTGCTTCAATAGGATTACCAAAACAGATTTTTTTTTATACTTGTAAAATGTATTTTACTATTTTACGAAGATTAAATCTATTCAATTTATTCCTAATAATAAGCATGGTTTCTTCTTTATCCTCCAAAATCATTTTCTTCTTTGGAGAATTGATGATTTACTGATTGTTGTCAAATAACTTTGAGCAATGGGTTCAAATTTATATTTTACTCAAAATGTATTGACTAATCAGAGTTATATTTTAATCTCTCTTTTATTTTTAATAAGAAAGAAAAAAAAATGTTTATTTTTCTTTTTTCTGTTAACCATTCTGTATATTTATTGTCAATTTTAGTTCACATTTTTTCATGTTTCAATTATGATGTCATTTTATTATTTGTATATTTAATGAATGGATGATGAACAAAATTCAATGGTTATTTCTTTCCTTATGTGTATTTTTTTTTTACATTGTGATCATTTACATGTCAGTATAGTTAAAAAAGTTGTTAATGTTATAATTTTAATTGACTAATTTATACACAATTATTAATATATAAAAATCAATAATAGAATTTTTAATAGTTTTTGTTAATAATAATATTCAAAGTAAGTGTGCATGTTGCTTTTTTTTTTAACATATATGTGAGGAGTTTGACATAATCTCACAGTTCCCTCCTACCTAAATGATTTTTATTGAGTGTTTTTATTTCAATTCTTAATCTTTTATTTACACCTAAAAAAAAATATTTTATTATTTGTAATTGGTTTATTTATAGTATTTAAGTTGGTATTGGAAAATTAATTGCGTGAGAAAATTGCTCTGTTTTTTCATGATATGGTTTTAATATTCGGTTATTATATATGCCACAAATTTCATCTCCACAATCTAACCAATATGTATTTGGTCCTGCATATTTAATTATAGTAAATAGTACTTCATAGGTGTTACAGAACTTGTGAAAAATGAAGTCTCATGGTTTACTAATATGTGGGGTCTTTACCTGTTTTAAATTAATAATTCAGTTTAGTAAAAGCCATTAAAAATTCTGTTATTGATTTTTATATATTAATAACTGTGTATAAATTGGTCATTTAAAATTATAACTTTAACACTGACATGTAGATGATCACAGTGTAAAGAAAAATACATATAAGCCCTAAAAATATTAAAGGAAAGAAATAACCATTGAATTTTAATTTTGTTCATCATCCATTCATTAAATATACAAATAATAAAATGACATCATAATTGAAACAAGAAAAAAGTGAACTAAAATCGACAATATATATATAGAATGGTTAATAGAAAAAAAAAAAGAAACTTTTTTTTTTCTTATTGAAAATAAAAGGGAGATTAAAATATAAATCTGAACCCATTGCTCAAAGTTATTGGACAACAATCAAGTAAATCATTAATTCTCCAAAGAAAAAAATAATTTTGGAGGATAAAGAAGAAACTGTGCTTATCATTAGGAATACACTTAATCTTCATAAAATGCATTTTACAAGTATAAATAAAATAAAAAAATCTCTTGGTAATCCTATTGAAGCTGAATATTAAAAGAAACCAATCAATTCATTATTTATAGGATCATATACAATAAAACTACATTATCAAGTTTTAATAGAACTAATAACTTTAAATAACATTCTAATACTGTTAAGTAGCTATGATCGTCTAGAGGAAAAGAAACTTCATAGAGATGGAATGTTAACCATACTAATACAATGTCGAATCTGATTCTAAAGGAAAATAATTACTATCTCTCGATGATAAACATCAGATTAGAATGAACCATTACAAACTTTAGGAAATCCTTAAATGGAATCATTATCTGGAAATTCAAACAGCATTCGAACTTGGAATAATATATTTTAAAAGGTTAAAAAAAAAAAAAGAATTCTTAAGATAAAAATTTATTTCATTCGTTAATATAAATTGATTCTAAATTAATCATAGGTTCGACTATACATTAACATCAGATATACATGATTCACTTTTATATTTTTTTTTTATTATTTTCTTTCTTTTAATAACAGAGCAAGCACCATTCAACTATAATTTAAGGTTATTGATATCTGTTGATCATTAAAGAAATATAGAGATAAAGGCCCCAAGGTAAATTAATAACCATTGGGACTATCTATTGACGAAAAGGGTAAGACTTATTTTATTACTCTATCTAATTTTAGTTATACATACTATGACAATTATAATGTTATGGTATAAGTGATGTATTCTATGATAATATTTATAACTTATATTCATTTAATATGACATTCTGGAAATAGGAAAGTTCACTATAAATATAGATCACTACTTGAACGAAGGGACAAATTTATTTTATGTTATAACATTGAATTATTTCAATTGGATAACAAATGATCATCCATCATAATAGTATATTAATGAAAGTTTACTATATAATAAATATGCGAGAATAAAAGATGATCATATTTATTTCATTTTACATTTTTTTTATAACTTATATTATGTTAAATTGAATTATGAATACAGTTTGTTATTTATATGTTTTTATTTAACATTAGTTAATATAATTATATTCGTGATTCTTTATTTCGTAATTCATCATATTACAACATACCATACAAACTTATAATTGGTATACAAGCAGGATGTAATCATACCCCTGAACTAGAACTCATGTATATTCTTTCTGAGTTTGAATTCCGTGGAGTAACGAAAGCAGATTAGAGAGTACATGAAATAGGCAAATAAAATGAATTTCCTACTATTTTAATATAATAATTTCCTAATTATTAAATTATGATTAAATTATTTTTGCTTGTCTATACACATGTTCAATCTGTCATAAATGCTCGCTCCATTACACGTATTACTTTAAACTAACAAATTACTAAATATTTGCTTCAAGTTTATATCATTCAAAACAATATAAATAAATTTCTTATTTATAATTAGCTTTTTTTAAAACTGTATTTTATTCCAAATTAAATTTCAATTATCTTGTTTTTGGGTTGTTTTTTTAATCATGTCTTTTCTTGACTAAATTTGTTTTCTGAATCAGTAAAACAGATAACTTATTCCAAAAATTATTTATTTTGAAGAAATCACATGACATTTTTATTTTGTTTTTAATGCCAAAATGTTTGGAAATAGGAATACTCATTCATTTAAAAAAAATGTACTTTTCATAATTTTAGCTATATTTACAGCCTCCATTAAATCCTAACTAATTGTAGAAAGGGGGGGGGGGGGCTTAATTCATATATAAATTTAGTGTATCATAACACATGGACTATTAGTTTTTTTCTTTTAAAATATAGATTTTATATTTAATATTACCAGATTTATATATCTTATTTTACTTTTGGCATATAAATTGTGTAAATGTTTTTTTTATCTCTCAACAAATATTTCATTATATTGATTCTTATAGAAATAAAGTTTGGGAAAAGAAGATTTTTTTTTTTTTTTTTTCAAGCTAGCTAGATATTTATTTGTAAATGATTTCAAATGGTGGAAGATTTTATTTCAGATGAATTCAGAAATTAAATTCTCTAGTAAACTGTTATATATAATGACAACACTAAATTTGATGAAATAGGCTTTTACAAAAATCCTTTTTTAAATAAAGTATCATCTAAAAATTTTAATTGTTGAGGTTAGGATGCTAAATTCTTCTTACAAAACTTTTTTTAGCTTGATATCTTTAATGACCAACTCCATTAAATATTACTTACATATAGCTTTTTAATTTGCATTCTGATCTTTCATTTTTTTATATCTTAAGGAAAGCTTCTAATTAACAATGAGGATTGCCAATTCCTCTACAAGCTTTATGATAAATGCTTAGCCAGAGCCAGCACTTAAAATATCTCTGTCAGGAACTCCTCCCCAAACCCCTGATCATGGTTTCATGCTTTGGCACTTCTCAGAGAGGTGTCAGGGTAGGTTCAGACACTAGATCTAAAAATACCAACCCAAAGCCAAGCACTTATCTAAAAGTTATCTATTGAGTGGAAAATCTGAAATTTTCAGACATCTACGTGTCTTCAAACCCAGCTATCCAACTCAAATAGCTATATGGGGCTGAAAGATCTTCAGCCATACCATATATTAGTAGTCATAGCAATATAAAATTGTATAAGACTTTTGGCAGAGACTATAAATAGTCAAAATAAGAGTCAAAGATCCAATTCATAGATCACATGACCCTATAAGAGATAGGGTCATGTGATCTATGAATTGGATCTTTGACTCTTATTTTGACTTCTAATTAACAGTTTGTTTGTTTGTTTGTTTTTTCATTATATGAATCATCAGATGAAAAGGAAATGTCACAAATAGATAAAACCATTATCAATGTTTGAAAATAGTATTTTGGGATTATGATAATAATGGTGTTTCATAGTTGATGCAGAATATGGTGTTGTCTGGACTAATATGATCCAAATTGAAGTTATTAGTGTTGGAGAGTTATCATTCCCGTTTTTAAGAGCATAGCTTCCAAGAATCATTTATATAAGATTTTAACAAAGATAGTGAAACTGGATATAAATTTTTTCACTGCAAAGATAAAAATTTATTTTTCTTTCAGATATAAAATTTATTTACTTCGATTACTCTGATTTGTTTAATTGTTGTTATTTTTTTTATTTCCTGTTTTCCAGTATTTTTCAAAGCCACTTAGGAGGATTTTGCCAGTAGTTATGTTTGTCTCCCATTTCTATACTATGAAGAACTCAACAACAGCAGTTTTACAACAAATAACTAAATTTGGAAATAAACATTAAAATAAAATGATTTTTTACATACAATATTTTTTTACAATTAATATTTTTAAATTTAGATGAAAATATTTTAAATAACATTAGGTAAGGTGGCTTGTTTTGATGATATATTTTTGATTTAGTATTAAAAAAAAAAAAACAGTCTGAAATTACTAAGTGGTTTCCTTATGCTTAACTTGATAATGAGAAAGTTAATTTCATTAGTGATGGTCTTGATTCTAACGATTTTTGGTTCTATATATTGGAAATTTTTCATAGTTAAATTCTTTGATTTTCTTGTGTAGATTGAAACTTTAATATCAATATATCATTCAAAGATAATTGAAATCTTATAGATATTGAATTTATTATTGACTCTTTTATTATGTGTTTATCAGCTACTTTTTATATACAAATTATTTTTGCTAACTGCTGTTTTGCCTTGCAATGTGTGACTTGATTAATTGATTGTCAAGGTATATTATTACAACGTGTGAGCTAGATTGATTGGTTAGTGGTTGTAAAGTTTTCCTTTACGGTTGGCTCCAGATAATTGGCGGACTATTTCAAAAGATAGTTCCTTCACAACCTAAGATTATCAACCAATTGTGGAACAAATTTCTAGGTAGCTTAAGTGTAAAAGACATCTTGGGATACATTAATTAATGACATAGAGATGAGGGGTGATTATCCATAATTCCAATACTAGAGAGAAATAGTTACATTTCCTTTTGAAATTATTTTTTTGCTATCATTCTAGTTTGATTATATTAAATATTTCTCAGTTATTTTGGTAGACCAGATCTTTCAAATCTTTAATTGCATGTATTACTGCATACTAAAGGAAAGCACTATATTTATATTGCTTTAGAAATTGTTAGATATCCAAGCAATAAAAATCTGTTTAATTTCTCTACAAACAGTAATAAAAAATTAAATAAATGTCATTTTAAAATAATTTTTACATGTCTTCTTTTTCTAAACAGACAGTAATCAACTGCTACACTTGCACTGTACTGTCATATTAATCAACATTGCTTTTTGTTGAATATGAGGAAGTCTCTATCATGTGGCTTGAATAGAGTTTCCTCATATTCAATAAAAATAACGTTGATTATTATAACAGTACAGCACATGTGCAGCGGCTGAGTTCCAGCTGTTGAGATTTTCAGTTTGAAATTGCACTAGTAAATACCTCAGTCAATTATGTCTTCTTTTTATAAAGAAAAAATCTGTACTTTATATCATAATCTATCAATTTAATATTTTTTTACTCTTAATTTTTTTTTTGTAAAGAATATTGTTAATCATTATAACCAAAATTATATGGTCTTATAAAATGTAGGCAATATATTTTTTATATCCAAATAGTATATAATACTCTAAGCACTTTAGCTTTAAGGTGATAATGACAGACTTTGTCACTAGAAATTCTTGATCAATTCCAAGGAATAAATCTGTTTGTTCAATTGAATGGAGATGTTGTGCTTAGTCTATTACTTTAATGGTACTTGACCTCCTGAATATTATAACTATTTGTTAAATAAATGAATATTAACTATAATAAAATTATTAATGATAAAAACTTCAAAATTACATTTTAAATTTTTAATTGCATGATAAAAAGTTTCTTTTTAGATAAAAAAAAAATCATCTGAAATATTAAATTATAATATAATAAACTAAAGTGAATATATTCTTTAATATAACACAACAGCACTATAGAATAATTATTCGTTTTAATAGGAAATCATATTTGGAAAAATTATAAAATAAATATAGCTGATATAGAAAATTATTGGTATAGACACCTAAATTACAAATTGGAATTAACAACCAAATTTGAGTGAAATGGTAGTTTTAATATTTTGTTGGTTAATATGTAACATCATTTTTATAATAAAACCCGAGATATTATCAGGTTGTCAATCTCGTGTTTTATATTGGGCTAATTAAGATTGTTTAAACTAACAGTTGTCTAAATGTATCAGTCTATGATTATAATTATTATTTTGTAAATTGTTTCTAATAAGAATATTTTCAAATTCATTGTATATTGATGTATATCTAATTTACATTTGAAATGCTTTTTAAAATTTGTCAGTCGAAATAGTAATTGACTTTGTAACTAATGTTGGATTTTTAATTAAGATTTTCTCACAAAATTAATAATTATAAGGGTATAATAATCATAGAGAAATACCTTAATCCCAGGATTGTATAATGAATTTATAATTTGGAGAAAATATATAAGGCATTAAATTTTAATTATAGTAAAGTGTAATAGTTTTATTTTGTATGTGGGCATTGTTTTTAATCTATATTGTGTTTAAAAGTTAAATGCCTATGCAGATTATATATTTGTTATATGTTTGATAAAAGAAATGTTACAAGTGTTGTTAATAATAAATACTGAAAAAAAGTATCATGTTCGTTAGTATTGCACAAAAGGAAAAACAAAAATAATGAGTTAGAAATTAATAACTTTAAATATCTTGGTCAATTTATCAATACTGATTGAAAAATGAAAGAAATCATTTGTAGAATTAAATTTGAATGGCATGCTTTTGATAAAAAAAATTTAAAGATCTAATGGGCGAATAAAATTAATTTTCTGAGTTGATGTAAAAAGGTGTAGGTCGAAAATATTAAATTCAGTAACATATTCTACAGTGGATCAATAATAGTTGAGAATGATGTACAAATCTTTATGTGTATAAACATCTATTTATATAATGTGAAATGTTCATCTGTTATACTAAGAACTTGTTATATTCGCACACAAGTATGTAATCATAAACAAAATAAATATTGCAATAATATTTTTTCCTTATAACTATTTGTCAACTTTAAAACTTGAGTCTTTAAATATTAATAAATTTGCTATGAAAATGTGAAAAGTCAACTGTGGTAAAGATTCTTAGCCATGATTTAATAGTAAATTATTGTTTTTTTAAAAAAAAATTGATCTTTACTATTTATTGCCTTGCTTGTTTTTGTATTTGAATTATTCGGTTAGATTTGCAATGGTAAAAATCTTTAAATATATGACTAAAAATATTTGAGATTATTCAGTGTAGTAGTTCAAACTAGAAAAGTATTGATAATTTATTAGCTGAGAATTTTGTTTGCTTTTTGTGTTTGAAAACTTTAAAAGGAAAAGAGAATATGTATTAGGGGATTTTTGTTTATGACTATTTTATTCGGTACTTGAGTACTAAAGCTGCAACACGGAGCATGTATTAGACTTTTATGTACCTGTTCACATTCGTATCAATCCGCCGCTGGTAACTTTGTAATCTTGTGATCTGACCAAAATAAAAAAAACATGTATACGGATCAGTCTTTGGCAAAAGTCAACAATTACAAAGTTATTAAGAGGTTGATACAAATGTCAATAGCCACAGTTGGTCTACTACATATTCCGTGTTGCAGGACTAAAAATAAGTGAATAATAAAAAAAAAATGCGATACACCAAACGAACAGTAAATGATTTTGACTTTTAGGTAATTTTGAACAACTTTTAAAAAAAAAAACAAGTTTTAAGAATGATGCCATTAATCAAAAAAATAGTTATTTAAATATACACAAAACAAAAGGTAAATGATAATAATTTTGAAATAATTTGAATAAAAATACATTAACTACATAATATATAACAGAAATTTACGTGTTAAAACCAAACTTTTCCTATTAAATATTACCACAGAAAATGGGATCTGCAGTAAAAATTTTCACTCCAAAAATGAAACCACTTGATTACAAAGTATGCTGAGATTTTCATAAAACTGCTATCGTTTTTTTTTATAAAGAAATTAAACCAAAATTACAATGAAAATGACAAGAATATCACAATAGAAAAAATAGCTGTTGTCAGAAACAAATTTGGACAATAACTGAAAAATGTCCAATTATTTCTTTCACTATGACATCAACTATGATGTCATCACCATTGAAAAATGTAGGATTGCTTCTTTCAATATTTCATCATCGTGACATCACACATTTATTGTGGGTGTGAAAAAGTCTCCTATCTCCCCTATGTTGCGGCTTTAGTACTCAAGTACCTTTCTATCATGATTGAGGAAATGTGAATATTGTGATAAAAGTTTCCATAGTATATAACTATACAAAAACTTTGTGGTATAGAAACTCACAAAAAAAATGCATGAATGATTTAAAAATATGATAACTATTTTTTCTCCAATCATTGCAATAGATTATATTTTTATTAAATAAAAGAATACAGCATTTTTACATTACATGTTTATATGTAGTTGTATTATAATGTTAAAATAAATTTCTGATTGCTATAACATACCAAAATGAAAGACAAGGTGAACAACCATATTGAATTTTCAAAACAAAAAAAGTTCCTTAGTTTTAAAGAGTCAACAGAGCATGAACTTCCTTGAAAATATGCACATTTGGTGATTTTAAAAAAATGAAGTCTTTATTAAATTTTTAGAAATAAAAAAATTCTTTATAAAAAATATTGGCAGATGTCATTACCAGTCATTTGAAATTTTAATAATAGTAATAATAATAAAAACATTTTTAATTATATTAAAAAGAAAATGATCCATTTTTTAAATTCTAGTGAATACTCAATAACATTAACAGATCATCTTCATTTATTTATATTTAAACATTTAAGTATTTTAAATTTTTATAAAATTACTACTATCTTTTATAACTAAATTAAGTAATGTTATTTTTTCACTTTTTTTTTTTTTAATCATTTTATCTTAAGTCATATTTCTTTGTGACAAAGGAATAGTATGATTGTGCAATCACATTTTCATTCTTTAATTGCATGCAAAGCAATTCTGATTTCACTCTTTTTTTATTATTATTCTTTATCTCTCTGCCTTATGGAGTTAGAATGGTTACACTTTTGTATGAGTAACTACTAATGATGTTGATGCTGAAAAACTAAAGCTCTAAATTTTATTATGCTGTAATCATATTTAAATATTAACTGTATTGTTATGAAGATCTGCTTGTTTCATCATCTCATTAGTTAAGCTATTTTCTTAGAACCAAGTAATTTTAATCAACAATTCTCCACATACATATTGGAGAAGTTTTTCATTACCATGTAGCTATGTGGTTTACAAAATTCTCAATAAATTGTCAAAATTACTAATCTTTCAAGAATTAATGAACTTTCATTTTCATTAGTCGGTTTAATAAAATATTCTTTCTAATTATAAAAATTTCAAAAACATTGACAAAAAGATTAATGTATGATTTTATTCATTTTAGATAAAGTATCTTATAAAGAAAAAATGATTTGGGATTTAATGAATTCTAGTTGGGAGGGGGGAAATCTCAAAATAGAATATTTATTTCTCACTAAAATAGTAGATAGAATTGTAAATAATAATAATAATAGAATGCGCATGCGCGTGTATGCCTAAGTCATCAAGAATGAAGGTCTTATTAATAATCTTTTTTTTTTCCATATTCTAATCGTTTTCACACTTAAAAACTGTGATAGATAAAGACAGCGATGGCTAATTACTGAACAGTTGTTTTTCTAGCAAAAAGTAAGTAATACGGTCGTTCATAACAAAAAATAAATTCTAACGTCATAAACAAGCATGGCGTCGCGTCAAGAAGCAAACGACGTAAATTGCGCTCAAACAAACGGCGATAAAATGAAAACTGCCACTATCGCAAAAACATACGCAAACGTAACAAAAATAAACCAGCAGCTTCACAGCATCGAAAAAAGTCCAGCATTAACACAGACAGCAAGATTTAGGAAGGTAAATCAAGCCGACATAAATAATTTAAACCTCATGGAAAACAATAATGAAGAGCCCTCCCCAACGATATGGAATCAAGATGAACTGCAAGAAATAAACGTTAATTTCAACAGCACCATCCCAAAAAAATTATTCGCAACTTTCCAAAAATTTTTTTCACCGAGATCATTAGTGTTAGCTGTCACTGATAGGAATTTAACACTCTATAAATTCCCCAGAGAGCTTCTTTACGAGGAGCTGACAGCAACAGCATTGTGGGATACAGTCTCTAGTATTGGAGAGCATCCAAACTCGCGATACGTTGCAATTCAGTTTTTCGATGAACATCAGCGTGCAAGATTTCAAACTAAAGTAAAAACTTTGGGAAGCTACTGCGCTAATAATAGTCGATCAAAGCTTGCAAAACTATTGTAACGGAATAATTAAAAACACTTACTTCGGATATACCATTCAGGATTTTCAAAAATTAATACAGTCATTTGGCAAAGCTATTTATATAAAACAAATCTACTTATCCGACACCCCCATACCGGTTTTCAGCAACAACTTTCATTTCAAAATAAAGCTGAATGACAATGTAAACCCGGAGGATATTCCAACACAAATAATTGACCAGAATGCAATACTGACTATTCACATAAAAGGATTAAGGCCGAGATGTTTTGCGTGCGGTGAAACCGGACACTTAGCAATCGATTGCAACACCAAAATCAACCAAAAAAACCAACCGAGCTCTGAAGATCAACCAACAGAAGCTCACCAACCGGAATCAAACAGTACAAAACAGATAACGAAAACAACTAATAAACAAGAAAAAATTAATAAAAAACCACAGATCAACAGCAATTGAATAATAAAAAAACTGCACACACGTTGCCAGCACCTGAAATTCTGGATTTATCAACAAAATCAACCAATAGAATTCAAACCCCCACTGATAAAAAAACAGAAAGTCAACAACCTCAAGAGGCTCCAATGGAAAAAATAGCGCACAATCTAAGTCAGCCTACCAAAAATACCGATGAAAAAGAGATAATAAAAGAACAAATAAACTCACACAGTAATAGTGATCAAGAAAAAAATATATAACACACCAAACACCCAATATTAAAAATAATACAACAATGGAAATTATGAAAGCTATCACCCCAAATATGCCTCAAATCACCAAAGCTGACACAGAACAAAGAAGAAGCCGCCCCCCCCCCAAAAAAAATAGAGGGCCCAAAAAAAATCAAAACAGAAGCCAACCTTAGCCTTTCTGATCACAACAATACAACTACAGTGGAAACAGATGAAGATCTGGAAATGGAATATGAGAATGAATGGGAAGAAACACCAGATCAACCCTAATATTTAAATCTCAACCAAAAAACATATAATGAAAATAAAAATTGCGGCAATCAATGTCAGGGGTTTGAACTCAACCTCAAAAATTAATAAGTTAAAACATTGGATCAAGGATATACAACCACACTTGCTTGGTATACTTGAGACAAAAATTTATGCTGGATCACAAACTGACCCAGCCAAACATTTAAATATGGAAGGTTTCTGTGCATGCTCCAGAGACTCTTCCTCTCCCTCAGCTGGAACTGGACTCATAATTGCTAGAAATTGCCCATTCACAACGTTCAAAATAATTCACATTGACATGAACTTATTAATTGCAACCTTCAACCAAAAAAGCATAACAATAAATCTGGTTTTTGTATATATGCCTTTACAGGATAAAAAAATAGATACCATAATTGCAAACATTAATTCAAGGTTAGCTACAACTTCAAACCCAACCATCTTAATTGGAGATTTTAATTTAAAATATCAGGAATTTACCCAACGTTGGCTTCACAGAATAAACATACCACTAATGAGTGGCCAAGGTTTTTTGCCAGATGATGCCATCTCTTTCCACAATAATCGCTTCTCTTCACTTATTGATCTGTGCTTTTATTCTCCAATGCTTCACCACCTTATTGAAATAAAACTAACTCCCTCAACTTTTTCTGATCACTCAGCTCAAATAGTCACAATTGACTGTGCCCAAATTCAAATATCACCCTTTCCACTTACAAGAACAATAAGAGTTTTACTCCCAGAAACAACCCCTGAATTTCTGTTCTCTGAGACCTACATAATGCTAAACAAAATCAAAGATATGACTTTGAACCCGGTCCAGAAATATCTAGCATTTATGGGAATGTTGTCCTTTAACATCAACCATATAACAAAAAAACAACCTCCACCATCAAGACTTTTGTCTCTGGCAGATCAGTTACACCAGAGAATAATCATGATTAACCCATCACACTGCACCCAGCAGTATATATTCAAGCTTACACATGCATACAATAAAGCATGTGAAGAACTCAAAAGCTATCTGAAGATAAAGAAAAGCAAGGTATGCCTAACCAGGCCACACACTTGGACAAGAGATTATATAAGATGGGCGCTGGGGAACCAACCAGATGTAAAAGTGCCAATGGCACTATATACAAATAGTGGAACATATGCAGGACACAATATGATTATGCCAATTTTTGAATATTTTAAAGAGAAATTACAAGAAAGACAACCATATAAAATACCACATAATCTGTTTGGCCCACCAGAGACAAAA